>JAWPHD010000673.1:0-415770 GCA_037043455.1 Cyrtodaria siliqua | reverse complement strand
ACCAAACTTTAACAGGTTGTTAATATCAATGAAAGCTCGGATGAGTTCGAAAACCAGCCAGATCGGACAAGTAACAGCGGAGTTATGGCCCTTGATTTAGTTAAAAATGCTATATTGCTCAATTTTGCCTCGTTAAGACAATAGGGCCTTCATTTTTCATCCTATCTTTACCAAACTATACCACATTGTTAATATCAATGAAAGCTCGGACAAGTTCGAAAACCAGCCATATCGGACTAGTATCAGGAGTTGTAGCCCTTGATTTAGTTAAAAATGCTATATTTTGCATCGTTAATACGATAGGGGTTTCATTGTTCATCCGATCTTTACCAATCTTTATCAGATTGTTAATGTCATTGAAAGCTCGAACAAGTTTGAAAACCAGCCATATTGGACTAGTTACAGCGAAGTTATGGCCCTTGATTAAGTTAAAAATGCTATAGTTTGCCTCGTTAAGACGATAGGGGCTTCATTTTTCATCCGATCTTTACCAAACTTGATCAGATTGTTAATATCAATGAAAGCTTGGACAAGTTCTAAAACCAGCCATATCGGACCAGTAACATCGGAGTTATGGCCCTTGATTTACTTCAAAATGATATATTTTGCCTCGTTAAGACGATAGCGCCTTCATTTTTCATCCGATCTTTACCAAACTTCATGAAATTGTTAATGTCTATGAAAGCTTGGTCAAGTTTGAAAACCAACCAGTAACAGCGGAGTTATAGCCCTTGATTTTGTTAAAAATGCTATAATATGCCTCGTCATACGATAGGGCCTTCATTTTGCATCTGATCTTTGCCAAACTTTACAAGATTTTACAACTGTCTTTTTTATATTATTATTAATTTTATTTTAATTATTATTATTATTATTTTTATTTATTTATGTTTTATTTAAAAAAAAAAAAAAATTTTTTATTTTTTTATTTTTTTATTTATTTTTTTATTATTATTTTTTTGTTGTTAAAATTATTCCTTTTTTTCATAATTCTTTTTTTTTTTTTTTTTTAGCTCTATGTTTGACCAGTAACAGAGGAGTTATGGCTCTTGATTTAGTTAAAAATAAATGCTGTATTTTGCCTAGTTAATACGGTATGGCCTTCATTTTTCATCTGATCTTTACCAAACTTTACCAGATTCTTTAGTTATGGCCCTTGATTTAGTCAAAAAGCTGTTTTTAGCCCGAAACTTTCAAAAAAACGTAAATGGCAGTCACTCGCTTCATTGATGTTATAAGAGCCATGTTAGCCAGTAGAGCGTCCACAGGCCCTCTTGGGCCTCTTGTTTAGATTTTAAATCGACATATTTATGTCACATTATCGACAAAATGTACATAACTTGAAATAAAGATCTCGAGTATATCACAAAAATATCTCATGTAATACACATAATACTCATTACGTCGAGTACCTTTATATTGATATATTTTTATTTGTTTTGTTTCAACGCGACATACAGAAAAGAAAAAAATGTCAAGTTCATTAAAAACGATTTATTGTAAAATAAAGAACCATTTCAACGTATTTATTTTGCATTTATTGAATTACAACGTGTTTTGTCGACACAAATATATCGATATATAGACATATATCGTAACAACTCGAGATAGTTTAAAAGGAGAAATTCACTATAACCCAACAAGACGAGGCACGAATACGCTTCCGTACTATTGTCGTAATGTCGCAATGCGACGCCCGACAATGCGACATCACGACATCGCGACATTGCGATACGACATCACGACATACTTGTCGCGATGTCGTATCGCAATGTCGAGTTGTCGTGTCGCACTGTCGTATCGCGATGTCACGTTGTCGGGCGTTGCATTGTCGCCCACGACAATGCAACATTGTCTCTGGCCCCCAACCGGACACCGTGTTATCCTACTGTTTTCAAGGACTGGCTCCAAGTGTGTCAACCTTTTCACCATGATGTGGAGATGTACTCCTGGAGTTTCTAGAACAGTTATGGTATTTTTTGGACCTTTTCTATATATAGCATATATATATATTTCTAAAAATAGCACAGATCCTTTACATTATATGTAGATGTGTACGTTGGAACACCATTTTGATCCGACATTTTCATGCAGAGGGCCGTACCCTTTTTTAACTTAGATTGTCTATGCTCATTGCCCACAAATGACAGAGCTTGTCGCCTGAACTCCTACATTTTTTAACAAAACTTTCCCAAACGTTTCCCCTTTTCAGTATTTATTTGTACATCATACCCAGATGTGTATGGGGCGCCGTATTACTTTTTAATACCATTTGGTGATATCACCTGTTCGAATCGGTGATATCACTGATTCGCCTAGGTGATATTTACCCATTCAATAGGTGATAGGTGATATCACCCTTTCGTTTTGAATCAGTGATATCACCTATTCCAATCAGTGATATCACTGATTCGAATAAAGGTGATATCACTGATTCGGGTGATATCACTCATTTAAATTTGAATCAGTGATATCACCTATTCGGAGGGTTGATAACACTCATTCAAATAGTTGATATCACTGAATTGTATTAAAAAGCAATACGTCGCCTCATTTATGTGCACCTGAAATCTCGCCTGAAATCATCGTACAAATTGCATGCAAACTGTGTATGTTCAGCATAATGCGGAATTTGATCGAACATTTGTATACAAAGTTAGGGCCCTTTTTCAACATAGATTGCCTATTCAAATTGCCTACACATGACTAATTTCACGCTTGAAATCCTACAGTTTTTTTACGGAGTGCCTTCAAACTTGGCACTTATCGTCAACATCATGTACAGATGTACTCCTGTCAACGTAATTATTATGGCACATATCGTCAACATCATGTGCAGATGTAACCTGGCAACATAATTCTTATTGCACATATCGTCATCATCATGTACAAATGAACACCTGGCTGCATAATTAATATGGCACATATCGTCATCATCATGTATTCATGTTCACCTCGCTACATAATTCGTATGGCACATATCCTCATCATCATGTTCACATGTACACCTGGCTACACAATTCGTATGGCACATATCGTCATCATCATGTACAGATGTACACCTGGCTACACACTTCTTATGGCACATATCGTCATCATCATGTACAGATGTACACCTGGCTACATAATTCATATGGCACATATCGTCAACATAATGTCCAGATGTAACCTGGCTACACAATTCTTATGGCACATATCGTCATCATCATGTACAGATGTACACCTGGCTACACAATTCGTATGGCACATATCGTCAACATAATGTCCAGATGTAACCTGGCTACACAATTCTTATGGCACATATCGTCAACACCATGTCCAGATGTAACCTGGCAACATAATTCATATGGCACATATCGTCATCATCATGTACAAATGAACACCTGGCTGCATAATTATTATGGCACATATCGTCAACATCATGTCCAGATGTAACCTTGCAACATAATTCTAATGGCACATATCATCATCATCATGTACACATGTTCACCTGGCTACACAATTCGTATGGCACATATCGTCATCATCATGTGCATATGTAACCTGGCTACATAATTCGTATGGCACATATCGTCAACATAATGTCCAGATGTAACCTGGCTACATAATTATTATGGCACATATCGTCAACACCATGTCCAGATGTAACCTGGCAACATAATTCTTATGGCACATATCGTCATCATCATGTACAAATGAACACCTGGCTGCATAATTAATATGGCACATATCGTCAACATCATGTCCATATGTAACCTGGCAACATAATTATTATGGCACATATCGTTATCATCATGTACAGATGTACACTTGGCTACACAATTCGTATGGCACATATCGCCAACATAATGTCCAGATGTAACCTGGCAACATAATTATTATGACACATATCGTCATCATCATGTACAGATGTACACCTGGCTACACAATTCTTATGGCACATATCGTCGACTTTATGTCCAGATGTAACATGGCAACATACTTCTTATGGCATATATCGTTAACATCATGACATTGTGCAGATGTACAACTGGCAACATAATTATTATCCGACAGTCTTAAGCAGAGTAATTTCTCGACTTAAATTTGTTATGCGTCCATTGCAATGTGTAAGCTTCAGCATCATGCGCAGGTTTGCTTCTGCATATCCATTTTTGAGCAGCCAACTTTTGGCCCTGTTTCAACTTAGATTTTCTATAATTATGTGAGCATTGCTTAAAGTATGACAATAGTTATAGCCTAAACTCCTCCGACAACTGTTTACCCATTGCCTCCATCTTTGCTCCGTTATAAGAAGTATGTTCATCATCGGTTATTCTACTACCTCTTTTGCTAACAACCTGTTCCTGCAACCTAACCAAGCTCATAACTGGCCATAACTTGAATAGTTTTTGACATACATGTATGTTCACGAAAGTAATACCCCTTTTCATAAAACTTTAACCTGCAGCCTAACCTGTCTGATACCTTGGCAAAATAATGACCTATGGTCATGAAACTTTCTTACTTTATCCTTATCAGTTTTTCAGTGCAGATATATGCCCCTTTTCATAACCTTTTACACCTTAAAAAATCTGCTTCATAATTCATGAAGGATTGCGAACCCCTGCCTTCAAACTTTTATTTAGATTGTAGTTTCTGAAATAAGCACATGGCAGGAGACACAATTGTTCCGTGGAACATCCTTCTAGTTTTTGTAGTGGTTACTTCCAGGCAAGTTTCACAATATACCCATAGACGATTTAAGCTCATTTGCAGACCTTGCTGAGTATTACCTGTTACACCATATCATTGGCAAAAAGCAGTACAACCAAAGAAATATTCTCTAGAGATAAACCACTTTCTACTCTATTGTGTAGATAGATATAGCTTTAAATCTTCGATACACAATGAGTGCGTTCAGGGTTCTCTCATCGTTTCACGAAGGCGCCTTCGGTAGCCATCGATAACCATCTGGTGCCATCGCTAGTTATCGGTTTGCCGATGGTAAGATGTGGGTATAGTAACCAATCTTGCCAATCTAGACCTAGAGTAACATCGGTGGCCTCGTTATGACATGAATATAAAATGGCTACGAACATCATCACCGAAACGCGTATGCTGCCATCGGTGGCCGTTAGCTGCCAATGGGAGAACCCTGAATGCACTCGATGCAAACATGATCTCCAATGGCTTCAAACCGACTGAAATCTGAAAGAAAACAAACGAGAAAGAACCGCAGTATTTAATGCATGACTTTACACACTGGCCTATTGCTTCCTTAACGGGCAGCAAAATGATATTAATTTATAGATTAATAATATTTATCCAAAAGAACTTCAGCTTAACAAAGCTAATATATCTGATAATAACGCTTCTTTTCATGATTTAGATCTCTCGATTGAAAATGGTGAAATAATTAGCAAAATCTATGACAAGAGAGATGATTTTAATTTTGACATTGTTAATTATCCCCACTTGGAATTATCCCCCCACTTGGATGGGGATATTCCCCGAGCAACTTCTTATGGGGTTTATGTATCTCAACTTATTCGTTTTTCAAGAGCTTGTACTCGAGTTGAGGACTTTAATATTCGTAATCTTTGTATAACTAAAAAGCTACTTAATCAGGGTTACCGTTACAATAAACTTCGTAAAACCTTTGCAAAATTTTATTATCGTAACCCTGATCTTCTTTCCAAATATAAAAGTAATTTCAGGACTCTTCTGCGACAAGGACTATCACAACCTGACTTCTATGGTGATGTGATTTATAAACTTCGTAAGATTCTTGGTCATGATCACTTTCATACTATCTTTGTTAAACTTGTTAAAATTTTTATCAAAAGAGGTTATGACCCTATTATTTTGCAACGTACTGCATGCTTGGTGGTGGACCCTTTTACAGTTCGCCACTATGCTTTCCTCTTTAATTGTACGATGACCGGACAGGCTGTGGACCCTATGATGACGCCTACCTAAAGCCCATTGGGACGGTGACGTTTGATGTTTGTCTATGATCTTTCTTGTCGTGCCCTTAATGGTTTATTCTCTTGTTGCTCTGGCTTCTGCCAAGTCATTGGGTACCTTCATTGTGGCTTTCTAGGCTATTGTTTTTTTGTATTATATTTAAACGATTATATTTGTGTTTTACTTATATTGCCTATTGATGCTGCTTTGTTGGTTAGAGATTAGATCATTGCGGGGATTTCTTTATTTACACTGTCCCGTTTTAATGGGATGACAGTAGGGTAAGTGTGAGGTTTGGTGCACCCTAGAACTGGTTTAAACCCCCAGTGGCCTACTTTGCCACTGACCGTTCCAAGGCGGTAGCCCTATTGTCAACCCTTTTGTGTTTGTCTGTACGCGTGTTTGTTTCTGTGTTTTGTGGTTGACTGTCCTCCTTGAATGCTACTTTCCCTGTCCGATCTTTTTATATTTCTTTATAGAGACTAAAGACGGTTTCTTTCTTGTAACGGGCTGAAAATGGGATATTTTTAAAATAGCTTGAACAGCATGTGGTCTCCTAATTAAAAATACACTTAATACACCATGTGTGTTTGATTTATATGTTCAGTGTATTATCTTTTTGAGTGGGGAGCATGTTTGGTCGTGGGTTAAAGCGACATGGGGTTAGGTCAGTAGTTTTGTTTTGATTAGGTCTAACATGTTTGCTGGACAATCTCTATTTAATTAT
The DNA here is from genome assembly GCA_037043455.1 of Cyrtodaria siliqua. Taxonomy (NCBI): domain Eukaryota; kingdom Metazoa; phylum Mollusca; class Bivalvia; order Adapedonta; family Hiatellidae; genus Cyrtodaria; species Cyrtodaria siliqua. The sequence continues at coordinate 409,094 of JAWPHD010000673.1, read as the reverse complement.
TTCCTGAATGGGCTAATTACACGATATGACACTTGTTACGTTATATACAATTTATAAATGATACAGGCGTGTTCTACTTTCAGTTTTGCACCAAGATTCATCCATAGTTGAACGTGCAAATCTACAACGAAATAAATGAGGTGAAAAACACGGCTAGGTGTCAAGCTATGCGTACTACGAAATAACAGTACGTGCTAGCAAAGCATACAATGGCGTCCAAAACCGGCAAAGAACGCTATCGTCCTGGACTGCTAGACTTCGGTCTTAACGCAGGCAAACCAGAAGGAAATTACCAGCTCAATGTCTGCGTTGAAACAACAAACACACTTCTTGACGCATACAAAGGTCATAATGCAACGGAGGCGGCACTACTTAATTTAAAGGGAGCTCTTTTGTACTATCAGCATAAGTATAAAGATGCATGTGATGTGTTTGATCAAGTTTTAGATAAAGACGATAAGAATTTGAACGCTCGTAAGAATCTAGAACACGTCTACAGAGACCTTGGTCTTTGGTCAAACGCTGATAAGTTAAAACTGAGCGCTGCTGACGAGAAGGATCCGAAACTGAAGGCGATTTGTAGGGCTGAACAAGCGTTTGCGATAATGTTCGATTGTCACGTGAGCACTGATGAGTCTGCAAGGTTTAGACGATCACGATTATTATTCGAGAAGAGCCTGAAGCATGACAGTAAATCAGAACATGTTCTTGAGTGGAAATTCTGGTATGCTGAGTTGCTACGGAGATCAACTGCAGTGAATCGAACACACGATATCTTAGGAAAAGGTATTGCACTTTTGATGGAAGTCATTGACGACGATATTCCAGGTGATATGTTGGTTTTTCGGTCTACGGCATATACATGTATGGGCCAATTTCTATACAAGGCCAAAGGTATTAGAACGTTTGACCTTGATCAACTGGAAGAGACCATTATAAAAGAACTGAGCAAAAATACCACTAAGGAAGTAATCCAGTCAAAACTCGAGCGTTTCAAGTTGAAAGAAAAGTACGATAACCCAAAAGATTTATTCAATAAAGCTTGCAAACTCCAGAAAAACACGGAAGTTTTAACACGATATGCTCTCTATCTTAAAGGAAATAATAGTATTGAAGATATTCGAGAAGCAGTAAACCTGTTAGAAGATATTGACGACTCAAAAAACGGAAATTGGTTTTCCATCAATGTCCGGTCAGGTTTATATCTGAAGCTGTATATATTAAGTCAAAAAGATGAGCAACGACCCGATCTGATTACTACATTAAGTACGGATGGTGGGGATACAGGCATCGATGGTCCACCTGTTCAGACTTCAACACCAAAGAAGGAGACAGAACACGCGGAAATACCAGTCATAACGCACACAAGTTCAGGAGATATCCCCGATTGTACGAACGAAAGCTTTGAAATCTCACCAAACAGAAGCCTTCTTTCATCAGGATATAATACTCAAAATGAGTCAGCCGACTCAAGTCGTTCTGCAAGTCCATGGTTAGTTTCGGAGTGCTGTGACAACTCATCATATTCTGATTCTGAATATCTTGATAAGGCGATACGAGACGGAGAAAGAGCAGCATCGTTAAACCCAACTGTGACATATATAACGTGCTGGGAGAAGCATATCACATAAAAGCACAAACTGCGCAAGATAAAAACAAAAAAGATGACTTCTATTTTAAAGCACTGTCCAGTTTCGTGCATGCATTGAGGCACTTAGATGGAAAGAAACTGCCATACATACATCTGCGTCATGGTAAGTGTCTTTCAGATATGAAACAATACCGTCCTGCAGTGGAGAGCTACAAACGGGCTATAGAATGCAAAACAAAAGATAAGAAAGTATATGAATACCTGATGGGAAGTTATGTAGAACTTCTGAGAACAGTTGGGGAAACGAGGGAGTTGATAAGAGAAATATGCCATTGGCTACGTTTTGCATACGTAGATGACGCATCAAAGCTCACGAGGACTCTTGAAGTGAGCCAGCAAGATAATTGTGATGCTGGAATAAGTTACAAAGACAAAATGTCATATAACCATGCGGTGGCGATAATCGTGAGAGCAATGTTAGAACAAGGCACATCATCAATTGGGAAGGACAAGGGCATAACGGACATCATACTCAAGTTGTGTTTAACGTCTGAGTATATGGTAACACACCACAGTTTTAGCCGTCGAGATTCTGAGTGAGTTGATCTGCATGCAAGTAATGAGTGCAGAGTATGTGCAATACATAATCAGTAGCATTGACGATAGCATAACTGAAAAGAGAGGTTGTGAAAAAGAAGTTTGTGTAAATGTTATGGCAAAGGCATTCGTGAAATGCAGAGATGGATGTTGCATAGAAAAGAAAAGTGACTTTAAAATGGTGAATATATTTAAACAAATGCATGCAAAGTGCCCCACTTTTTGCAAGGAAATAGCACTCGCAATAGCTAGTGACGGCACTGACGGTTGTATGAATTTAGCCACGATTCTGTCACATAATATAGGAAATGAAGATCCTAAATTCGAGTTTAAAGTCGACGAGAGCGGGAATCATTTGCAAACGGAATTAGTATATATAATTCGGAAAGAACTTAATCAAGAAAAAGCCATATTTGCATACATGTCTTTCGAAAATCGAAGAACATATCACTGTGAGCGATGATTCAGAAAAACAGCAACCAATCCCAGAATCCCATGGAGACACTATTTTCGGATCCCAAAGTAAGAAACAAAGACTTTGATTATGACTTCTACGTAATTCACAGTGAGAAGACCGGGAATGGGTAACGTGTGAGTTGCTCCCGACGCTAGAGAGAAGGTACCAGTTCAAAGGATGCTTGGAAATACGAGATTGTATTCCAGGTCGATCCAAGTTCACAGAGATCGATACTCATATCGATAAAAGTTACAGGATTCTAGCAATTCTCACAGAAGCATTTATTAAAGACAAATTTTTGCCTCTTTACATACTTCAACAATCATTCAATAACAAGTTAGGACGTGACGGTGTAATCCCAATACGTAAAGGGAAACTTGACAACAAAGACATTCCAGAATTACTGAAAACCACAGTGTCAGTCCTCCGCAGTTGAAACCTCAGACTGGGAACGAATTGTCCGTGCGTTAGATGCCCGACCTTGATTAGTGCGTTAGATGCCCGACCTTGATTAGTGCGTTAGATGCCCGACCTTGATTAGTGCGTTAGATGCCCGACCATGATTAGTGCGTTAGATGCCCGACCTTGATTAGTGCGTTAGATGCCCGACCTTGATTAGTGCGTTAGATGCCCGACCTTGATTAGTGCTTTAGATGCCCGACCTTGATTAGTGGACTTCGGAGCAGATTTAGCTTAACTAACCCAACGTTCAACACCATGAATGTAAGCTTGTGCAATGATGCCGACATTTTCATCCATTGTCTCTCTAAAACTGCAGTTTTGCCTATAATCTTAACAGACTGCTTGGTCTGCCGGTTATTTCAGCAATATCAGTATTATTGATCAGTGCTGGGGTAAATCAGGCTTTTCCTAATAGTTTAAAAAATGTTTCAAACCATGATAAAACATCAATCCACATATGGTGTAAGCATCGTTTTTTGTTCGGGTCTACAATTTGAATTCACCATAGATTTTGAATGGAAATCCGGTGTAAAAATGCTTCTGTAACCCTGTTGAGTAAACCTAGGTCCGCACATATTACCGTGCCGAATGCATTTCCTTATAAACAAGGAGTCGTGTTTAGGCTCATTCATTAAGCATATCATTATTTATCAGTTTTAAGTTGGACCCCTCGACCTCCACGAAAAGCCTGGTGTACCTGTTTTAACGACTAAAACAAAGGCCTTGAATAAAAACGTGACAGTATGTGGTTATTGCAAATATCATAAAAGGCTCAAGTGATTTATTAAGTTGTTTGGGTGTATAAATTGCATTTCTTTGTCCTCATGTATCCAGTGTGGCATGAACTTAGTGTGTCTTGAACTTAATTGCAAGTTTAGCTCAAACATTTATAAATATGATTACGACTCCTCACGGTATTGTGTGGTGTACGCATGACGTTATAACTAATGGCCCAAATCATGCACAATTTTCGTTTGATAGTGTACAAGGTGGGGGATCACGTGGTTTCAAAATGGACGTCACCGACGGTAAAACAACTAATCTCCTCGCACGGTCTCGTACACTGGAATGAATGGAATGAAGCCCCCCCCCCCCCCCCCCCCCCCCACCCCCCACCCCCGAGTACTGAATACTCCTTATTTTAGACAATACTATTTAGCTCCAGACAAAAAATTCTAAGTATAAAATTACAAAGGGCAATAACTCTAATTTGAATGATGACCTAAAACACCTAAGAACCTAAGAGTCGGGATCTGCTAGATGAATGAAGGCCCGATTATCAAAATTAGATTTATTTACATTTTATGATTTTTTGTGTACATTTAATTGATAATATTTGGTTTTAAAAATACATTTTATGAGTACTAAATACTAAATAGTGTGTTGTGCGAGTACTGCGTACCAGGCTCGTGCGTACTGAATACCGCCTAAAACGCCCTGAATACTGCGTACCAAAAGGGAGGGTTTCAGCCTCATCTCTAGGACAATTCATCTACAATCAAAGTTACGGAATAAAGTGCAGAAAATTCCGGATACTTTGGGCAATATTACATGAAAATGCGTGACGTAATAAAGAAAATATAAAGAAAATCTTACTTCGAAGCGGGTAGTTTTACCGTCGGTGGACGTCATTGTGAAACCACGTGATCCCCCAAGTGAGCGTACTATTTATTAAATGAGCGGTGGGGGAGTGTGGGTGGGTGTGCTTCAGTGTGCTTCAGTTTCATAAGAAATGTGCATATATGCATTACGGGGTGCATTACAGTTAGCCACATGTGTTACCTTTGGTTTAATTATTGATTATGAAATGTTTGGTCTGGAAAACTCGAGGACTCGTCTTTGTTGTTATTAGCTCGACTATTCGAAGAAGAGTGAGAGCTATCCTACTCACCACGGCGTCGGTGTCGGCTGCGTTGACGTCGGCGTCCCCAGCTTCACCTTAAACGTTTTTTTGCATCATATTTATACCTTCAATACTACTGAAGCTATTGCATTAAAACCTTATACTAATGTTTCCCATCAAATTATGCACCTTATCCAACAATCCACATAACTCTTCCTTTCATTTTGACAAAGTTATGGCCCTTTGATTGTCTTTCACCTTAAAGTTTTTGTGCAATAGATTTATAATTTCAAAACTACGAAGTATATAGGAAAAACACTTCAAAATCTTCTTCTCCGAAACAAAAAGGGCTGCAGTTTAGATATTTTGTATGTAGCATCGTCTAGTAGTCCTCTACCAAGTTTTCTCAAATGGTGACCATAGGTTCAGAATTGGACCCGCCCCGGGGGTCACAAGAGGTGAAACATGAGGGTGTGGGTGAGCCCCCTGAGTCATAACTTGGTAACCATTGAGATCCCCACCCTATAACCACATATACACTTACTGGACATGAACTGACAGATACAACCGTCCAACCAGCATAGACACCGGGTTGCTTCCCCACCCTTGGGGATATAGCCCCTCGGTCATGACTTGGGAAACCATTGAGATCCCCACCCTATAACCATATATACACTTTCTGGGCATGAACAGACAGATATAACCACCCAACCAGCATAGACCCCAGTCTCCTTCCCACCCCTGGGGACATAGCCCCTCGGTCATAACTTGGAAACCATTGAAATCCCCCACCCTATAACCATATAAACACTTACTGGCTCGAACAGACGGATACAACCACAAACCAGCATAGACCCCGGACTCCTTCCCCACCCCTGGTGACATAGCGGTCATAACTTGTAAACCGTTGAGATCCCCACCCTATAACCATATATACACTTACTGGGCATGAACAGATGGATATAACCACCCAATCAGCATAGACCTCGGGCTCCTTCCCCACCCCTGGGGACATAGCCCTTCGGTCATAACTTGGAAACCATTGAGATCCCCACCCTATATCCATATATACAGTTACTGGGCATGAACAGACGGATACAACCACTCAACCAGCATAGACCCCAATCTCCTTCCCCAACCCTGGGGACATAGCCTCTGGGTCATAATTTGGAAACAGTTAAGATCCCTACCCTATAACTATATATACACTTACTGGGCATGAACAGACGGATACTACCAACCAACATAGACCCTGGACCCTTCCCCAGCCCTGGTGACATAGCCCCTGGGTCATAACTTGTAAACCGTTGAGATACCTACCCTATAACCATATATACACTTACTGGGCATTACCAGATGGATACAATCATCCCACCAGCGTAAACCCTAGGCTTCTTCCCCATCTTTGTTGACCTATTTCCTGGGTCAAACTTTACAAATAATTTAATATTTTAAGCTCGACTGTTCCAAGGATCTAAAGAGGTCTATAGGTCAAAGTTCATGGTCACAAATTGCATTTATGTGTTAACATGTAAATCACTTCAACATTTTGTATCCAATCATCATCAGACTTACATACTCTATTATAAATGGGACTATGATCGTATCTATTGAGTTCAACATCACTGGATGAAAGGTCAAGGTCGCAAAGGGGTCAAAGGTCAAATGCATTTACATATACTTTTAGACATATTTTCTTCACATTTTCAACTTATAAAATTTCCATTATGAATCCTTTGAAAGGAATATTATGAAATTACCTCCGTGTCATCACAGACAAATTGTGGCCCTTGATTTAATGAAAATTCCATTGTTTTCCTTTTTGACACATCCAGCTCGCCCTTTTGTTTTCACTTGTTTTTGTTTCTGATGGTATGCCGGGTGTATCATTTCTTGTTCTCTGAAAATTCGAAATAGTCGAGCTACGCTGTCGTCTGACAGCTCTTGTTTTGCTAAATCATAACTATTAATTTAAATGGGATAATATTGCTAGCAGCTGTACATAATTATAATTCAAATAAAGTTTACTTTGATAAAACAAAACAAGAATGTATAGCCTTAAAGCTTCAAATAAATTAATACTAATGATTTAGACAATGCTTACTGGCCGAGTCGTCGAGTTTACCAGAGTTTTCCAGATCAACCACCATCCAGGCACAGTAGTTTGTAATGATCTTTTATTGTATATAATAGTGTGCTGTGGTAAGACTATTATTTATCTTTCTGTTATTATAGTTATAACATTTTGAAAACAGCAACAATCTAGTCTTGTAAAATAATGTTCTAATACTTTTTACTGTTAAAGGTGGTACGTCAGACTTTTTCGAGGAGAATCTAATATTTTAAAAATATTCCAATTCATGACAAAACTGTTATAACAATCAAACTATGGTGTTAGCAATGGGTTATTCAGGTTTACAATTTGAATTCACATCAAGTTTGAATAGAATAGAACAGAGCAAAACATACTTCAATTTACCCCGGTGCGTAAAGTAGGATAGCACATATTACTGCGCAAAATGAATTTTCTTGTGAATAAGGGGTAGTTTTTAGGCTCATTCATACAATTTAGATCCTTTAGAATAGAAAATATCGTGATTTATCCATTTTAAGTCGGACCCCTAGAACCCCACGAAAAGCCTGACCCCCCCCCCCCCCCCCCCCCCCCCCCATTTAAAATGAGTACATGTAATGATTACCTTACTATTTAAACAATGTTTAGGTAGGTTGACATTAAGCCCCCTTATTGTCAAAAGTAATGACATTTATCACGTTTTATGTGCTTTAGTCAACATTTGTTTTATACCAGTTCTGGACGTTGTATATGGTAGTCAAAAGAAAACTAAGGCCAGTATTGTTTGTACTTACTGTTTTACCGATTTTTTTTTTACTACAAACATAGTTTAGGGGGAGGGTAAAAAACTGAGTATAAATTTAGGAAAATGTAATGTTGGTTGTATTCAAACAGGTTATATCAGAGGCAATATTGTTTTGGCAACACAGGTAGGAGGTTGGTAGCTCTAAAACAAACAAACAAAAAAAGACTGGCCTAAGTGCAAGCAAGATAGATCGATCAATCAATAATACATTTTTGGAGGCTGTCCTTTGGATCCTATTATGCAGCTATTCGATTTTTGCCAGTGTTATACTAATATGCCTCATTGGGCTGCTGAGTATTCGTTTACTTAGTATCGCCTATATTATTTTGAAATGTTCTTGTATATGTAATATTTTGTAACAATGTTATTTGTGACTTTAATAAAATAAAATAAAAATACTGGCCCGAGGCCAAGGGCCAAGGGCCAGTATGATAGACCGATGACTAATAACTGGGTCAATATGCCATCACTTGATTAATGGCTGTTTTATTAATTAATCACACGGTCAAGAAAATAAAAAGTAATACAATGGTCAATTTGAATATATCAGTACGGGTCAATACGAGCACAACTGGGCTAATACGACCTCAGCTGGGCCAATATGATATCAGCTGGTCAATATGAGATTAACTGGGCCAATGCGAGATTAAATAGATCAATACGAGCTCACCTGAGCCAGTACGAGCTCAACTGGATAATTAAGAGATCAACAGGTCCAATACGAGATTAACTAGATCAATACAAGCTCAATTGGGCCAATCAAGCTCAAACGCGTAAAAAATAGCTCAGCTGGGTCTGGTCAATACGAGCCCAGATAGGCCAATGCGAGATCAACTGGCTGTCCCTCAATGCTCATCTGGGTCAATACGAGCTCAACTGGACCAATACGAGCTCAACTGGGTCAATACGAGCTTAACTGGGTCAATAATAGCTCAGTTGGGTCAATACGAGCTCAACTGGCCAATACGAGCTCAACTGGGTCAATACGAGCTCAATTTGCCAATGGGAGATTTACTAGGCTAATACTAGCTCAACTGGGTCAATACATGATCAGCTGGGCCACATGTGTAATCATCTGGGCTAGTGCGAGATCGATTAGGCCAATATGAGCTCAAGTAGGCCAATATGAGCTCAACTTGGTCAATATGGAGATTACTCGTATTGTTCCAGTTGGGAATTCATGCGATGCAGACATAGCATTAATACTAGCAGAGTTGAGTAATATTAATATATATCATAAAATGTAAGCGTTTTTCATTGGTCGAGAAGCAGTCGTCACGTGTGATTAAATGGTTTTGACCATTCATTGGAAATATGCCAACCGTTTAATAGTTCATCACGTGACTGTGAAATGATAAAAGTACATCTTTGTCAAGAGATGCGCTTTTTTGAAGAAAAAAAAACAGCAAAGCGTCACGAGACTTGCAATAGTCGATCTGTGTCAGTGACGCGCTTGTTTAAATGAACAAAGGAAGCAGATCGGCTCACACTTCAAATTTTTATTTTATTAGTAAAAAAAAATAAAAGCTGTCATATTTTATGATATATAATAAAACAACTATTTAATGCATTAGGAGTCAATGTATTAGAACTATGTATCCTCGGGAGCGACTACTGACCCTTGAAGGATACTATTGCTCGGCGTGCCGCCTCGTGGTACCCTTCTCGGGTCAGTAGTCATTCCCTCTGATAAATAGTTCTAACCACTGACTTCTAAGGAAATAAATAGTTGTATATACTATAACAAAATGTATTGCGACCACCCGCACTCGCAGCGTCCCGATTAAAGAATAGTGTATATATGTTGACTGAGTCAAGCTATTACACATATACTAACACTGTCGGGTATAATAATCAGTTTGCCCATTTACAAGTTTAAAGGGACTGGAGGTGATCTGGAAACATTATGGGTGCCAATCCATATACAAATACAACCGTCATAATGGGTTTCTGATTCATAGTCAACGTGCATATTCACTTAACTAGGGTATATTATCTGTACGATTTAATTGTCGTTATGAAATAGTTTAATTATTGTTATGAAATAGTTTTGTCTGGAAAACTAGACGACTCAGCTAGTTTTTGTTGCATAAATCATTCATATGATGCTGTAAGGCTCTTAAACATTTTTGTTTTGTGATATAAGTACACTTCGTTTGAACTATATGTACAACTGTTAGCGATATAATCTCCATTTAAATTAATATCAATGATTTAGCCACAAAACGCAGGGAGTCGTCGAACTTTATAGATCGCACATTTTCATTAACTATGTATATAATTAACCGGAAGGTAAAAAAATGCCGCTAAAATTAATCCATATGCACATTTCATGACATTTTTTGTGTATACTAAACTGATTGGGTCTGTTGTTGAACCGGTACTATTCTATGGATCTGGCATATGGGACAAAATAAATATTAAGTAATTGAAACAGTCTTAAATAAGGCGGGAAGATATTTTTTAGGGGTAACCAAATATTGTTCAAACGTTTCATCGAGGGGAGATCTGGGATGGGACTCTTGTCAGTTCAAGCAAAAATCTGAAACAGTACGAATAGATTAAGAAATATGCCAAGCAATAGAGTAGTACTGCAAGTTCACAATTGGTCGTGTAACAAACCCAAGTCCTGGGAAAGTATAATGCTCCGATTTATAGAGATCACAGCAACATCAGAACATATGTTAATTGAGAACCCTAACATAAAGAAATGTCTGAGCAAAGTACGTGACCAAACAGATAGACGTGTATGGTATGAACAATTACAAAGTGATGGAAGAAATAATCAGAATGGAAATAAACTTTGAACGTACAGACTCTATAAAAGTGTGTATACAACAGATTAGTGTTTGCCCTACTTTTTCCTCCAATCAGACGGTGAGGAATTTTAAAAAAATGGCGAACTTATTCATGTAAATTTCTAACGATCACCGATTTTAACCATTTAATCATTAAGTAATCGCTTACTAAATGACACGCGCTTGTTTTGGCGCGAACGTGTTAAGACGCGTGGTTTCGTAGAAGCGCGGGGGGAAAGTAGGGCAAACACTAAGTCAGTTAGAGGCTAAGAAGTGAAATTTTAACAATTAAGAAACCCCGGTCAGTCGCTGCGCTCCTTCCTTAGGGTTTCTTAATTGTTAAAATTTCACTTCATAGCCTCTAACTAATACGTATTATGTAAATTGCAATAGAAGCAGAGGCCACCGACTCATTCTTGCAAAATTTAGAAGTTGTAATCTTCCCTTAGCAATTGAAACAGGGAGATATTCTCGACCGAAAACACCTGAACGAGTTTGTAAATACTGTAATAAGTCAACAATCGAGGATGAAACTCATTTTTTGATTGACTGCGAGTTTTATTCAGATATTAGATATGAACTTTTTAATGGAGCAAATTAACTGTTTTCATCAACTGAAAAAATAATATTCTTAATGAACTGTGATATATTACAGTAGCCTACACATTAGCTAATGCACTTTTAAAAATGTTTAAACGGCGCTCTTTAGCATTCGGCGCTCTTTAGCATTGTAAATATGCATAACTGTGTTATAAAATAAATTATAGATATAAGGAATGAAGTTTAAAACAAAGGTTATGTTTCTTTTTCTTTTTTTTTTTAAATGAAAGTTTGAAAGTTAATTGTAGTCTTCATTTTAATTATATGTCAACGAATACTAAATAATTTTTGAAATATTGAATATATATTTTAACGCAATACATTTGTAACTTTTATTATGTTTTAATGTACTATTGTGTTTTACAGTGTCTCATATGCCTATGATGGCAGGATATCAAATAACAATATTGTATAATACTTGTAAATATAACTCTATTTGATATGTGACACTTTAATAAAATATTACTTACTTTACTTTCAAATGAAACTGAAGCAAACTATGAAGGTTTCCATTTGTATTTGGACTGACACCTATTACCCTTCTAGATGCCTCTAGTCGTAACAGTTAAAATATTGAACTAGCAGCTTACCGTGTTACCTTACTCTCCTATCCACATAGACGTAGTATTTATTACATTATCGGGAACAGGAAGTAAAACTTATAAAAACACTTTAAACTGATTTATATATTATATCATTTTTAAGTGTGCTTTGTATAGTTTTGTATTTATGTATATGCATATATACTGTAAGAAATAAGTTTAACATATAAATAACATGGTAAATCCCATTAAGCAGACTCACGGCTATGTGCTTCAGCTGCCATTAACAATATAATTAACATAATTAACAAGTATATGCAGGACATCATTTTTAAACGATATCTACGAAAAAATGTGCAACATGTTTTAAGTTACCTGCTTTACAGAAATTATAATTTGGTTTTTATTTCAATATAAAGGGGGATAATTTTAAAATTGATAACTTTGGTTTGTAATTTCATTATAATGACAAGGTTAATGTCAATTGTTTTTGCGTTTTCTATCACTCGAAACCCAGAATAATTATTTAATAAAGTTTAACCATGTTCTTGGTAATATTCTTACTTTTAATGTGAAAAATAATGTTTTATATAAATGGGAGATAACTCTGATACTTACTTTGAATCACACATATTAAGTGAAAAACAAGAACACCTTCTGACATGCCAAAGTTATCAAATACTTCACATTATAAAATAAACATTAAGTTTCTTTAAGATAGATATGCAAAAGACGTGCTAAACATTTCTTTCAGTATATGTTTAAAGAGATACGTTTGTTTAGGACAATACCGAATCTGTTCTGTTTATATAATTTGGAGGTGAAACAGCGTACTGTGATAAATACACATGTGATACATATTTCGTGCCTTTGGTTTCCTTTAATTATCTCCTCTGCGAATATTGTACTTCTCAGTAATTCAAGATATGGCATCAGAAACATAAAAGGGTTGACAATAGTGCGGTAGCCCTTGGAACGATCAGTGCCAAAACAGGCCGCTGGAGGGTGGGGTGGGGTGGGGTGGGGGTGGGGGGGGGGTTTAAACCAGGTTCTAGCGTGTAACAACTCACATTTACCCTATTGTCATCCCAAATTTACATCAGATATAATATAAACTGGAATTGTAATACAGTTTGCATATATTGGTTAGACAATTATACATGATTTTTCATACCACGACGGTGTTGACTTGTAGAAGTGAGCTATAGGCTCAAATTTATAGGCTGCCACACTGCAATACCTAACCGTAGACACATGACTTGGTACCCCACACAGTCACATTATTGTGGTTGGTGTAACCCGGTCGATATTTGAACCAACGCCAGCCCGTATGCTAGTCAGATGGTCTCGTCACCACGCCACCATCGCGGAACCTCTTAATGGCGTATAATAATTGTGTTTATTATATCTCACATAAAACGCCCATGAACAACTTACCTTAATGTTATACATTCAATGGATATATACTCACAAAATAAAAGTACCCTCTATTTTGCTGGTATTCCCATTGGCCAGTTTTGTTAGCCCGAGGGTGAGCATTCTTATTGTGTTCACCAACTTATTCATAAACGTGACCTTCTGGACGAACCTGTCTTTGTTTCTGACATTCTTTATACACTATATGTGTATTTACTGTTATAGTAGTAACATTTAAATTAAATGCTCCGTGTGGTTCCGGGGGCCCCGTTTGGTTACGGGGCGAAGAATAGGGCCACTGCAGATCCCGTTGGAGGGAAAGGCAGAGGGGTAGACCCCATCTCTCCCAATTCATGTTAATTTTATCTTTCTTTTTTTCATGCTCATTAAAGGTCTTCATCATGACTCCTGCATTGTTTCAGGTGCCATCTCGCTCATATCACTAGAGCAATGACAGAAAAACTATAACGTGGCTCCAGCGTAAATGGAGTGTCTACAATAGAATTTGCAGCAACTTTGCAGTTCAGGGTGAGAAGGTTCTAGGCCCGTTCTCCATATTTTATCTCGATGTACATGGCGGATGAGCCTGGCATGTTCATTCCTGTTAGGCGCCATATAACCGTTCATGTAATGGTGCGCCTTAAAACCCCAATTCAATTTCAATTTACACTAAATAATTACATTTACGCATAAATGACACCAACTACTCATACTTATAAGTGTGTACTTAAGACAATTCACTACGTGTGTACTACTTGTAATCCTTATAGTGATATTTATCATGCAACTAATATTTCTACTATACAAATACAGCTACTGTCTACTAACCTAATATTTTGTGCCCAACTGCTGTATTATGCTAGTAGCTACACACGCTATTATTCGATGAATTAAAAAGTCAGGAATCAGCCATTTAAACTACAAAAATACAAAATAGTTTTATGCTTATCAATTTAAAATGCAATACATTTATCGGAAGAAAGTATTTGCATTTATTTTCGATATTAAATATACTTAAACGCCGAGAACGTTTTTTGTCAAAGTTACTTCCCCTGACAAACTATCCTCCGTTTGTATTTTGACGGCAGCAGACGTAAACTGTATATTTCCATTGTTTTTCAGGTAAATTAAGTTATTTAAAACAGTTGCATGATAAAACAAGAGGCCCAAGAGGGCCTGTGGACGCTCTACTGGCTAACATGGCTCTTATAACATCAATGAAGCGAGAGACTGCCATTTACGTTTTTTGAAAGTTTTGGGCAAAATACAGCTTATCAACTAAATCAAGGGCCATAACTAAAGAATCTGGTAAAGTTTGGTAAAGATCAGATGAAAAATGAAGGCACTTCCGTATTAACGAGGCAAAATATAGCATTTTTAACTAAATCAAGAGCCATAACTCCTCTGTTACTGGTCCGACTGGTCCAACATAGAGCTAAAAAAAATCAAAAAGAAATTCAAAAAAACAACAACATTATAATACAAAAAAAAGAAAGTCATAAAATCTGGAAAAGTTTGGCAAAGATCAGATGCAAAATGAAGGCCCTATCGTAAGACGAGGCAAATTATAGCATTTTTAACAAAATCAAGGGCCATAACTCCGCTGTTACTGGTCCGATATGTCTGGTTTTCGAACTTTAACGCCCTTTCATTGACATTAACAATCTGATAAAGTTTGGTAAAGATCGGATAAAAAACAAGTCTTAACGAGGTAAAATATAGCATTTTGAACTAAATAAAGGTTCATAACTCCGCTGTTACTGGTCCGATATGAATGGTTTTCGAACTTGTCCGAGCTTTCATTGATATTAACAATCTGATTAAGTTTGGTAAAGATCGGATGAACAATGAAGCCCCTATCGTCTTAACGAGGCAAAATAAAGCATTTTTAACTAAATCAAGGGCAAAAACTCCGCTGTTACTGGTCCGATCTAGCTGGTTTTCAAACTTGTCCGAGCTTTTATTGATATTAACAAGCTATGCAAGTTTGGTAAAGATCAAATAATAAATGAAGGCTTAATATGGCATTTTTTCAGCAAAACAAGGGCCATAACTCCATTGAAATTATTTCGATCTTGCCGGTTTTCGAACTTGTTCGAGCTTTCATTGATATAAAGACACTGGCAAAGTTAAGTAAAGATCCGATTAATATTGAAGGCCCTAGAGTGTTCACAAGACAGAAAATATAATTTTTCAGAAAAAACAAGAGCCATAACTCCGGTGTTACTGATCCGATTTAGCTGGTTTACGAATCTGCTCGAGCCTTCATTGATATTAACAATCTGTGCAAGTTTGGTAAAGATCAAATAATAAATGAAGGTTCTAGAGTGTTCACAAGGCAGAAAATGGCGTTTTCAGAAAAACAAGGGCCATAACTCTGTTGTTACTGATCCAATTCAGCTGATTTTCGAACTTGTCCAAGCTATAATTAGTATTAACAATCTGTGCAAGTTTGGTAACGATCAAATAATAAATGAAGGTGCTAGAGCGTTCACAAGGCAGAAAATAGCAATTTTCAGAAAAAACAAGGGCCATAACTCCAGTGTTACTGATCCGATTTGGCTAGTTATCGAAATTGTCCGAGCTTTCATTGATATTAACAATCTGTGCAAGTTTGGTAAAGATCAAGGTATTGATAAAGATTTTGGCTCGTGTCGAAATGTGATAAATACTCGCCAGAGGCTCGCATTTATCACTTTTCTTACACACGCCAAAATACAACTGAAATAACATGTAATTCGTATATATATACGATACGCTACGTGATACTATTAAATGTAAACACGCATATTAGAGACTTGAATCCAATTGCGGATCCAGAGAGAATAGAGAACCGGAGCGCGTCCCATAAAATCCCACAAGCAAAGAGCTAAATATGAACGTTTAATGCCACCCGCTACCCCATCGTTATTGTAAAGTGTGATCCATTGGAAAGGACCGTAACTGATGTTGTGATAACTTGTACAATCCATTTGTAAATGTTATTTATTATTATATTGTAATTTTTATATCACATGTATTTATGAAAACAACATCAAGCAATAAAACATTATTAAATAAATACCCCATCGCTCAAAATTTGTTTCAAAGTGTTAAAAGTTGAACATTGGACATAACCGTAATTATGATAGGCAAATAGTAATGATGGTATAACAGTTAAAAACAGTAAACCGATTATGGATAATCTAAATTGGCAAAGATCTAACATGTTGATTGTTTAGAAATTAGAAAAAAAATACATAACTGAAAGACAAATATAGTAATACTCAATTATTAATATCACAGTTTCAAGCAAATAAAAGCATTCACTATCACAGTTAAATAACAGTATTGTGACTTAAAATAAAATTTAAAAAAAAAGGAATTTTCAGTCACTTTCAGACTCTTTAAAATCAATCTTTACTTCCGTTATAAAATTAAGTTAATCGAATACTTTTTGAGATAAAGCCCTCCCACAATGTACATGATCATACGCTTTCTTTCATTTCCAAGACTCTGGGAGGACTAAGTACTGCCTTAACGACGGAGGAAAGACTTGTATTTTGGGGTACGTACACACTATTTGAACAGAATACGCTGAACATAAATAAAAAATATAGTAAAGAACATACCCCAATCCATCGCTTTGTTGCCTTGATACGATCAAAGTCACGTGGTTTTGCCACCGTGTTAATCGTATGATTCATTTGGATTACTGCGTTTTAGAACACGATGTCCAAGGTCAATGTAAGCAGTGCAAATAGATGAAAATGGAGCATTTTAATTGTCCAATGCCCAATACATTTTAGATTATAAGATAAAAGGTCAAGGTCATACTGCACTTCAACTGACCCTGAACATGGGTTTGGGCAAAATATCTTAGATTTCATTATCTAGGTTCATATAATAACTTATTAGTGTAATCTAATTGGGGTTGGCCGAACGACCATTGGCTTTCAAGTTTGTTAAGATTCAAGGGCAATCTGAACTTAAAGACTGTAAAGCGACTACAACGCATACTGAAACGAACGCAACGCATATTTCGGTGACTGCAACGCAAACTTCGGCGACTGCAACGCATACTTCCGCGACTGCATAGCGGCTGGCGCGCGCAATCTAACACTTGAGCATTCCTCAAAGTTGAAAACATGCCAGGGAGTAAACTACAACCTATGGGCATTTAGACAATCAATGTAATATGTGTCTTCATGAGTGTCTCCCAGGGGTTTTGGGGAACATGGCCATTTATTTTGGGGAACAAGGGAACATTGTTATTGTTAATATGTTTGGGGAACATTGGACAAATATTTTTGGGGAACAAAGCAAACTATTTTCTGGGGAACAAGGGAACATGGACCACCCCCGCCCGACCCACCTGGGAGGGCCTCCTTCATGAACATTATATTCTCTTCTGCTAATGTTCTGTAATTAATTAGTTCAACTATCGATTTCATTTCATGAGCGAATTCATGTCCCAGAATACACTGCTAACTGACTGGGAAGTATGAGTTATATGAGTGATAAATCATTTAAATGCGTTATGGTATCCTTCTGATACAACAGTAACGTACAGAAACTCTACAATTGCTGAACACCTGATGCACCGGCCCATGATTTGGATCAGCTTGTGGGTGCTTCGCTATAAATACGCTTAACAAAAAAGCGTCTGTTTGAATTATAAGTTCAATTTTACTTCCCTGTTGAGTGGAGAAAATGTTGGAGCGGGGTTAAATCGACAAGAGTCGGTCAGTATATTCAATTGTTTCCTCAACGGGCAATATCCGCAATATCTACAGGTTTCCGGTATAACACTTGTTACGTTACATTAATTGTACAGATTTTGTTTTCTAATATCAGTTTTACATCAAAGATTCATCCACAGTCGAACGTGCAAATCTACAACAAGAGAAAAGGAAAGATGAAAACAAATGGCTAGCCTATGTGTACACGTAAAATCTTATGAAATAACACTATACACAATGGCGCCCATAGCCAACAGAGAACGCCATCGACCCGGTATTCTAGACTTCGGTCTAAACGCAGGCAAACCAGAAGGACAATACCAGCTTGACGTCTGCGTTGAAACAACAAATACACTTCTTGAGGCATACATTGGTCTTACAGCAACGGAGGTGGCACTAATTAATTTAAAGGGAGCTCTTTTTGTACTTTCAACATAATGTGGTGTGATTAAACACGTTTTAGAAAAAGACGATAAGAACTTGAATGCTCGTAAAAATCTTGAACACGTCTACAGAGCTCTTGGTTGGTGGACAAAATCTGATAAAGAAAAGATTTGCGCTGCTGACGAGAAGGATCAGACACTGATGAATACAGATATAAAAATCGAACAGGAAAAGCAACATTCAAGGACGACAGTCAACCACAAACACACACAGAAACAAATTTAAAGATGAATAAAAGGCCAAATAAGACAAACACAAAAGGGTTGACTAGGCGATCTGTCTAGCTGAAGAAGCGTTTGTGATAATGATTGACTGTCTGCACTGATGAATATGCAAGGTTTAGACGATCACGACTATTATTCGAGGAGAGCCTGAGGCTTGACAATACATCGGAACATGTTATTGAGTAGATATTCGGGTAATGCTGAGTTGCTACATAGATCAAACGCACGATATCTTTGGGAAAGGTATCGCACTGTTGGTGGAAGTCATTGACAACGATATTCCAGGCGATACGTTGGTTTTTAGATCTACGGCATATACATGCATGGCCAATTTCTATACAAGGCCAAAGGTAATAAGGATAAAAGGAAAGAGACCATTATAGAAGAACTGAGCAAAACTACCACAAAGGAATAAAGTCAGTCAAAACTCGAGTGTTTGAAGTTGAGAGAATGGTACGATAATCCAAAAGATATATTCGATGAAGCTGGCAATCTCCAGAAAAACACGGAGGTGTTAAATGAAATGATAACATTGCAGACATACACAATGGCAGCAACAATGTTACTGACAGCTCAAACATGGGAAATTGGTTTTCCATCAATGTCCGATCTGGTTTATATAAGGAAAATAAATAAAGAAAATAAGCAACAACCTATCTGAGTACTCAATTAAATACAAGTGGTAGAGATACAGGTCCACCTTTTCAAACTTCAACACCAAAGAAGGAGAGCGAATACGCGGACATACCAGTCATAACGCACAAAGGTTCTGGATATATCAGTGATTGTACGAACGAAAGTTTTGAAATCTCACAGAAGCCTTCTTTCATCAGGATATAATGTTCAAAATGAGTCTGTCGACTCAAGTCGTTCTACAAGTCCGTGTTTTTACGCCCAGAAGTTGGAATTTCGGAAAGCTGTGACACGTTCATATCAGTCCTAAGTAACATTTAGAATATTCGTGTTATCTTGATAAAGCAATACACGACGGAGAAAAGCAGCAATGCTATACCCAACGTGTGACATATATTTCGATCTGGGCGAAGCATATCATATAAAAGCACAAGCTGAACAAGATAAAGATATATAAGATGAGTTATGTTTTCAAGCATTGTCCAATTTCGTGCATGCATTGAGGCACTAAGATGCCAGAAAGAAAAGTCTACGTCTGTTTCATGGAAACTGCATTTCAGATATGAAACAATACCGTCCTGCAGTGGAGAGCTACAAAAGAATGCTATAGAATGCAACATCAAGAGAAAGAAAGTATATGAATATCTAATACGACGTTATATAGAACGTCTGAGAACAGTTGGGGAAACGGGAGAGATGCTTAGAGAGATATGTCACTGTGCGTTTTGCATACAAACATGACGAATCAAAGCCTAAACTCTTGAAGTTAGTCAGCAAGACAATGGTCGTATTGGAGAAAGTTACAGACAAAATGTCATATGACCATGCGGTGGCGACAATCGGGAGAGTAGTGTTAGAACAAGGCACATCATCAATGGGGAAGGACATACCGTACATACTCCAGTTGTATCTATCTTCCGAGTATCTGGGACACACCAAAGTTTAGCCATCGCAATTCTCATTGAGTTCAATGCTTTCCCCTTTAATTGTGCGATGACCGGACAGGCTGTGGACCCTATTATGACGTCTACCTAAATCCAAAAAGGACAACGACATTTGATATTTGTTTGCAATCTTGTCTCTTGTCGAGCCCTCAATGATTTATTCTCTTGTTGCTCTGGCTTCTGCCAAGTTATTGAGTACCTTCTTTGTGGCTTTCTAGGCTATTGTTTTTTTGTATTTGTATATACACGAGCATCTTTGTGTTTTACTTATTAATGCTGCCTTGTTGGTTTTTGTGTTTGTGACGACATATGCCTTCATTGCCATTCATGTTTGTCGTTTCGCGTGTTTTTGGGTTTACTGTGTTCTGTGAAAGCTGCATTTCCTGTGTGACTTTTATACTTATTTTTGATCTGCATGCAAGTAATGAGTGCAGATTATGCGCAAGACATAATCAATAGCATTTACGATAACATAACTGAAAAGAGTCGTGATGCAAAAGAAAGCTGTGCAAATGTTTTGGCAAAGGCATTTGTGAAATGCAGAGATGGATGTTGCATAGACAAGAAAAGTGACTTTAAAACTGTGAATATATTTAAACAAATGCATGAAAAGTGCCCCAGTTTTTGCAAGGAAATAGCACTCGCAATAGCTACAGACAGGAGTGACGGTTGTACGAATTTCGCCATGATTCTGTTAGACGCAATAGGAATTGTCGATCATGCATCAGAGTTTAAAGTCGACGAGAGCAGCAATCATTTGCAAACGGAATTAGTATATCTAATTCGAAAGATTTTAACCAAAAAAAGCCACACTTGCTTAAACGTTTTTCGAAAATCGAAGAACATATCACTGTGAGCGAGGATTCAGAAAAACAGCAACCAATCCCAGAATCCCACGGGGACACTATTACAGAGCCCAAAGTAAGAAACAAAGACTTCGATTACGATTTCTATGTAATTCACAGTGAAGAAGACCAGGAATGGGTAACGTGTGAGTTGCTTCCGAAGCTAGAAAGGAGGTACCAGTTTAAAGGATGCTTTGAAATGCGAGATTTTACCCCGGGTCGCTGCAAGTTCACAGAGATCAATTCTCATATTGATAAAAGTTACAGGATTCTAGCAATTCTCACAGAAGCGTTTATTAAAGACAGATTTTGCATGTTCATACTTCATCAAGCATTGAATAGCAAGCAAGGTCGTGACGGTGTAATCCCAATACGTAAAGCGATACTTGACAAAAACATTCCAAACGAATTTCAAACCACTGTGTCACTCCTCGCAGTTGAAACCTCAGACTGGTAACGAATTGTCCGTGCGTTAGATGCTCGACCATGAATTGTGGACTTCGGAGCAGGCCACGCACACTTCATAGCTTTGTTATTTAGAACAAGAGGCCCAAGAGGGCCTGTGGACGCTCTACTGGCTAACATGGCTCTTATAACATCAATGAAGCGAGTGACTGCCATTTATGTTTTATTGGAAGTTTCGGGCAAAAAACAGCTTTCTGACTAAATCAAGGCCATAAGCTTATAGCAAATGCAAAATATTAAACCTCTGGCTCTTGCAGTTTCAGAGAAGAAGATTTTTTAAGTTTTTCCCTATACATGTCTATGTAAAACATGTGACCCTTGGGGCAGGGTCAAATGTGACCCGAGGGTCATCATTTGAACAAACTTGGTAAAGGACCATAAGCTTATATGCAAAATATTAAACCTCTGGCTCTTACAGTTCCAGAGAAGAAGATTTTTTCAGTTTTTCCCTATACAAGCATTTATGTAAAACTGTGACCCCCGGGGCGGGGCCAGATGTGAACCCAGGGTCACCATTTGAACAAAATTGGTGAAGGACCATAAGCTTATAGCAAACGCAAAATATTAAATCTCTGGCTCTTGCAGTTTCGGAGAAGAAGATTTTTTAAGTTTTTCCCTATACATGTCTATGTAAAACATGTGACCCTTGGGGCGGGGCCAAATGTGACCCCAGGGTCACCATTTGAACAAACTTGGTAAAGGACCATAAGTTTATAATAAATGTAAAATATCAAACCTCTGGCTCTTGTAGATTCCGAAAAGAAGATTTTTAAAAAAAACAACCTATATAAGTCTATGTAAAACTGTGACCCTCGGGGCGAGGACAAATTTGACCCCAGGTTCACCATTTGAACAAACTTAGTAGAGGACCATAAGCTGATGCTACATATAATACATGAGAGCTCTGTGCCATGTGGTTCCAGAGAAGAAGATTTTTTTCAGTTTTTCCCTATACAAGCCTATGTAAAACTGTGACCCCCGGGGTGGGGCCAAATGTGACCCCTGGGTCACCATTTGAACAAACTTGGTAGAGGACCACAAGCTTATAGCAAATGCAAAATATTAAACCTCTGGCTCTTGCAGTTTCAGAGAAGAAGATTTTTTTAAGTTTTTCCCTATACATGTCTATGTAAAACATGTGACCCTTGGGGCGGGGCCAAATGTGACCCGAGGGTCACCATTTGAACAAACTTGGTAAAGGACCATAAGCTTATAGTAAATGCAAAATATCAAACCTCTGGCTGTTGTAGTTTCCGAGAAGAAATTTTTTTAAAAAAAAATCCTATATAAGTCTATGTAAAACTTTGACCCCCGGGGCGAGGACAAATTTGACCCCAGGGTCACCATTTGAACAAACTTAGTAGAGGACCATAAGCTGATGCTACATGTAATACATGAGAGCTCTGTGCCTTGTGGTTTCAGAGAAGAAGATTTTTTAAAGTTTTTTCCTATATGTCTATATGAAAAACATGCAAAACCTCAATATACAAACTTTGGACCCCCGGGGCACGGCCATTTTTGACCCCGGGGACTTTATTTGAACAAACTTGATAGTCTAGGCGTTGGCGATCATTTTAAAAGAAAAACTGTTGAAATCTGTCCAGCGGTTCTGGAGAAGAAGATTTTTTAAGGTTTCGACCATATATGGCAATGGCAGCCATCTTGGTTGTAGCGCTGACCTAATTTTAACAAATCTAAAAAGCATTCATCTAAGGATCATCCAGGTAAAGTTTGGTCAAAATTAGCCAAGCGGTTTCTGAGGAGAAGTCGTTTGAAGAAAAGTTAACGGACGACAGACAGACGACAGATGGACGACGGACGACAGACAACACACCATCCCATAAGCTCTGCTGGCCGTTGGCCAGTAGAGCTAAAAATTAGCTAACTTGAGATCGTCCCAAAGTTCGCTCGAGCTTGTGCAATGGCCGTGTGATTTCAGGATAGTTCAACAATGTCAATATAGAACATAATTTGTTTTTCAAAATACGGCGTTAGCACAGTTTACTTTAGGTCTAAATTTTGAATTCATGGAATGTGGACCATAATTATCTGAATTTGTGTGTTGTATATAGTAGCATACAGTGGTGAGACTATGCATAATCTAGTTCATGTTTTTCTTTTAACATCTGGTCTCAACGAGTTGGCTTATTTAAACACTGGGCCGAGATGGGCGTAGCCCATCGAGGTGTTTAAATAACCAACGAGCTGAGACAGACTTTATATTTTATGCATTATGGTGTACTTAGTAACACTGTGACGTCAGAGTGATGTCCGTACTCTAAATTCCTCTATCTGGTAGTTGTAGTACGGTATAATACGGTATAGCCACGCCCCGTTAGTTACCCTAAATTAAACGATTCATCAAAGGAATGTCACCGACCATGATACAATTCTGGTTTATCGGGGGAAAAAACTCAGTGAAAAGTATAGGGTAGAAGGAGAATGAACAAATATAAAGGAAACTATTGTTCATTTGTACAAAGTCTATGATATAATCTTCGAAGTAATATAGATCCGAGGTAAATGTAGTTTCTTTCGGAGGGTACAATTATTTTACGTTGTAGGCAATATTTTTTTGGAAACCCAAAATTGTTTTCTTCACTTTTGCCAAATTGTAAGGTAGGAGTGTCGAAAATCCTAAAAAAAAAAAGACTGGCCAAATCACAAAATAGACATAATTGGACGGAGTGTCCGTTGGACCCTATTATGCTGCTATTCAACTTATGTTAGTGTTATACTAATAAGCCTCATAAGGCTGGGTTATTCATTCGTTTACTTAATATTGCCTATTGTTTTTGTATATTTGTCACTTTATAATAAACTAAACTAAACTAGAGCTGTCACTAAAGGTGATTAATACCCCCGCTTGGTGACCTGTTTGAATATGTGTGTATCCTCAAAAAAGGTAATGATTCTGTATTTTCATATAAATTAACTAAAAAACAAATTTAATGCAAATAATTTGAAGGTGATTAATACTACATCATTGGTGTCAGAATAGGTGTCATTTCCTTAATATGGATGCGTGGGAATACTCTGACGTTTGTACTGAGCAGTCTCAATTACAAATAATTAAAAAATATTTGGAGTCTCACATATTAAATCAGAAAAAGAAAATATGCAACAATTATCTGATTATCTGTTAAATAACGCGACAAATAATTAAAATATGTGGAGTCTTAAGTAGAAATTAGTGGAGTGTAACCTTCTGAAGTCTTATAATTATATAATTAGTGGAGTTTAACCGCATATGGTTTTCAGTAAGTATGTTCACATCATACCAAAATGGAAAATCAAATATGCGACCATGCAACCATTATCCGCTAAATAACTTGAAAGTGATTATTATATAGCCCTCACCAAACTTGTTTGGAGGGGGTATAAATATGTGGAATCTTACATAAAAATTAGTGGAGTTTAACCTTATCAAGTCTGTAAATTAGTGGAGTGCAAACTTATGAGGTATTAAAATTCAGTGTGTAACTTTATGAAAGTTTCATTATGTATTTTCAAACCATAAAAAAAGAAAAAGAAAATATGAAACCATTATCTGTTAAATAACAGGAGAAATAATTAAATGGAATCGTGTGTAAACATTAACTGAGTGTAACCTTTAATATGAAGTCTGTATAATTAGTGGATTGTAACCTTATGTGGTTTTCATAATGTATTTTCACATCATACCAAACATACTATCTTAACTAGGGCAATACGAGCCCAACTAGGCCAATAAAAGCTCATGTGGATCAATACATGATCAACTAGTCCGATATGAGCTCAACTTAGCCAATACGAGCTCAACACGAGCACAGCTGAGCCAATACGATATGAACTGGGTCAATATGGGCTCAACTGGGCCAATACGAGCTCAACTAGGCCAATACCACCTCAGCTGCGTCAATGCGAGTTCAGCTGGGCCAATGCGTGATCTTCTAGGTCAATAATAGATCAACTGAAACTATACGAGATTAGCTAGACTTATCCGTGATAATCTAGGCCAATATGAGATCAACTGGTCCAATACGGGGGAAACTGGGCCAATACGAGGTCGAATAGGCCAATACAAACTCAAATGTGCAAATGCGTGATCATCTACGATCTCAACTGGTCAATATGGAAATTTCTCGTATTGATGCATATGACCATATGCAGACAAATGTCTTCCTATAGAATTAAAGGGACACACGGCGATCTTGAAGTGTTTATCAAACATAGAAATGGTCTTATTAACAATAGGTTCAAATATATTATTGGGGCAATATAATCAACAGTTAATAATACGCAAAAAAATATTGCCTTTTAACTAGTCTTCAAATAACATTAATGATTGAACAAATGCGAATTTGATAGAAAAACTATCTGGAGGCCGTGCATTTTTCAAAAATCAAGACAGCCGTATGTCTCTAGCTGAGATCTCTAATTAATAACGACACATATTGAGCTACCCCGTACTTGCAGCGTACCGGTTACAGAAGAGTATATATAGTTCCATTCCGAGTCCAGTCTTTTAATTACCTTTTTGCTCGCCCACGATAGTGGGTTGCAAGACATAGCAGTCACTTTACCAATTTTGTTGCTTATTTTCCCCAAACTTAATCTTGGTTAGGTAATGGTGGACAGCGCTGAACGACAAAAAATACCAAGGTCAAGGTCATATTTTGCGTTATTTTCACAAAACTACAGCCTGGTTAAACCAGTAACTTAAATTCTTATGATAACCTCGCTTTTATGTGTTCAAATTTAATCAAATATTTCATATGCGGTTTGTCGCGGTGGGCGAGACACCCTCAGACCGAGGTTTTGTTATTTATATATATTGCATCAGTACAAATAACTAACACTGTTGGGATATTATGAATACTCTTCTTAAAATATGCGCTACTAGTCATCGTACTGATACGTCCTGTGAAGTTTCATGAAAATCGGATGAAAAGTATAGTTGAGAAGACAAGCTTTAGATCCGAAAAAATTGAAGTCCCGTAACACTGCCAAAAATCATTCACTTGAAACGTCCTGAGAATAAGCGCTAATAAACATACTTATACTTGCCATGACGTTTCATGTAAATCGGATGAAAAACGTAGGAGTTGATCGGACACGCTTTAGATTCGAAACACTTCAAAGTCCCGTAACTCCAGCAAAAGTCATTCAACTGGAACGTCGTGAGTATATGCACTACTTATACTATGAAGTTTCGTGAAAATCGGATGAAAAATGTAGGAGTTGAGCGGATAAGAAAGCAGGACGGACGGACGTACGGACATGCATACAGACTGACGGACAGACGGGCGGACTGACATCATGGCAACTCTACTTTTATTTATTAGATCCGAATATACGTGAGCATAATAAAATGTTAACTGTTATATTTTCTTCGCTATTCTATCATATATTTACATATATTATTGGTACAATATATTCAGCAAAGTAATATGTAAAAACTATTTTCGTTGAACTATTCTAATAATTATTAATTGCAAGTTCTGTAGAAAAACTAACGAGACGCCGCGAGAAACAAATCAACATTGCCGTGTGTCCATACATTTACGTACATAAGTGCGGCACACTTTTTATGCCAATTTATTTGATTTATACAAATGTATTTAAAAATCCTTAATGTATGCAAGAGTTCTGATACAGACACAAATATGCATATAGGAGATGAATGACCTTGAATGTGACATTGACCTTGAAAATACCAACATGGGAGTTTGGTTCTACAGATCGGTTCAATGAAATGAGCAAATGTGCCAAGTTATTTTGAATGAATGAATGAATGGTGTTTTACGGCAAGTCGACACATATATATGTCATATTGTGCGCAAAAACTGATGAACTCTAACCAGGCATGCAATAGTTATGAATCGGACGCGAAATGGGCCTTACTATAGTCATAAGAAGTGAATGGCCTTTAGAGAGACCTTTAACTTAAAGATACTGACATGTGTTTTTCGTTCTGAACATCATCTTGGTGAAATGAGTAAATGCGCAAAGTTATATTGAAGTCCTTCCATGCAAGCAAGAGTTATTGCGCGGACATGACATGGGCCTTACTTACTACAGGTATATAAGAAGCGAATGAACTTGACCTTGCAGAAAATGACATGCATATGGGTGTTGGATTCTGCACATCGTCTTGATGAGTAGAGTAAATGCACCAAATCATTTTGAAATCCCTAAAAGCATGCACAAGTTATGAGGGTCTCCTAGGAGTTTTGGGGAACAAGGGAACCTGGCCATTTATTTTCGGGATCAATGGAACATTGTCTGTTAATGCTAATATTTTTGGGGAACAAGGGAACATTGGGGAAATATTTTTGGGAGAACAAAGCAAAATAGTTTTGGGGAACAAGGGAACATTGTGTCATATTTACAGAGAACATGGAGCCCGTCCACTGGGAGGGCCTCATTTATGGAACGGACACGAAATGGGACGGAGGGACAAGGCCATTACTATATCCCATTCCGCCTGCGGCAGCGGGGATAATTAGTAGGCCTATTTTGTAGAGAGGCCCAAACCAATGTCAATACACTTATGTGAACTCTTGGTTTGCCATAGTTTAAAGATTGCAAGATTTTAAGGGGCGCCCTCCCACTCCCCTTAACCCTGGAGCCACCCCTGAATATATTGTTGGTTTTACTTCAGGTTCGTTTTGGTTGAGTGTTCTGGGAATGCTACGTTTTCATCCTATTGTTATGTATGTACTGGATATATAAGGTAAGTTTTGATCTTAAACTAATTCATTAACGTCCTGGTGGACGTATCGTCCTTTGTTTTGACACATTCTTTATATACTATACTACATGTATACTCAAAATAATTTAAGGTACTTCAGCAATTTGAATTGGTGATATCCAACCTGTGACAATGAAAACCATTTCGATGCAATATGCATTTTAAGCACAAGTTAGGGCATTAAATCAAGTACTTTCATTATTTATTATATATACAGCATATACAGAGAAAGAAATCAATAGAAAAAATTCAATAGTTTAGTAATTATTTTAAATTAAAAAACTGCCATTTTCCTGCATTCACACAGGGAGTACCTATAACGTACTCCCTGATTCACACAGTAATATTCAGAGAAGAAAATAAAATATCAATAGCAATGTAATCTTCAAAGTCTTATCTAGGGCAGCTGAAAATCCATTTTTTTAAATTTTTATACCAATCACTTTAAACTTTACAAATATTGTACATGAACACATTCTCAAAATCAATTATGGGGTGACAATTTAGTACACAAAGTATAGAGGTTCCTGAAGGTTTACAATACAACAGGTAAGTCAGCCTAGGTAATTACAATGTATGCATGGTCAAGATTGACATGTCGCCAGTATGTAGATATCTCCAAACTATTATTGATGTCGGAGTATATTGACAATAGTTTATATAACATAGTTGCTTTGTTTGTCGGAGGTATCGTTCTGGTTTGATTGGTTGAAATGGATAAATGATTGACAACTGGCGACATGTCAATTGAATACACACATCTGTTTACCTACCTGGCACCTCATTTTTCAAGTATGATCTAAGCATGCTTAGTAACACGTGTACATTTTTTTTAGTTTAAGGTTGTGGATATTTCTAGGCGGATGCACAAAATGGGGTTCGGGGGATGGCCCCCCCCGTGAAAACTTTTGATTCTGAGATGCAATCTCCTGCATTCTATGGCCAAAAATGACACTGATATATGCTGAAAAGTCAAGCTATTTTTAATCATGTTACACTGAAACACAACATGAAATGGCACTCTAGTCGTTCTACTGTTTTATAACAATTGACTGAAATGTCATCTCACTGACAATCAGTGATCAGTATTTATACTAGAGTGTATGTTCATTTAAGAGTTATTAGTTCTCATGGTTTCAATTATGTTAGTCGTAGAACATTTCCTAATTCAGTCACTGTATTATTATTTTATTTTTTTTCACGATCACAACGAAATTCGTAGTTGCATGCAAACTGGTCGTAATGGGGTAAATGGAATAGAAATTCGTATAAAATACGGACAAATCGTAGTGGTTGGCATTTCTGTATAATTATCATTAATTTCATAAAATAAGTCAAAATGAATTTTCAGTTTCACATGAAGGACTCTGCCCAATTCAAAATTTTGAATATCCTTAAGGACCTAATTTTGATTTGGGTCATCAGGGCACGAACATTTGTTTCTGAGTTACTCGTCCTACGTAATATTTGAATGGTCAGATTGATAAATTGTTAAAAAACATCTGAATTTCTTCTCGTTCTGCATCAATGAGCACTCGTCATGGTGAGCAGAATGTTCATGCCCTGGTCATGTTATAGACAAATGCTGTTGTAGCATGGTCAGTGACATTTCCTTTGATGAATGCAGAGCATTACATCGTTTAATTTAGGGTAACTGAAGGGGCGTGGCTAAGCCGTACTACACCTACCGGATATTGGAATTTAGAGTACGGTCACTGTGACGTCACAGTGTTACTAAGTACACCATGCGACAAAAAAGATAGAGCCTGTCTCAGCTCGTTGGTTATTTAATCATATGGTAGAGGGACTATAAACCTTAGAAAGAAAGAAAAAAAAGGTTATTTAAGCCAACTCGCTGAGACCAGACTCGATCTATTACTTATTGAACGATTACTGTATTTTTGAATGTTTAAGAAATAATAAATATGTACCTGTGTTTTATCGGTGAATAAAATACAGTTAGTTACCAAGTGACGTCATGTAACGTGGCGCTTCCAGCGGATGAAATATACGCGGGGAATTAATGGAACAGCTGTATTTTATCGTAGAATAACATACAGCTGTCTCTCTTCTTTGTGTATATGAAAGACTGCGGAGGTCGTGTTAGAATTTAAGTTTAGTTATAGCCTTTCATAAATTGTTGGGCATTTTTTTCTATGGATAGAAATCCAGAATATTAAAGATTAAAGATGAAATTTGTCCTAAATCAACAAATCCGTTGTTGATATGTTTTTAATTATTAAATATCATTTTATAAATACGATGTTTACTATGCTATTGATGTATGTTTAGTGAAAATATGTTTTTAAAGATAAAAACAGAAAAGACGACAAGGCTTCGCTAAAAAAAATCAAAGGGGGAAAACTCTTCCTCGTAAAACCGGAAGTGACGTCATTGGGAACAAAACGATTCCATTTGTACATAGGGAAAGCACGCAAAAACAGTAAAGTGTGTGTGAAAATGTCGGAATTAAGCGACTATGATGCTGAGTCAGATGAAATGCCCATGATAAGACGGTTGCACAATTTTGAGCCAGAATTCGTGTCTGAGGATGAAAATACCTCGGATTCATCAACCGATGAGGAAGTTGAACGCGGTGCAGGTGCAAATGAAGAGCTTGGTCGTGTTGGCATTGTTTTCATCGAAATTCTGACTGTAAGTCACCAGCAACGCTGCAATATCTCGGTACATTTACACTAAGCGCGAAATGCAGTATATTCCGAATAAATGGACATGGTCTAATACTTGTACATTAATACGAGCGTCAGATTATAAGGACTTTATTTTTGCCGAAAAGTAGACATTGAAAAAACATATTTAGAGTCTAGTAAGTATAATTGATAAATAAAAAAATAAATGAAACATCATCTAATTTCTATAGTATTCTATATACCATAAGTCCCCGCCGCCTCCAAACACTCTATATAGTGGTGTATGAGATTCGGATTTGCAGTATGACACGCTCTCCACGTGCCCCCAACTAACAATATACCACACACCGACTAATCAACTATTGCGGTGCCCTATTGAAGTACAGCCTAATCATGTTACATACGTCGGTATATGACAAAATCACGCACCATTTAAGGAAACGTAGTTTTATGATATGCCTACATTTCCTGTATATTGCAATACCGTGAGCGGTGCAATACCGCCGCGGCGAGCCGCGTATTGCACAAGACGGATATATGATGTGTGAGAAACTAGTTCATCGCGCACGAAGAGCGAAAAATACTATGATCTAAATAATATAGTCAAATGTATTATGAGCACGACATTATGTATTATGTACGTATGTAGAGATCGAAAAAACAGACCTAACAGATCAAATTTTTTATTTAGAATATAAAGTATATATATATGCTTGTAAAGCACTTAGTTTACTTACTGCATGAGGTAAAAGCCGTTATTGTTGTTGTTTTGCCATGCAACATTTCTGAACTAATATAATAGCTAGTAACATTATCAATTTTCTGCCTTTTAATAGACATCCATGAAACATTTTGTCATTATTTTCAAAACCAGAGACCGATATATAACTCTATATAAATCTATTGGAAGAAGAAGGTGTATAATTTAAAACAAAAACAAAAACAAAAACAAAAAATACTACAAAATATATATTGAAACAACGACACAGTGTTTATTTCACCGAATTCATTTACATTTATATGCTAAACCTTTTTAGCAATCTTTTGAAAAAGACGGCTACATTATATTAGCGCCGTAAGACGCATGCATCTAATTCAACAGCTAAACAATCACGATGTACAGATCTAAGACTATATACCTTTCTACAATTTATCATACACATACCCGAGGAATTGCTAAGATAACTGAACAAAAACTTCTATCCTACCTCATTTAATAATTTCTTCCTCAACGCCGGTCGAATCGGCGAATAAAACTTGCTCGGAGACGGCGGGGTAAGGCACTTCTCATTTTTGTAAGAAAATATTGTTGGTATCGCTGTTGTTTATTAATCTGCATGGCCGTTTGTCCTCCAAATGCAATGAAAATGAAACCAAAGGATGGACTTCCCACGAATCCAACTCAAAGTGTTTACTACAAACTCGCGCGTCTTTCGAAGGTTCCCATTTTTTGACGCGACGGGCGATTTTCGTCGTCAGCGGTCACCCACACTTCAAATCTTAATCTATCATTAACCTGATTAGGAAAACGAAAAAAACTGATGTTATTAGATTGTCCTTTTTTATGCACACTTTGACACCCAGCTACAGCACACGGCATTCTTAACACGTACCATAAAACTTCATCCTACATAGCTAATACTATACAACTCAATGCGACACCGCTAATCGTTTGGTACCAATGACGTCACAGGATCACGTGACACTTACCTGTCTTCAAAAAGGGCGAAACTCGAAGCGTGTGCGCTATGAGATAAAATTGGCTACTGTGAGAAAACGGGACAACCAATAAGTGTAATATTTGAACAGATTGAATATTATGTACATATATTTCAGAATATATGCTCAAAAGACAACCAATAAGTGTAATATTTGAACAGATTGAATATTATGTACATATATTTCAGAATATATGCTCAAAAGACACGCTATATTTCACCTTTAAGTACATATTACCCTGATATTACTTTGTATTGGGGAGTGCTTAAATTATTTTGAGGAGTATATATCCATTGTTGTATTAGTGTTACAACTAGGTAAACAGCGGTTATCGTTACATACATGTACGATTATGTACGCCATTAAGACGCTTCACTCAACATGTTGTGCTTAATACTCACTTCACCACATACTATTCTGATAGTATTATATAAAAAGCTAGAGAGAAGAATATAGTGTTATAGTATATGCATATAGTACATATATACATATACTATAACACTTTATACGTAACACTATAAGGCCCCGGGTTCAATCCGCCGCGGTGCCACTGAGTTCAGTCGGTGTGTTCTTGGGCAAGAAACTTTCCCTTAGCCTCGTCCGTCGGATGGGGACGTAAACCGGGCGGTCCCATGTGTCGGTCTATCCTCCGAGCATGTTAAAGAACCATAGGAATCTATTTGATAATAAGAGTAGGGCAGGTTCCCGGATTCCTATGTATCCTTCCCCTCTCTCTGGGGCGGCTCTAAATAACCTATACTGTGTTGATGAGCCGTTAAACAAAATTCAATCAATCTATCTCTTATATATATATAATATACATATGTATATAGTACATAATTTTATATACATAGGCAGTACATATAT
The DNA here is from genome assembly GCA_037043455.1 of Cyrtodaria siliqua. Taxonomy (NCBI): domain Eukaryota; kingdom Metazoa; phylum Mollusca; class Bivalvia; order Adapedonta; family Hiatellidae; genus Cyrtodaria; species Cyrtodaria siliqua. Next base: position 375,660 of record JAWPHD010000673.1, on the reverse strand, counting down.
ACATAGGCAGGAGCGTATAGCTGACCTGAAATGCATATATACAGGCCGACAAACTAGAGGGGACCCGGGCCCGGGGGATGCTCTCCCGACTTTTTTTAAAACAAATTTAAAGCACTTTTTTGGTATTTGAAGAAATAATTTTTGACAAATTTCAGAACATTTGTCCAAGTTGATTTACCTACATTGTAAAATAAAACATAAATAAAAACAAAACAAATGTCGACTCTTAAACATCCCCCATCCCCACTCCATCCCCTCTGGCTACCGTTTTATTGTATTTTTGGACTTTTCATTATTTTATTTTTTCAAATTGATGTATAGGCCCGGGCCTATATGGCCTAATAGTAGCTACGCCGATGATAGGCTAATACTATAACACTAACTCTTAAACACATGCTGTAACACTATATATATTCTCCAAGAAGAGATAAGTGTTATAGTATATGTAGGTAGTACATAACAATTATATACATACACTCATCTTCTCTCTACCCTTCTATACTATTGTACTGGCAGCCTGTGCTCTTCACATAAGGGTAGTACGAACGGCGAGACGATTTTTGATATACGCCGTCTTCCTCAAGGGTGCATCTATAAAACATCTGTATGTAAAAAAAAAAAAGAAAAAAGAAAGAAAAGAAAAGCACCACAAGACGTCAAATAAATGAGACTACAGATTAGGTGTGCCATTTTTCTTATGCTACGTATTTGGAGTAGTGAAAACGGAGCCACGTACATATAGCTTCACCAATTCCAGATTTGTGTCACAGTGTGAATAATTCCTTATGTCACTTTCTACACTGAACTGAAACCTATACAAGCCTGAGTATTTTAAAATGATCAACATTAACTACCCCCTATCAGATTATTGTCAGAAAGAGTTGTAGTATTCTATCGTCAGAAATAGCTGTAGTATTCTATCGTCAGAAATAGCTGTAGTATTCTATTGTCAAAAATAGCTGTAGTATTCTATCGTCAGAAATAGCTGTAGTATTCTATCGTCAGAAATAGCTGTAGAATTCTATCTTCAGAAATAGCTGAAGTATTCTATCGTCGGAAATAACTGTAATATTCTATCGTCGGAAATAGCTGTAGTATTCTATCGTCAGAAATAGCGGAAGTATTCTATCGTCGAAATAGCTGTAGTATTCTATCGTCGGAAATAGCTGTAGTATTCTATCGTCGGAAATAGCTGTAGTATTCTATCGTCGGAAATAGCTGTAGTATTCTATCGTCAGAAATAGTTGTAGTATTCTATCGTCGGAAATAGCTGTAGTATTCTATCGTCAGAAATAGCTGTAGTATTCTATCGTCAGAAATAGCTGTAGAATTCTATCGTCAGAAATAGCTGAAGTATTCTATCGTCAGAAATAGCTGTAGTATTCTTTCTATCGTCAGAAATAGCTGTAGTATTCTTTCTATCGTCAGAAATAGCTGTAGTATTCTATCGTCAGAAATAGCTGTAGTATTCTATCGTTAGAAATAGCTGTAGTATTCTATCGTCAGAAATAGCTGTAGTATTCTATCGTCAGAAATAGCTAAGTATTCTATCGTCAGAAATAGCTGTAGTATTCTATCGTCAGAAATAGTTGTAGTATTCTCAGCTGTTTGAATACAGTGTTTTAAAGGGACACATGACAATCTTCATTTTTTTCAAAAATCGCGAGACATAGGCGCCGCTAATGTTGGCGGGCTCGATGGCGTCAACATATTGTATTATAACTTTTTTGTCCTTGGGAGTAGAATATTCAAATTTCATATATAATCTCCTGGTCATTGTCCGTCTTAATGCCAATAACTTCCAGCCCCCAACTGACCCTGGGTCCAAGTCGAGTCGAGTCCAATACGGTACATGTATTTAAGTGACCTTGACTCCGACCCAGTGTCAGTTGGAGGGCTGGAAGTTATTGTATGTATTTAAGTGACCTCGACTTGGACCCAGGGTCAGTTGGGGGCTGGAAGTTATTGATATTAAGAAAGACAATGACCAGGAGATTATATATGAAATTTGAACATTCTACTCACAAGGACAAGAAAGTTACAATGCAATGTTAGCGTTAAGATTTTGGTTAAGATTTTGGTTAGGGTTTTGGTTAAGGTTTTGGTTAAATTTTGCGTTAAAGTTCTTATAACTTTGTAGTCCTTTGGATGTGTGTTCAAATTTCATATATAATCTCCTTGTCATTGTCCTTCTTAATACCAATAACTTCCAGCTCTCCAACTGACCATGGGTCAGAGTCAAGGTCACTTAAATACATGTACCGTCTTCAAAAACTGTGTTAAAATGTGCGTTAAATTATTTTACTTTTTGTCCTATAAAGTAGAGGGTTCAATTTCATATATAACATCACTGGCATTGTTTCAATATCAATTCCAATATTATTCCAATAACTTTCAGTTTCAGCCTCAAACTGACCCTGTGTTACTCTCTCCAAGTTTCACAATACATATACCATCTCCAACCATAACATGTGAAATACAGTGTTACAGATATCATTGGACATAATTATTATTATTTTAATAACTTCCAGCCACTGAACTTCAATCATTAATATTAATTGTTAGAATAGTTCAAAGCAAATTGTTTTTACATATTACTAAATTTTTATAATATTGCACCAATAATATATTTTAAAAAAATTGGTAAAATAGTGAAGAACATTGACGCAGGATAACTAAATCGACGCAGGATAACTAAATCGAGGAGCAACTTTTAATGTTTGAATAAAATTCAAGATTGCCATGTGTCCCTTTAATTAAAGAAATAAACTCTCCAAATAATGGCAAAATTACACAATTAGCCAGGTGTTCATGTCCTATAATAATGTTATGTGTACCATTTAAAAGTAGTTTCATTCGCCGGTTTTTAAAATACTTGTGGTTGATTATGTGTAAAACGAATTGGTAGTAACTCTTAATTCGACTCTCCAGTTTTGGGGTTATGCCTGGTTGGTTAAAACCGTTTATAGTGCGTTTCCTCAAAATGGGTAAATATATGTATATAAATGTTGTACAATTTACCTGCTGTTTGGCGGTATATAAACTAGATTAGTAGAACACACAGTACATGTAGACGTGTATACATACCATGGAACGATTGTCAACACAATTTTATACGGATTTAGTTTTCATTAAAAACTAAACTTGCACTATTCATGTGCGTGTACTTATGCGTACGTGTACATGTATATGCAAATGCAAATGCATATATGTGTGTGTGTATATATATATATATATGCATATGTGGGTGTATACATATGTAGCATGCATGAGTGCACACTACCCAGAATGAACATATGGAGGGATCGGTGCACGATAAGTTTGACCCATACGTACATCAAGTCAATTTGTGAGTGTTTTGTGCAGGGCCCTCAATACTTGATCATAGTCGGGTACCATTTATGTTACATTAAAGTCTGCTGTTTTTACTTAAATGTATTCCATATGTTATCTAAATTGCTATCATATGATTTGATTTGCTGTTTGTTCATTGTCATGTTGTTCACATTGTTATGAATATTACAATAAAATATTCTATTCTATTCTTATTTAAGAAGAGGCCAAAGCAATATAAATGCGTAAAACATTCTCTTTCTAATGACAGGTTATTAATAACTTCACCAACAGGGTATCGTTATTAATTACTTCACCAACAGGGTATCGTTATTAATTACTTCACCAACAGGGTATCGTAAATCTCTGATTTATGAGTCAGTTGTTAAACGATGCCTTCTTGGTAATTATCTTTGTTGTTTTTATATCAAATTACAACACCATCTGGGATTAAAAATACTATATTCTATTTGCAGACGCTTGATTCAGATTACAAATCAAATCAAATCAAATCAAATCTTTCACTGGTCTAAAATCCAACAGTAGGAATATCACCAAAACACATAGACATATACAGTGAAATACAAAGCATGTACAAAACAAGAAGCAAGAAAATAAGTCAAATATTTCTCTCCATATATGACAATAACAGTCAATTGTTATCTTATATAAATCTACTCCTGAGGGAGATCATATCTAAATTAGTGTTACTCCACCAAGTAAATTTTATATCCCTGTCTTTCTAAAATTGAAAAACTCTGAGATAAATGATATACATATATTGTTGATGTCATGATCATTCTACTGAGAATAAGGTAAAATTTACTCTTATCGTCCAACATTGAAAAATCGGGAATAATAGCAGTTAGTTCTGTAAAGAAACATGTTCCTACAAGGACATGTTCCTACTTGTGATATTTGGCTTCTTACTGTCCTTGTTCTGTTTGCAAAAAAGGGAAAACGGACAAGCGCAGTGTAACAGTCCATATATCACTCCCAAGTAGAAACCAATTTTCTCTATTTTTAGTAATGTTCAAGTAACATTCAAGGATTCTGACCTTGACCCCGGAGACCCCAATTGCAATCACAAGCTTCATTTTCATATAAGTTACTCCCACAGAAAGTTTCGGGCCAATCAGTTGTTGAGCGAAAACCTTTTTATATTTTTAGAAGGTGACCTTGACCTCAGTGAACCTAAATACAATCATAAACTTCCTTTTCATATTAGCTACCTACCCAGAAATTCCAATATCTCATTCCTGACTAAAGTTATTGAGCGGAAACGAACACAGGCGGCGGTATCAGTGTTGGGGACTAAACAAAAATATTTAACATTAAAATAATAATAATAATTTAACATGTTATTTCCTGAAAACAAACAAATTTTAAGTTTTCCTGAAAATATATCTCAGACTAATGTAGTTTATGACAAGGTGTTCATCTCGATCTGGTCGACATTTTTACCTTACTGTTTTCAATTATTTCACTGGTCAATTTCCGAAAATTATCTACAAAACAGGACTGGTTGGAACCGCAAATGTATGCAGTTCTCGAAACCGAAAACAGAGAAAACAATTCGATCCAACCGTTTTTCGGTGACAATACATACTGAAAATGGGATCCTTTGGGAGCAACAAACACAAACAATAGATAAAAATCACCCATAAAGAAATCCTTTATGATATCTGCCTACATTTACATAAACAAAAGTAACATATATGATCAGATGTGGGCACAGGCTTTCATTACGATAGTATAGAGAAAGGATAGAGAGAAGAAGGGATGAGTTCTAGTATGTATATAGTTAAGTCAAGACCAGAATCTAATTAAACCACAGGGAAGTACTGATTTTTTCAGTTTTACCTTTCGTTATTACAATTATTTAGGAAAGACCTTATGGAACATTGTATGTTGTTTTTCTAAGGTCAATCAGACGTGTAAAAAACAATCTCAAATACAAACACACCATACACGGTTGGGTGCAGAAATGCATTTCCTATCCAACAATACCATTCTTACCAAGATCCCTTGTCAATGAGTACTAAGTCACCGATGTTCAATTTTTCTGTGAGAGATATAGTCGTTGCTTTGTCCGTCTCTCCTCCCTTCCTTCCGAATATCTTGTAGGGAGCATAAATTGAAAACTACTAATGAGGCTGTAGTGAAACTTGACACAATAATAGATAGCAGTGAGAGGAAGTGCAGAGAGCAAGAACCATAATTATATCTTGATTTAAATAAGAGTTACAGCCTCCTGTAACGTTATAATTCTTATCCAGAACATAACTTGAAAACTACAAATGGAACTGCAATGAAACTGGACACAAAAATAAAGAGCATAGAAAGACATTACTCTATCTTCATTAAAAGTAGAGCTATTGCTCATTGTAATGTTATAAACTATACGTCTTGTCCGAAGCATAACTTGAAAACTACTGATGGGACTGGAATGGAACTTGACACAATGACTGAGGGCATTGAGAGGTAGTTCAGAGTGCAAGAATTATAACTCTATTATTCAAATAATAAGTATTGCATAACTTGAAAACTACCGATGGGCTTGGAATGGAACTTGACACAATGACTGAGGGCATTGAGAGGTAGTTCAGAGTGCAAGAATTATAACTCTATCATTCAAATAATAAGTATTGCCTTTGTAATTTAAACTTATAATGCTTGTCCGGAGCATAACTTAACAAGAGGCCCATGAGGAAATGTATCGTTCTCCCTGCTAAAGAGGTCATGTCAGTTTGAGCAATGGCATGTTATATCGTTCGTGGTAACTCCAGGTTAAAACATGAAAAAAATCAGGAATAATATCTCATTCCTTCCTGCTTCATAAAAACACAACATACAATGCTCGTACCGAACCAATAGTTTAGCCGAAAAAATAGAAAGGCCTGATGTTTGGGGAGGTGGGGGCAATGATGTGAGTCAGATATGGCGAAGGTCTTCAAATGTGTCCATGCTTTTATTCATTTCTGAAAACAGATTTGGTAAAGATCAGATAAAAAATAAAGTAAATCAAGAGCCATAACGCTGGTGTTAACAATAAAATTTGTGGTCTTTAAACTCGTCCAAGCTTTTATTGGTATTGAGATTCTGGCCAAATTTGAAAATGATCGAGTGCAAAATGAAGTTACTGATGTTGACAAAGCAACATATAGCATTTTCCATTAAATAGAGGTCCATAACGCCGGTGTTTATTATCCGGTATTGGTGGTTTCGAAAAGAAAATATTTTGTTTTTCAATAAATTAAGGGTCATAGCTCTGGTGTTATATGTTCTAACAATTGTTACTTTGTATAAAATATATGAATTATACTTGTTCTATTTTCAGTTTTGCATCAAGATGCATCCATAGTTGAACGTGCAAATCTACAATGAAATAACCGAGATGAAAACATATGGTTTTGTGTCAAGCTATCAGTATTAATCTTATGAAATAACATTATATGCTAGCAAAGCATACCATGGATTTCGAGACCATAGGCGAACGCTATCGTCCTGGTCTTCTAGACTTTGGGCTTAACGCAGGCAAACCAGAAGGACATTATCAGCTTGATGTCTGCGTTGAAACAACAGATACACTTCTTGAGGCATACAAAGGTCATACTGCAACAGAGGTGGCACTATTTAATTTAAAGGGAGCTATTTTGTACTTTCAACATAAGTATAAAGATGCATGTGATGTATTTAAACAAGCTTTAGAAAAAGACCCTAAAAACTTGAATGCCCATAAGAATCTAGAACATGTCTACAGACATCTTGGTCTTTGGTCAAAAGCTGATAAAGAAAAGAGTAGCGCTACTGACGAGAAGGATCTGAAACTGAAGGCGATCTGTCTAGCTGAACAAGCATTTGCGATAATGTTTGACTGTCATGCGAGCACTGATGAATATGCAAGGTTTAGGCGATCACGACTTTTATTCGAGGAGAGCCTGGAGCTTGACAATAAATCGGAACATGTCCTTGAGTGGAAATTCTGGTATGCAGAATCATTACAGAGGTCAACTAAAATCAACGCGAATCAAACATGTGAGGTCATTGGAAAAGGTATTGCTCTTTTGATAGAAGTAATTGACAACAATATTCCACGGGTTTTTCGGTCTACAGCATATGCATGCTTGGGCCAATTGCTATACAAAGCCAAAAGAAATAAGCTTACCAATGACAGTCTGCAGAAGATCATTATTGAAGAACTGGGAAAATATACCAACGAGGAATTAAGCCAGTCAAAACTCAGGCCTTTCAAGTTGAGCGAATGGTACCATAATCAAACAGATGTATTCAAAAAAGCTTGCAGTATTCAGAAAAATGAGGATGTGTTAACACGCTATGCTCTCTATCTTAGAGGAAAGAATAGCATTGAAGATGTTCGAGCGGCTGTAAACCTTTTAGAAGATACTGATAGCTCAGGAGATAGAAAATGGTTTTCCATCAATGTTCGGTCTGGTTTATATCTGAAGCTGTATCAACTAGAAAATAAAATCACACAAAAAGCGCAACCGTATTCTACATGTACAATATCGAATATGGATGGGAGTATTTTTGAGCGCTGTGAAACGTATCTCAACTTGGCAATATACTACGGAGAAAAGGCAGCAATGTTAAACCCAACATGCGAAATATATAACGTCCTGGGTCAAGCATACCACTTAAAAGGAAAAGCTGAACAAGATGAAGATAAAAGAGATGATCTATACGTTCAAGCACTGTCAAATTTCTTGCATGCACTGAGGCATCTGGATGGAAATCAGGCTGCATACATACGTAGGTTTCAAGGCATGTGTCTGTTAGATATGAAACAATACCGCCCTGCAGTGGAGAGCTTCAAGAGGGCGATAGAATGCAAGTCGAAGAATGGGAAAGTATATAAATCCCTGATACAAAGTTATATAGAACTTCTGATAAACGTCGGTGACACGGATGAGTTGCTTAAAGAGATTTGTTATTGGCTGCGTTTTGCACATAACAATGCAAAATCAAAGAACATTCTTGAAGTTAGTCACCTTGGTAATGATGCAAGGGACCAAGACAAAATGTCATTTGACCACGCTGTGGCGGTACTCGTAAGAGCAATGTTTGAACAAGACAGGCCAACAATGAATAAGGAAGTAGAGGACATACTCGGGTCTTGTCTACCTTCCAACTATCTGAAGACACATCAATGTTTAGCCATCGAGATTATCAGCGAGTTGATCCAAGTGCAAGGAATGAGTGCAGCTTATTTACAGAATATAATTAGTATCATCAGTGACGACTGCATACATGAAATGAGGCACGAATTAAAAGAAAGCTGTGTTACTCTTATGGCAAAAGCATTCAACAAATGCAGAGATGGATGCTGCAAAGACAAGAAAAGTGACTTTAAACTAGTGCATATCTTTAAACAAATGCATAATAAGTTTCCCAAGTTTTCTGAGGAAATGGCACGCACAATACCGGTATGTACCAAGGACAGCGACGATTGTACAAAATTTGCCGCGGTTTTACTACACACTGTAGGGATTGACGACGAGAAACTCAGATTCAGAGTCGCCGACGAGAGTGGCGATCATTGGCAATCGGAACTGGTATATCTAATTCGGAAAGGGCTGCACCAAGAAAACCGACACTTACACAACTGTCTGTCTAAAATGGAAGAGCATATTATTTTGATCGATAATTCAAACATACATCAGCCAAACCTAGAATCTACCATTTTACGGAACCCAAGGTTAGAAACAAACAGTTTGAATATGATTTCTATGTAATTCATAGTGACCAGGACCGTCAATGGGTAACATGCGAGTTGCTCCCGAAGCTAGAAAGGAGGTACCAGTTCAAGGGATGCGTGGAAATGAGAGACGGCAAGCTAGGATGTTCCAAGTTCAACGAGATTTTTGCTCATATCAAGAAAAGTTACAGAATTCTAGCAATCCTCACAAAAGCATTTACACAAGACCATCTTTGCATGTATATACTTCAACAAGCCTTGCAGATAAAGATGGGAAGCAACAGTATAATCCCAATTCAAAAAGGATTAGAACTGAAAGATATTCCAAACGAACTTCAAACTACTGTGTCAATAACCGCCGTAGAAACATCGGACTGGGAACGTATAGTCGGTGCGTTAGATGACCGACTTTGATTTGTGAACTTCAGACTGGCAAGTTCAATGTTAAACGAGATTGACGATTTCATACCAGATAAACTAAATTACAATAGCAATACCTGCAAACTAGTGAATGGAAGATCACAGTTGTATGTGCCTACTTATCACTGCTGCATAAGGGTGCGTAAAACTCCAACTCCTGAACTGAAAACCTTTAAGTAAATAAGTAGTCCTATATCCGATGATAAAGATATTCATAATTTTGCATTGACAAAATGTTCAGATTTTACCTTATTTTCACTAGGTGATAAAAAGTGTGTTACTCGGTTTTTATCCTTGAGTTCTATAGTAAAATAAAAATCTTTGGCAGAGAAAAATTATGACAATTTTCAAGTTTCGATTTTGAAAGATACATATTTTGAATCAATTTGCATAAATGTGTATGAAATATGCAGGGTTTCAAAATAATCACACTGTAAATAAATTAATTTTAACAGTAAACTTGGTTGAACATCAAGGATAAAGACCGAGTTTATCACCTACCAGAATGTATTGTTATGTCTTATTTCTGGTCACTGATTGGTCAGTATTTTTGATGATGCTCTATCAAAATTATGAATTAATTTCTTGGATACCGGATAAGCTTATCTGTGTTTTACAGGAGCGCTGGAAAGCCTGATCTTACATATACACTACTCAACTTTTATAATCGGTCACTTTTCAAAGAATTATATATTTTTTAATAATTTATATTTTCATTTGAAATTTTAACTGGTGTCATTTAACAAATATCGCTAGCGATTTATAAAACTTAATCTGCCTTTATTAGACTAAAACCTTGTTGATAAACTTAACAAAATATTGGTATGTGTTTCGGTGGTCTCCAGTTTTCAGTATTCGTGTTATTTTCAAAAAACCTGGGAGACCGATTATAAAAGTTGAGTAGTGTAGAGAAAGGTAAAATTCATGTGAATGAACAATGAAATGACATGGATAACATTAGCAGTTGCAGTATGTCCACTGGGTAAACATGCAAAAATGTTAGCAGTTGGCGATGTTAACGCACAAAATGTCACGAACCCATACAATATCACTGTTGATATCCAAATAGTTTGTGTATGTTTGTGTATTTTTTAAAACATCTTTTTTTCAAAAACCAAAATTAAGGGCTATGCCATTAAAACATACATGGGACCCAAGGAAGGCACTTTTGAAATTGAACACCCACCTATAGATGCAAAATAGCGTTTAAAGAACCAAATTTTGCAAAATAGGTTTCATCCATATATGCTTATTAAATTGCCTTCCCGAGTCCCAGGTATATTTTAATGGAATAGCCATGAACCAAAACACAAAATAAAACAAATTACATTAAAACGTCTATTAACTTCATTTTACAGTGATACATTTATGTTCAACTTCATAAACACCAACAGATTCACCTTTCTTCTCATCATAGTCGACCCATTCCTGAAATTAGATGAATTACATTGATTAATCATACAACAGGAATTAATAAAAACTGTTTTATTTTTATAAACACGCTATTTTTAACTCACCTGAGCCAAAGGCACAAGTGATCTATTGTGATCACTTTTCGTCTGACTGCCTATCTGTCAATCAATTTTTAAACAACATCTCCTCTGAAACCAATAATCAATTTTACCGAACTTCACATGGATGATCCTTGGGTCATTGGTTTTCAGTAGTGTTATTACTTAATGGTCCTTTGTGATCATCAAGCCCAATCTTTGTGGCTTTAAAGTAGAATATCGGTTAAGCTGGTGCCAGGAGGAGTGATTGGAGTTGTACTTTACATGACCTCTCATGAACAGACTCAATAAAACTGAGTCTGCTACTTTTTCTCTTGTTTGTTGCTTCCCAGGGATCCTTTTTTCAGTATGTATTGATACAGAACCATCTGCTTATGGTACATGTAAAATGTAGGACCTACCTTCTTGTAGTTTAAGAGAATTATTTTTTTGAAGATTTTTGTGTAAAAATATTCAAAGGGCCATAACTCCGTCAAAAAAGTGAACGAGACGATGATATGCACATCTCCACTTCATACTGATGCTTCTCATAAAGTTTTGCGAAAATCCATCAAGAGGTTATGGAGAAATAGCGCATACAAGACTTTTGTGTGAAAATATTCAAAAGGCCACAACTCTGTCAAAAACCATCAAACCAGAACGAGACGATGTTGTGCACATCTCAACTTCATACTGATGCTATCATAAAGTTTTGTAAAAATCCATCATGGGGTTATTGAGAAATAGCGCACAAGATTTTGAACAGAACGACTGACCAACCAACCGAGAGACAAGAGTGATTCCTATATCTCAAACTTTGTTTGCAGTGGTATTAATCCGATTTTGTAGGGACTTCTTCTCAAAAACAACGATATTGATGTGGAACCTTTACAAAAATGACAAGCATGACATGTAGTTGGTCCTAAACAAAATCCATTTTGATTCAACATCACTTATGGCTGCCAGTGGCCATCTTTGTTTAAATTGTGGCATAATCCTCTGAAACTACTAGATGGATTTTCATGGAACTTTACAGGAATGTTACTCTTGTGGTCTTGCTAGTCCTAAGTAAACAAGAGGTCAATGACCTTGAAGCTCTAGGTTTTTGATAGCTAGACCAGCATTCCAAGTTTTCATTATATAACTCTATGTAAACAAAGATGTTTAACATCGAATCAAAACGATTTTCGATAAGGACCAACATAATGTCATGCTGATCATTTTAGAAAAAGTTCCATATCAATATCACATATAGTTTTCAAGAAGTAGTCGCTACAAACGTGTTTTTTGAAAATCTATTTTTGGCCGTGGTGGCCATCTTGAATTTCCAGCCGACCTGAAGTTTTGCTAGGATCAATTAGACATCAAGAGCAACATTCGTGTGAAGTTTCATGAAAATCCGTCAAGTAGTTTCAGAGGAGAAGTCGCTACAAGTTTTCATTATATAACTCTATGTAAACAAAGATGGCCACTGGCAGCCATGTTAAACGTTGAATCAAAATAATTTTTGACAAGCATCAACATCATGTCATACTGATCATTTTAGGAAAAGACGCATATCAATATCACTTATAGTTTTCAAGAAGTAGTCGCTACAAACTTGTTTTTTGAAAAATTATTTTTAGCCGTGGCGGCCATCTTGAATTTCCGGCCAACCTGAAATTTTGCTAGGATCAATTAGACATCAAGAGTAACTTTCCTGTGAAGTTTCCGTCAAGTTGTTTCAGAGGAGTAGTTGCTACAAGTTTTCATTATATAACTCTATGTAAACAAAGATGGCCGCTGGCGGCCAAGTTTAACGTCGCATCAAAACAATTTTCGACAATGATCAACATCATTCCATATTCATCATTTTAGAAAAAATCCCATATCAATATCACTTCTAGTTTTCATGAAGTACTCGCTTCACTCGTTTTTTGAAAATCTATTTTTAGCTGTGGCGGCCATCTCGGATTTCACATCAACATCAATTTTTGCTAGGATCAACTAGACTTCATGGGAAACATTTCTGTAACGTTTCATGAAAATAATTCAATAGTTTCAGAGGAGTAGTCGATACAAAAAAAAGTTTACGGACGGACGGACGATCGACACCGCAACATGGCATAAGCTCTGCTGATCTCTGATCAGTAGAGCTAAAAACAGTTTGACCAGAAATTCAAAATGGCCACCACAGCTAATAAAATGGCCACCACAGCTAATAATAAATTTTCAAAATACAACATTATGGTGATTACTTCTCAACAACTATAAGTGATATCGATTTGGGACCTAGCATGACATGTAGTTGGTCCTAAGCACAAGGTGAAGTTACTGTCTTGCAAAAACATAGCTTCCCATATAACGTGTTTCTTAGTAATGAATGTCTAAGGTTATATAAGGACTAAGTTCTTTTGTGAGGTAAGAAATCTTAACCAAATAATTGTTTTTGACTAAGTTTGTGTCCTTAAAGGGAAGGTTTAGGTTAATGGTAGGGTGGGGCTTAGTCATAGGGTAAAGATTTAACCCACTGAATGTTCAAAGCAATAAATTTGACGGTTTTGAAGATATTAACCTTCCAAAAAGAGTTTGAAAACTAGATCTGTCGCCTCTTAAGGGCAACAAATATACCCTCGCTACCAGTCGCCCCCATTCCCCACCCTACTGTTTGAGTAAAGATTGAGTGGAATGGGATTTTCATGGTCAGGTAATGGTGGCCTTGACCTTTGACCTAATGACCTCAAAATCCATGAGTTGTCCTCTCACCACAAGCAGTTCACCTATGAAGTTTCATGACATTTGCTTTAGGGTAAGAGGAGTAATGGATCTGACAAGGTTTTTCATTATCGGATGCTGTTGACCTTGACCTCTGACCTACTGACCTCAAAATCAATAGGGGTCATCCTTTCACCACAGGTAGTTCACCTATGAAGTTTCATGAGATTTGCTTCAGGGGGAGAGGAGTTATGGAGCGGACAAGGTTGTGAGTGAAACCAGTATACCCCCTTAACTTCGTTTAGCAGGGGTAGAACAAGAAACGTGGAAATACCATGAAAACCAGATTTTCTATTTGAAATGCTATTACAGTACCGGTAAGATGAAAATAGAGTAAGAAAAATAGCTTTTTCCCAAAAAAACAGCAAATTACATAAATGAAGTTGAAGTTCTAGTATTAAAGTGATACAAACAGTGTACAATATAGAATAAATAGAACGACATGAGTAAATGAGGACTGTAAAGAAAGAAAAGATTTGTTAATAAGGCAAATATAAGCTATTTACACACCAAGTTTCGTTGCAATATCTCATTCCTAACATAAGTAATTGAGTGGAAATAATTTTTCTATTTCAAGTAATAGTAACCTTGACCCTGAACCCAGTGACCCCAAATGCAATTCCATGCTTTCCTTTCCATATAGGTATACACACAGCAAGTTTCGTTTCAATATCTCATTCCTAACTAAAGTTATTGAGTGGAAACTAAGAGTTTGATGCCTCACGCCCACCTGCCAGTCAAACAACATAACCCAATCTAATAACCAGGTTTTTTAAGAACTTGGATAAAAATTTAACCAAGACAACATTTACATTTTTTTGTCTTCGAAGTGAAGGTTAAGGTTAAGGGTGGGGCTTAGTCAGAGGGTAATGGCCAACCCGAGTGAATGTTCATACCCAGTTTCAACATTATAACTTGGATGGTCACAACTGAAAATATATTTAACATAAAACTTCAAACAAGAAAATGTTTAACTTAATTATTTTGTAATTCTAAGGTCAAGGTAACTGGTGGGATGGGTATTAGTCAAAGGGTTAATGCTATTATACATACTCCTTCAGTGAGGGATACTTCTGTAAATGGAGTGCCCGTCTCCTCTCCTTCTGCAACAAAACCAACCTAAAACAGAAGGGCATGTAACTCATGATTTGGTTTATACATATTGTATTTAAAGTTCTCCGGCCATGTTTTGTTTCATGAACATGTTTATGTTTATTTAAATCAAAAATCAATACACAACAATAGATATTTACAATTCACACATTGCAATATCTGTGAAAAGCGAGAATAAGATTTTATTTGATGACGTAGAAAACTTTGAACAGGTAAATTAATCCACAGGTATATGTATTTATCTGGCATAGTTGTGCAGCTATACAATTCAGATTTACCTCATTTTCCCCAGGGTAAAAGTAGTATCCACGTCATGTTCCTCTCTGGGATTATCAAGAAATGTTCATATGATGTTTCAGAGTTAAATTTGTTAATTGATAATACTACAAAAAGGGTGGCCATTCAATTTTAAGAAATGATGCAAGAATACATTTGACATTTCAAATTAACATCCGGCAATCTTGAAACGGCATCCCATAAGTTTTTCTCCATAAATTTCCATATCTGCAGGTCACTGTAATAATGATTTGAATAGATCAAAGCAAATTCAATTTGCATATTACTATATGCTGATTATTTTCCACCATTAATATAATACTTAAACCTATAGTACAATAATGAAGAAAACTCCTGAATTTTATGTAATAGAATCTCATGAAAATGGTCTCAGCGAATTGGTTCATTTAAACCTGTAAATAGTTGTAGCCAATCAAGCTGTTTAAATTCCCAGTGAGTTGAGACACACTCTCTGTTCTGCAGTGTGGCATACTTGATGAGTTGAGACACACTCTCTGTTCTGCAGTGTGGTGTACTTGATGAGTTGAGACACACTCTCTGTTCTGCAGTGTGGTGTACTTGATGAGTTGAGACACACTCTCTGTTCTGCAGTGTGGTGTACTTGATGAGTTGAGACACATTCTCTGTTCTGCAGTGTGGTGTACTTGATGAGTTGAGACACACTCTCTGTACTGCAGTGTGGTGTACTTGATGAGTTGAGACACACTCTCTGTTCTGCAGTGTGGTGTACTTGATGAGTTGAGACACACTCTCTGTTCTGCAGTGTGGTGTACTTGATGAGTTGAGACACACTTTCTGTACTGCAGTGTGGTGTACTTGATGAGTTGAGACACACTCTATGTTCTGCAGTGTGGTGTACTTGATGAGTTGAGACACACTCTCTGTTCTGCAGTGTGGTGTACTTGATGAGTTGAGACACACTCTCTGTTCTGCAGTGTGGTGTACTTGATGAGTTGAGACACACTCTCTGTTATGCAGTGTGGTGTCCTTGATGAGTTGAGACACACTCTCTGTTCTGCAGTGTTGTGTACTTGATGAGTTGAGACACACTCTCTGTTCTGCAGTGTGGTGTACTTGATGAGTTGAGACACACTCTCTGTTCTGCAGTGTGGCGTACTTGATGAGTTGAGACACACTCTCTGTTCTGCAGTGTGGCATACTTGATGAGTTGAGACACACTCTCTGTTCTGCAGTGTGGTGTACTTGATGAGTAGAGACACACTCTCTGTTCTGCAGTGTGGTGTACTTGATGAATTGAGACACACTCTCTGTTCTGCAGTGTGGTGTACTTGATGAGTTGAGACACACTCTCTGTACTGCAGTGTGGTGTACTTGATGAGTTGAGACACACTCTCTGTTCTGCAGTGTGGTGTACTTGATGAGTTGAGACACTGACTCAGACACACTCTCTGTTCTGCAGTGTGGTGTACTTGATGAGTTGAGACACACTCTCTGTTCTGCAGTGTGGTGTACTTGATGAGTTGAGACACATTCTCTGTTCTGCAGTGTGGTGTACTTGATGAGTTGAGACACACTCTCTGTTCTGCGGTGTGGTGTACTTGATGAGTTGAGACACACTCTCTGTTCTGCGGTGTGGTGTATTTGATGAGTTGAGACACACTCTCTGTTCTGCAGTGTGGTGTACTTGATGAGTTGAGACACACTCTCTGTTCTGCAGTGTGGCATACTTGATGAGTTGAGACACACACTCTGTTCTGCAGTGTGGTGTAGACACACTCTCTGTTCTACAGTGTGGTGTACTTGATGAGTTGAGACACACTCTCTGTTCTGCAGTGTGGTGTACTTGATGAGTTGAGACACACTCTCTGTTCTGCAGTGTGGCGTACTTGATGAGTTGAGACACACTCTCTGTTCTGCAGTGTGGCATACTTGATGAGTTGAGACACACTCTCTGTTCTGCAGTGTGGCATACTTGATGAGTTGAGACACACTCTCTGTTCTGCAGTATGGTGTACTTGATGAGTTGACACACTCTCTGTTCTGCAGTATGGTGTACTTGATGAGTTGAGACACACTCTCTGTTCTGCAGTATGGTGTACTTGATGAGTTGAGACAAACTCTCTGTTCTGCAGTGTGGTGTACTTGATGAGTTGAGACAATGAGTTGAGACACAATCTCTGTTCTGCAGTATGGTGTACTTGATGAGTTGAGACACACTCTCTGTTCTGCAGTATGGTGTACTTGATGAGTTGAGACACACTCTCTGTTCTGCAGTATGGTGTACTTGATGAGTTGAGACAATGAGTTGAGACACACTCTCTGTTCTGCAGTATGGTGTACTTAATGCCCTGTCAAAATAACTACTAATTTCCGAAATTTCATTTATTGGAAGTTAGAGCACGTACAGCTCCACTTATTCTGAATTACCGTAAACAATTTTTTCACTAACCATACTACAATGTATTTTATTTAAAGATATGCAAGCAGATTTAAAGTTGAAGTGACATGGGATTTATAATTGAGGTTTAATTTGTATGCTTGATAAATACTGTAAGATTGCATTTAAAGGCACTGACCCACCAACTAACGGCAGAATTACACTATAAAATCGTTTACCTATCCAGGTGTTCAGGTCATACAATAATTCATATGCGTTAATAAAAAGTATAGGTTTATTCACGGGTTCTTAAAATACCCGCGACTGAATATGCATAAAATGAATTATGAGTTGGTAACTCTTAAATCGACACTAGTTTTGGGGTTTAGCTTGACTGATAAAAGCCATTTATATTGTGTCTAGAGTTTGGATTCTCAAAACAGGTAAGTTATATATATATATATACCTCAAGTCTTGAAGAGTTTAAAACGAACAAGGTTTTTCGTTATCAGTTTATGATGACCTTTACCTTGGGCCTATTGACCCCAAAATGTATAGGTGACATCCTCTAATCATGGTATAATGAGCTGTTAAACAACAATTCAATTCCCATCATGGACAATCTACCTGTAAAGCTTCATGAGCTCTGCACGTCGTCTCGATATGGTGAGCATTTGTGTCAAGTTGTTTCAAAATCCCTCAAGAGGTTCAAGAGATATGGAGTTGATACGAAATATAGAGTATAAGACCTTCGACCTCTAAATGTGATCTTGACCTTGAACGGATGTGGCTGGAACTTGTGCTCTGCACGTCGTCTCAATATGGTGAGCATTTGTGCCAAGTTATTTCAAATCCCTCATGTGGTGTAAGAGATATGGAGAGGACACAAAATATTGTGCATATGACCTTCGACCTCTAAGTGTGACCTTGATCTTGAAGTGACGTGGCTGGAAGTTGTGCACTGCATGTTGTCTCGATATGGTGAACAGTTGTGCCAAGTTATTTCAAAATCCCTCAAGCGGTTCAAGAGATATGGAGAGGACCCGAAATATAGTGCATGACCTTCAACCTCTAAGGGTGACCTTGACCGGATGTGACTAGAAATTGCGCTCGGCACGTCGTCTCGATATTGTGAACATTTGTGCCATGTTATTTCAAAATCCCTCAAGCGGTTCAATAGATATGGAGTGAACACGCAATATACTGCATATGACCTTCGACCACTAAGTGTGACCTTGACCTTGAACGGATGTGGCTGGAAGTTACGCTCTGCATGTCATCTCAATATGGCAAACATTTGTGGCAAGTTATTTCCAAATCCCTCAAGCAGTTCAAGAGATATGGTGGAGACATGATTTGTGACCGACAGATATGACGGACGGAGGGACAGACAGACATCCAAGCTAAAAACAATATGTCTCCCCAGTATGTGGGGAGACATAATTACCCTAGATGAAAATTCCACAGACTCCACCCCTCTGACTTACCCTTGGTGAGAATTCCACAGGTTCCACCCTTCTGACCTACCCCAGGTGAGAATTCCACAGGCTCCACCCCTCCGGCTTACCCTTGACGAGAATTCCACCGACTCCACAACTCTGGCTTACCCTAGGTGAGAATTTCACAGAATCAAACCCTCTAAATTACCCTAGGTGAGAATTCCACCGACTCCTATCCTCTGGCTTACCTTTGGTGAGAATTCAACAGGTTCCACCCCTCTGACCTATGCTAGGTGAATTCCACAGGCTCCACCACTCTGGCTTACCCTAGGTGAGAATTCCACAGAATCCAACCCTCTAAATGACCCTAGGTGAGAATTCTGACTTACCCTAGGTGAGAATTCCACAGGCTCCACCCCTCTGCAGTCAAACACAACAATGGTTTTGAAATTATTGGATTCCTCTGCATTATAGGATTTGATGCTATCGGGCATTATATCTAGAAGAAAAGATGCAAATACAAATATGTGCACATGTTTTTGCAATTCTGGGCACAGTAAATCTCTAAAATTATGGATATAGCCCAGCCATTTATTGTTGGATAAATGCAATTAGTTAAAGGTTATGGCTACCAGTATATGTCTTAAATATAACAAGGGTAACGGTTAACTACGTTATCTTACATTTAAACTATTTAGATAAATTTGTATTATCAAATATTTTCAGTTATATGCTTTCTGCTCGATTACCAACATTGTTGAGGCGGACAAAGAGACAATTTTTTGTAAGATTAATCTCTCTTAATAAATCAAATAATTTAGCAACGCACCGATAGAATTTTCTCTTGAACATAATTTACACTTCAACACCATGCTGGCATGACCTCTACCTCCCTTTAATGGAGCACTTTCCTGTATCAAAAAAGAAAACTATATATAGTTAATAACTACATGATTTTAAACTGAAGGTGGACATTTTGTATCTGCATTACAATTAGGTTTAGCGCTGTATCACCCAATATGTGTAAGTATAATCCAAATGGTGACTGAAGAATTAACAGTTCAGTTAATGTTAACCTGTGACACTTCATTACCTGAGTGTCTGTATAAAATCAAACAAAGGTTTCTGAATAATCATACAAAAAACATAGTACCAGTACACATATCACTTTGTTTACATTGTGACTCCTTGTTGGTTAATTCATTTCCTTTCATTTTCATTCTGCTCTTCTTAAAATGTAGCAGGAAATGTAGACTAGTTCACAGTAATTTTCATTGTTACAAAATATGGTTGCAAACAACAAGTCCATCATTGTTACCAAGATGGTGTATGATCATTGATGGCAAAAAAAACAAGAGGCCCAAGAGGGCCTGATCGCTTTACTCGCTGCATGGTGTCCGTGTTAATATATCTTAATGACAAATTAAAGCTATATTTTGCTTGACACATTTGATGGAAGCAAGTGGAAAAAAAAGCTACCATGCTCTTACATTTTTCTCATTTTTTTACTGAGCTTTTATTCTTTTACTGAAAATAATATTCTGGACAATCTGGTAAAGATCAAATGGAAAATGAAGGCCCAATCCCTTTAATGAAGCAAATAAAGCATATTTAAGAAAACCAAGGGTATAACTCCACTGTTACTGGCCAGATCTGGCTGGTTTTCGAATGTGTCTGAGCAATCGTTTGTATCAACAATCTGGATAAGTTTGGTAAAGATCAGATGAAAAATGAAGGCCCTCTCATCTGAATGAGGCGAAATAAAACATATTTAATGAAATTTTGGGTCACAACTTAGGTTTTACTGGTCCGATCTTGCTGGTTTTCAAACTTGTCTAAGCTTTCCTTGATATTAACAATCTGGTCAAGTTTGGTAAAGACCAAATGAAAAACTAAGGCCCTATTGTTTTAATGAAGATAAAATATAAAAAAATTAACTAAATCAATGGTCCAATCTGGCGGGTTTTTGAGATTGTCCGAGCTTTCATTGATATTAACAATCTGGTAAGGTTTGGTAAAGATCGGATGAAAAATGAAGATGCTAGAGTGTAAACAATGCCTAATATGGCATTTTTCCGTAAAACAAGGGCCATAACTCTGGTATTACTCATCTGGTTTGGCTTGTTTTCGATTTCGTCCGAGCTTTTACTGATATAAAGACACTGACAAAGTCTGGTAAAGATGAAATAAATTAAAAATTATGACCATATCGCGTAAACAAGCCAAAATTTAAAGGACGACAAACAGACAATTGACAACTCGCCATTGCATAAGCTCTGCTGGCCACTAAGCTACTGGAACTGTCTATAGTAACTACGGAATGTGACTTACAACCAATGTGAGATACTGGAACTCTGTCGTCTCTTCCCCGCAATTGAGACATTTCAACTGGAATAGAATTAACAAATTACTTACGTTAACATCAATTTTTTTTATATATTATTTTGAGCCGTCTTCTGACGACCCGTTTAATCTCCCCGTCAATAGGTGGAGCAAGGGTTAGGGAGGACCATCCCTTACGACACTTTACAATATCTTTACATTTACATGCAATATTCATATGCAATAATATTTTAGCATAATGAAATTAAAATTAATACAGAAAAGATAAATGTATTGTACGGTTATATCAGGGAACATATGATTTCAAGAAGAAAAAAATCCGTTTATGAAAAACCAAGAACACAAACAAAAAAAACATTCCTTTACCTAACAGTTGATTGGTGTCCAAAGGCTCATCCAATTTTTTTATCTGTATTAAATATTCAATATCGATTTAATTAATTTACGAATTGTCAGTGTCTTGGTTTTGCTCTAAAATGGTACTCGGAGGAGTGCATGGATAGGAGTTAGTAGAATACTGATTAATCTACAATGGTTTTGTACTTGCTCCATGAATTTTCAAATATTTCCAGTTGATTATTTCTAAATGTGTTTCATACAGATACCTTAGTCTGTATATCATTAGGGTAAGGGAGAGCATTTTTTTAGGTGTTTTGAGGTAAATATGTAGTATTTCATTTCTAAAATAATTTGTAACTCTACGATTAGACGATTGTTCTTCACTTGTGTTAAAAATAAATGCTTGTTCTGACAGATTCAGATTTTTTTTGTTTTTTGTTAACATGAAAAAGTTTATTTGTGTTAAAAAATTCTGAGATGGACAGGTCCAAAACATAAGAACTATTGTCTCGTCTTGGTGGCAGAAGTGGCAAAAAGGGTTTTCTACTTTGTTTTTTATTTTATACACTTGCAGTGTTAACTTAAGATCAATTTAAGGAATATAAATAAAATATTTATTTTACATTAATTTAAATAACAAAAGAGCCAAAATGACCCTGAATCGTTCACCGGATGATATTTGCAAAGATGAAAAAATTGTCAAGCAATCTTATAATTTTATAACAGAATTAGATCACGCAGTTGATAATGCATCATGGCAAATTCCAACGTTCCCCTTAAAGCGTTCAGGCCCAGTAAGTGTATATATGGTTATAGGGTGGGGATCTCAACGATTTGCAAGTTATGACCGGGGTGCTATGTCCCAGGGGTGGGGATGGACCCGGGGCCAATGATGATTGGATGGCCGTAAGTCTGTTCATTCCCAGTAAGTCACTTTAGTGTATATATGGTTATAGGGTGCGGATCTCAACAGTTCCAACTCATGGCCCAGGAGTTTCGGGGTGGGGATGGGTCGATGCTGGTTAGACGGTTTTATCTGCTCATGCCCAGTAAGTGTATATTATGGTTATATCTCAACAGTTCCAAGTTATGATCCATGGGCTATTTCCTCAGGGGTGGGGATGGACCCCAGGGCCGATGGTTGTATCCACCTGTTCATACCCAGTAAGTGTTTATATATGTGGGGATCTCAACGGTTTATGACCCATTGGCTATTTTCCTAAGGGTTGGGACGGAATCCAGGGCTGATGCTGGTTGGATGGTTGAATACGTTTGTTCATGCCCATTAAGTGTATATTTATAGTCATACGGTGACGATCTCAAAGTTTTGACCCAGGAGCTATGTCCCAGGGATGGGGACAAACTCCAGGGCTGTTGCTAGTTGGAAGGCTGTATCTGTCTGTTCATACTCAGTACTGTAGGTGTATAAATGTGGTTTCGGAGAAGAAAATATTTTAAGCTTTTTCCCCATTATAAGTCTATGTAAAACATGTGACTCCTGGGGTGGGGCCATATCTGACTCCATGGTCTCGATTTGAACGAGCTTGATAGAGAACCATAAGTTTATTGTACATGCAAAACATTAGAGCTCTAGCTCACACAGTTTCAGAGAAGATGTTTTAAAGAGTTTCCTTATAACTGTATGTAAAACTGTGACCCCCACAGCGGCACCAGACCCAGGGTCACTATTTGAACAAATCTGATAAAGGCCCATGACATAAGCTTATGCTACATTCAATATAAGAGCACCCCTTGCCTTGTAGCGTCATAGAAGATTTAATATTTTACCTATAAAAGTAAATGTGAAACATGCAAAACCTCTATGTGCAAAATTTGAACGGTCCAACCGCTGGGATGTGACCATCTTTAGTTTAAACTTATTTATTTTACATCGATTGTAACGAAAGCTCTATGAACTTATTTGAATCACTCTCGATGTCTTCCTGGGTAGAACCAGTACTAAGCAATGCAGATAAAGTGTCTTGCTCAGGGACACAACGCATACGGCAATGACGGGAATCGAACCCACGACTTTTGGATCATGGGTCCAACGCTCTACCACTAGACCACAGCACACCACTATGACCATCTTTGACCCTGAGGACTTCATTTGAACAAACTTAATAGCGATAGTTCGGCGGTTGGCAATCATTAATAAAAAAAAAAAATGTTGAAATCTGTTCAGCAGTTCTTAAGAAGAGATTTTTTTTAAAGTTTTGACATGTTATGGTAATGTTGGCCATTTTGAATTTCACGTTGATCTAATTTTGACTAATTTGGAAGTCATAGGCCGCAACATCATCCATGTGAAGTTTGGTAAAAATCATCCAAGTGGTTTGTGAAGAGAAGTCGTTTCAACAAAAGTTAACAGACGATGGACGGAAAAAGAGCCTTCACATTAGCTCACTCAATTGACTCTTTTTGGCAGATGAAGTTATTGGGGTCATGAGACTAACACCCAGTTTTGCAATCCAACTAGGGGTTGAGTAAGAAACTAAAGTGTTAAGAATGGCGCTATTGTTCTGGAATAGATATAAAAATAATCAATAGTTATGAATGAATGAATGAATGAATGGTGTTTTACGGCACGTCGACACATAAATAGGTCATATTGTGCGCAAAAAATGATGAAAAATTAATTAAAAATTAATGTAAATATATAAAGATAAAATTATTAAAAAATAAGGGATGATAAGGTGTAATATAAACTATGTATGTAATTCAACAAATGCCCGTCAGCGGGTATATAAACAAGTAAATATATATAAGAACACATTATAATGATTTATATAGTCTGATCTCTTGAAGGAAATCTAAAATAATAGTTATGAACACAATAAAACTAAATGAGGTTTTTAACATCCCATTTTAGGTTTTATTGGGACAAATAGTCTAAAAATGTCAAAAGAAACATTTGACAACATTTTCAAAGTCTTTCAGATATCTGTAGAGAACTAAAAACAAAAAAACAAAAACAAAAAAAAAAGGCCCAAGAGGGCCTGTAGACACTCTATTGTGTAAAGATGTCATATTTAGCCCTTTCCTATATTTGGGTCGCCACGGTGGTCATTTTGATTATTGCAAGAAAACAGACGCCAACCATTGTGATAAAGTTTCAACAAAATCCTTCAAAAGTTTTCAGAGAAGATTTCATATTTAACCTTTTCCTATTTAACTCTTATGTAAACCTTGGGTCACCATGACAACCATTTTAATTATTCGATGATAACTAAAAACACTAATTTGATAGAGGCATGTGTATGATATTTCACTGGAATGGATTAAGTGGTTTCGGAGGAGATGTCGTTTGAAATCTCTTTAATTTTGACCTAATTTTAGCCATGGTGGCCATTTTGGATGACTGACGGCTGTGAAAAACATAAATCTAAGAAGGACTATACCAAAGATCATTGTGATTAAGTTTCATCAAAATCCTTCGACTGGTTTCAGAGAAGATGTCATTTTTAGTCTTTTCCTATAGAACTCTATGTAAACTTTGCATTGACGTGGTGGCCATTTTGATTATTCGACAATAACGAAAGAACACAAACTTGATAGAGGCCAACCCAATGAACATGTTTATGACATTTCACAAGAATGGAATAAGTGTTTTCGGAGGACATGTTGTTTGAAATTTCCTTAAATTTGACCTAGTTTTAGACATGGCGGCCATCTTGGATGACTGGCAGCCGCGAAAAAAAAAAATCTGAGAGGAAATATCCCAAATATCATGGTGATTAAGTTTCATCAAAATCCTTCAAGCAGTTTCAGAGATGTCATTTTTAACGTTTTCCTATATAACTCTATGTAAACTTTGGGTATCCGTGGCGGCCATTTTTAATATTTTATGATAACAAAAAACACAAACTTGATAGAGGCCAACCCAAGGAACATGCATATGATATTTCAGTAGAATGGAATAAGTGGTTTCGGAGATGTCGTTCGAAATTTCCTTAAATTTGATCTAGTTTTAGCCATGGCGGCCATCTTGGATGACTGGCGGCCGCGAAAAAAAACATAAATCTGAGAGGGGCCCTCCCAAATAACATTGTTATGAAGTTTCATCAAAATCCTTCAAGCGGTTTTAGAGGAGATGTCGATTTTATAAAATTGCTAACAGACAGATGGACGGACAGACGACGGACGAAAAGTGATCGCATAAGCCCTCCTTAGTAGAGCTAAAAATCAATAGGGGTCATCTACTGGTCATGACCAACCATCCTTACAAGTTTGAGGACCCTAGGTCCAACCATTCTCTAGTTATTGATCGGACATCGTTTTGATAGTCAATGTCACGGCGACCTTGACCTTTGACCTAGTGACCCCAAAATCAATAGGGGTCATCTACTGGTCATGACCAACCATCCTTCCAAGTTTGAGGACCCTAGGTCCAACCATTCTCTAGTTATTGATCGGACATTGTTTTGATAGTCAATGTCACCACAACCTTGACCTTTGACCTAGTGACCCCAAAATCAATAGGGGTCATCTACTTGTCATGATCAACCATCCTTCCAAGTTTGAGGACCCTAGGTCCAACCATTCTCTAGTTATTAATCAGACATCGTTTTGATAGTCAATGTCACCGCAACCTTGACCTTTGACCTAGGGACCCCAAAATCAATAGGGGTCATCTACTTGTCAAGATCAACCATCCTTCCAAGTTTGAAGACCCTAGGTCCAACCATTCTCTAGTTATTGATCGGACATCGTTTGTGACACAGACAGACCTACAGACAGACAGACAGACAGAAAGCACAAAATCAATATGGCTCCCCTACCACACTTTGTGTGGGGGAGCCATAATTATGAAATCAATACAGTAAAACTAGAAGGTATTCCGCAGAACACTTGTGTCGTCTGTCGTGTGCTTATTTTAGCAAGTACAATCTAACTATAAAGTTTGCAATCCTTCATGAGTTATGGAGCAGTTGTTTTTAAAGTGTTAAAGTTTATGAAAAGGGGCATAAATCTGCATTGGATAATTGATAAGGAAGAACTGTTTAAAGTTTGATGACCATAGGTCAATATTTTGCTAAGTTATGAGCTAGGTTAGGTTGCAGGTTAAAGTTTTACGAAAAAGGGGGCGTAATTCTACCAAAATGAATGTCAGAGTTATTGGACAAGTGTAACGACATTCCTTCAGTTAAGATGAATATGTGTGTGTTTCATAAACATAGGGCAAATACTTTTCAAGTTATGGCCAGTTAGGAGCTTCGTTAGGCTGCAGACCACAAAGTTTTATGAAAAGGGGCGTAACTCTGCTGAAATGAAAGTCAGAGTTATTGGACATGGGTAACTTGGACACGGGTAACAATATTCTGAGTGGTAAGATGAATATGTGTGTGAGGTTCCATGAAATAGGTCAAATACTTCTTAAGTTTGGGCCAGTTAATATGAGCTTGGTTAGGTTGCAGGTTAAAGTTTTATGAAAGGGGGCATAACTCTGCCAAAATGAAAGTGGAGTTATTGGTCATGGCTTAAAGTATTCTGTGTGGTAAGATGAATATGTGTGTGAATTTCATGAACATAGGTCAAATACTTCTTAAGTTATGGCCAGTTATGAGTTTGGTTAGGTTGCAGTTTAAAGTTTTATGAAATGGGGCATAACTCTGTCAAAATGAACTTCAGAGTTATTGGTCAAGGGTAACAATATCATGTGTGGCAAGATGAATACGTGTATGAAGTTTCATGAACATAGGTCAAATACTTCTTAAGTTATGGCCAGTTATGAGCGTGGTTAGGTTGCATGTTAAAGGGGGACTAACTCTGTCAAAATGAAGTCAGAGTTATAGGACATGTGTAACAGCATTCCTTGGGTTAAGATGAAGGTGTGTGTGAATTCATGAATATATTTAAAATACTTTTCAAGTTATGGCCAAGGTTAGGTTGCAGGTTAAAGTGAAACGGTCGATGGATAACGACGACGGACAAAGTGATCCCTAAGTGTCTGCCATGCTACGCAGGCGTAAAAAGTTAAGGGTTGGGCTTTTTTTTCGTGGCCAGGTTGTTGTTTAAGGTTGAAACAATTGTTTAAGGGCAGCCTTGTCACACTAACGGTTATTAAAACGTGTTGATGATACCATATCAATATTTGGTCAATCATTGTCAATCTCTTTAACATCCTTCTTGGTCAGAATATATACATGCAAATTATATGCTTAACTCACCCTTACATACCACCGAAAGTCTTCTCCATCTGGTTTAAGATTGGTTATGTTTTCGAGGTTAGCCTTGAACTGTAGCGCAATTTTCTGAATAAAAGAAGGATGTGCAAAGCGTTATCATGAAGTTTATTGGGTTCTACTCTTGTATAAAGTAACCCTGAAGGAGTAAAGAAGTAGACTACTATCATATTGGGGTCTACTCTTGTATAAAGTAACCCTGAAGGAGTAAAGAAGTAGACTACTGTCAGAGTGATTACTGGTAAGATGTTTACAGAAGAGATGACTTACCAATATACTGATAAGCTAACTAGATAAACAAACTAGTCAAAGTGAACTCAATTTAAGAAATTATAAATACGTACCTGTGTTTTATCGGTGAATAATACAGATAGTCTTTCGCATGCGAGTAATTAAATCGCTTGTGCTAACGCACTCATGATTTAATTACTACGCATCCAAACTCCTAACTGTGTTTTATTCACCGATAAAATACAGCTACATATTTATTATTTCGATTCTAACACAACAATAACCCCATTGTTTACACTATTGTGGGGGCACTTTATTATCTCGGAGGTCAAGGTAATCAGGCTGCTATGTTTACAGGCTGTTCCACTGGGGCCCCCATATGTAAAGTTCTGCGCGGTACAGTATATTTAAATACACTAGTAGTCACGTGACAAACAATTAAGTCATTGCTTACGTCATATAGCTTGCGCAAAAACAACTGAGTACCTCCTCCCAACTAGGGCAATGTACCTATGAAGTTTTACGAGTGTAGGTGTTACGGTTTTGAAGTTATTGTGTGGAATGCATATTTCAATATAAGGTCACTGTGACCTTGACCACTGACCTACTGGGTCCAAAAGAAATTGGTTTCCTGCTTTCAACAAGGGCGATGAACCTATGCAGTTTCATGAGTGTAGATGTTACGTTTTTTTAGTTATGTGGAATTCATATTTCCATATAAAGTTCAGTGACCTTGACTTTTGACCCCAAAAGGACGAGGGTTCCTGCTTTCAACAAGGGTGATGAACCTATGAAATTTCATAAAGTGTAGGTGTTACGGTTTTGAAGTTATCATGAGGAATGCATTATTCTATATAAGGTGACAATGACCTTGACCTTTGACCTACTGACTCCAAAAGAAACAGAGTTCCTCCTTTCACATAGGGCAATGTACCTATGATATTTTACTACATTTACTATATAAAAATAACCTAAATGTTATCTCGTGATTACAATGGCACAGTCTATGGCTCTGAAAAATACGCCACTGGGGGCATATTGTGCATTTAAAAATAACAACAAAAACACAATGTAGAGCTCATGTATTTTGTTGGCAACACAGGTGTCTTTTACTTAGGAAGTTTTATGAGTGTAGGTTTTACGGTTTTGAAGTTATTATGCGGAAGTCATATTTCCATATTAGGTGATTTCGACCTTGACCTTTGACCTACTGACCCAAAAAGCAGTAGGGTTTCTCCGCTTACCTAGGGCAATGTACATACGAAGTTTTATGAGTGTAGGTATTACGGTTTTGAAGTTATTGTGCGGAATGCATATTTCCATATAAGGTCACTGTGACCTTGACCTTTGACCTACTGGCCCCAAATGTGATAGGGTTTCTCCTCTCATCTAGGGCAATGTATCTATACAGTTTTATGAGTGTAGGTGTTATTGTTTTGAAGTTACTGTGCCGAATGCATCTTTCCATATAAGGTCACCGTGACCTTGACCTACTGGCCTCAAAAACAAAAGGGGTCCTCCTCTCACCTAGGGCAATGTAATTATGAAGTTTCAAGCGTGTAGGCGTTATATATTCGAAGTTATCGTCCGTCTGTGTCTGTGTCGTTCGAAAGTTTAACGTCCCGCCACCAACATACTCGATAAGCCGTGAGGTACTTTAACAAGATGGGAACAATAGAGTCTGGACAGTGATTCTTGTAGTATCTGCGTTGTATCTGTAGAGCTGGGTGTTGTATCTGCGTTGAGTGTGTCGTGTCGCTGCTGCTCTATGTAGTTATCGTTGCGATGTTGAGGTGGGGGGTCTGGACGACATCCACTACGGTGGTTGCTTCAACAATCTACTGGGCTTGTTTTGTGGGGCTTGGTGGCCCAGTCGATCCGCCGCTGTAGCGGGGGTGTACTCTCAGCTCCGGACTTCTGACTTCCAACTTCAGTGTAGCCATCAAGTGATGTGTGCTGTGACGGGACACAGGAGACATCTTCACTCTCGGTCAAATGACACTCAAGCTACTAAACCCCAAACTTAATGCAGGTTTAGTAATACCAGTATGATACAAACCTAGGCGAAATATAGTTATACCTATACCATAATTTAAAAACGGGCGTATAAAAAAATAAGTATATGGCAGGTTCTTTGTGGACTGTGGTTTCATTCGTGGCTGCAAACCGGCAGTGATCGTGGATTCAAACGCGTCATTCAAAATAAATATTTCTTTTCACAATATGACAACTATAATTACGGGTGCATACTAAGCCAATTCATTTATTGCATTCGGTTAAGCAATTATATGTTTTGGAATAAACCCGTGATTAATATCATAAAAATTCTAACAAATCAGAAAGACAACAAACCACCATTATTGTTGTTGTTGTTGTAGCTTAGACTGTTCCATCAAGAAGTTGCATAAAATAAACGCAATATCGTTGTAACCAGTCAAGTTAGCGGTGAAAACAAGTTATTTCCCCGATGAATTTATCGAAACCGCAAAGGAGTGTCCTCCCTTTTCCCGCAGCCAGTCAGATTTCACGTCCATAATGGCGCCAAAGTAAACACTAATATTGCGGGAAAGTGCCATATAAACAATCTCACAGGATTTCTCAGTTGCAAACACTGTAAGGTATGATATAATCTAATATATTCTTTGTGTCGACGAGTTAAAATAGGCACTACCTGTGTAACAGGCAAAGCACTTCGATAAAAGACTTAAACTTAAAGGGACACTGTCCGCAAGTAAGCAGATATTGAGCATAACCAATTAACTGTCAGTGTCTGACTTTTGTTTAGTGAATTGTATAGATGAAAACTTGAGCATAGACCCAAAGAAGTCTTAGTAATACCACTGGTAATACATTCGTGAATTTGAGAACATTTTTTGTTTTGTTTATTATTTGTAAATAATATGGGACCCGGGGTTCCGGCAATACAGTTGCCCGACGCCCCTGGCAAGTGGATTTTGGGCGAGGGCAAGTGACCTTCACAACTCTGATTGCCCGCCACTTGCCTGACGACATTTCCATTCCAGACCAAATCAAGTGACAAACCAGCCATATCAGAATTTCATTTTGAAAACTGAATAAAACTGGTTGCTGTTTTTCGCCGCTCGCGATTGTTAATAAGATCAAACAACTTTCGGTACAATCAACAATCTCGCACCAGGCAGCTTAATTTGTGGCATTATTTCAATTAACACACAAGCGCATTTCACACCGTTTGAAAACAACACCGTATCACAATTTATCCAGACACGACCGTCTTTAAAGTCTATTGAGAACCCTGCAAGTTGAAAATTTGTCGGAAAAAAACAACTTATCCCAGTGCACTCATGGCTAATTGGATTCTACGTGGGGGTAACACGGAGTGTTTGATATTACATATTTCTGTTATTTCGGTAAATTCTTACACATATAGCTATGTTCCCCCCACCCCCACCAAAAAAAATAGTTACGATTTTTATTTTACAAACATGCATTTTCAGTTTATTTAATGCTTGCAATTTAATGAGTGTATGTTGCCCCCACTCGCGACTTGATTATTTGTTTTTACATATTTCTGCACGTTGTTTTGGTCAATTCTGACACACACAGCTATGTTACCCCCACACACCCCATCCCCTAACCATACCCCCACCCCATCATCACCACCACCCAAATTTATTTTATTATTTTTTTACATATCTCTGTGTTGTTTTGTTTGATCAGTTGATCAATATGTTTCGCCCCCACCCACCAACCATCCCACCACCCCTTCATCACCACCACCTGAATGTTTTTTTTTGTTTGTTTGTTTTGCTTTGCATATACATGTATCTGTGTTGTTTTGTTTTATCCGTTTATCAATATGTTTCGCCCCCCAACCATCCCACCACCCCATCGTGATATCACCACCACCCGAATGTTGTTTTTTTTGTGTTGTTTTACATGTCTCAGTGTTCCCATTCACGCACATATGTGCGTGAATCACGCATGAAAACAAAAAATCACGCACAGAAAACTGACCTCGTACGTGCATGCACGCACAGAAAAAATACAAGTCTGATAATAAGAAAGCATGACCGTCGGTAGATTTCCAAATTCTCGTCCACTTTGTCCGAATATTTTTTGAAAAATCAAAGCGAAACTAAAACGCTTTGTTTACGAAAACATTATCCCGAGTAATTGCGTCAATTGCCCTATCCCTCTAGTGCATACTACGATGACTGGTTATGACGTCATAAGCGCACGCGTTACCTAAATGAAAGTAGAGAAAACATTGACATCTCATTCTGGTGGTTTTGACTTATTTCTTTTTCAGATTTAGTAAGTATATTTAAAATTAAAATAAAAACTTAATAATAGAATAAATGAAGATCAAATAATTAATTCAAATCGTGTTTCGTCTCTCCCGTGTACTATTTATAGATGCGCAAACGTGTTGACTGGTATTAAATTTTTACTTGAACGAAATGATTTGCTGTAACTGTTGTCAACTTGAATATTACACTGTGTTGTGTATTGTAATGCCTTCAGTAGCAAATAAAGTATGTTGAAAGGTTTAACAATCTTAAAAATTCATAGTGTTCCCCCTAAATTTGTAGTGTACCCCCAAAATTTAACAGTAGGGGGTACATGTACCCCCAAATGAAAAAGTCAGTGGGAACACTGTGTCTGTGTTGTTTTGTTTTATCAAATCTACACCTTTATCAATGATGCGCCACCACCCTGCACTCCATTGGTTTATGGGCTCCCCTCACATGCAGTCTTCGAAATAGTTTTTTTTAAGCACTTGCCCCTTCGGGCAGACAACATAGAATTCCAACTTGCCCGAATCCATTTTAACTTGCCCGAAAAAAAACCAATAAAAATGACTAAAAAACTTGATTTCTTATTGTATCTTTATTCTCTATATGAAAATAACAGAGAAAAAAATTTCTTGAAGAATTTTCTTTGTTTCGTTTACAGGGTCCGACAAATCTTTGAAATCTGTGGTAGCCCACTGGGATACCAGAAACTGAACTTGGTAGCCCGGCATGCGCGCGGCGGACTCTAGGCGACTCAACATTTTTCACATTTGTGAACTGTTATTGAACATGTTTGTATGTAAATGGATTTTGAACATTTTTGTATGTAAATGGATTTACTAATAAAATTATTTCTATAATATATGACTTTTGACTTTGTTGTTTTACTAATATAAAAATTAAACAAATTTCCTTTTAAGTAATTTAGAGGCATTTTTAAGATCCAAATCTAGGCTTTAAGGGTTTAACTAAATTTTAAAAAGATTATTTTAAATCATGTGGGTGCTAAAGCAGAATTATTATAAAATGCCTCTTAATCATTGAAATGAAATGGATAACGTTTTATATTTTTTGATGATAGTCATTTGTACTTAAAAGTCGTCATCAACGTGTAAAAAAAATCGACAATAAAATCTACAGTCCAGGTTACATTTTTTCTTACATTTTTACGCTAGCGTTAATAAACAATAAAGTTGTGCTTTTATATACGAAATAAACAAGTGCTAATATACATAGGCTAACGTTGATGACTACACGCGCAAACAAATGCATGTACATTGTACCGGGCAAATACTCAAAGGAACGGCCAGGTGATGTGATGACGTAGCGTGTACTGAGTTCATAAACTACACATGTTTGTGTTACATGAACATAACACAAGCACGTTCAAAACATTTGTAAACGCGATGTTTTTAATATGGTGGTCAACACTAATTGATAAGCGTACGTGCTTTTGAATTATGAACAAACTTTTTGCATCAAAAATCAAATTAAGAAAGCGCGTGACATCTTGATAAAAAATGTATTTTCGATATCCCACAGATTTCTTCTATTTATAGGAATTATGCAAAAATATTTAAATTTTCCTTGGTTGTTGAGATATTGAAGTTCAAAGTTCACTTATAAACAACTTTTCCCGATATTTTTTGTTATTGTTTACCAGGGCCTTCAGTTCAGGAAACATAATTTCTTATAATGAGTATGGTGCCCCGATGCAGCTTTTTTAAAATAGCGCCGTTCAGGATTGTTATTCGCTTTTTGATTCTGTTGGATATAATTATTGACGAAGTTTGGTAAAATATAACCGAGAATCCCCATAATCGCGATGGATACGAAATACCATTGCCGCGGTGGAATAAAATTGCCACGATGAGTGGGAATTGTCGTAATCTGCGTGGTACCATATGTATTATCATTTGATTTTTGACTTCTTTAATTGTCTTAGTCAATCGCCAGGTTTCTATTGCATGCAATTTGCAAACTTATTTGCACCTCAGGAAAAGGAGACACAATCTTCTCCCATAATGCCCCATGGCCATCCAATCAAATGTTTTCCAGCCATGTCCGAGTGAATAAATTATTGATGCAACATCGTTATTATCCAATCAAAGTGTACCCTAGTATTAAAACAACTAACGAATATTAATGAGCTATGCATGTGTCAATCGATCTGGTCCGATCACCCGTGGTGTCTAAACACCTTGTTAATTGGTGTTATTATCGACGCGTGGTGGTGTAATATTATCTAATTAGCTGGGAACACAGGATTTTATGATATGGATTAGAGCTAAAATCTGATTTTTTGCCGGGCTACTTCAAAAGAAAATTTGCAGTAGCCCGCCGGACGCGAGATATTGATGTATTTTCAATTTAAATTTCCGAATTTGATCATTTTCGACCATTTTTTCACTTGCCCGATCGGGCAGACAGGTTATAATTCTAACTTGTCCGCCGGGATTTTTACTTGTCCCGGGCTTCGGGCAAGTGGGTTATTTCGAAGACTGCACATGGAGGACAGGGGAGGGGAATGTTTTCATTTTATCTTCCATTATTTGGATACTAAAATTTTAATCATTTACATATAAAACAATTTAGAATTAAATTCAGATACACAGATAAAATATCAATAAAAAAACAACTGAAATGAGGCCACAATAAAATTTTGCCAGGTATCCACTCTCTTCCCGAGTCGCCTTTCGACCACAAATTTCTTTAAAATGACAGCAATTTTGGATTAAAACAGATAAAAAAAAACCAAAAACATTCACACCCTGCCCCAACTTTTTACTATAATTTGTATGAGATTCTAACAATAATTTTATATCGGCCCAAGTTTCTATACCTGCCAAGCCCAACAAACCCACCCCCAAATTGTTTTAGCCTTGTTTTCTGATGGTATATACTGGCTATATAATTTATTATTCACTGAAAAATCGAGTAGTCGAGCTGCGCTGTTCTCCAATAGCTCTTGTTAAGTGGGTTATGACTTTTATGGTAAGAACATGATTATCCAGGAGATTTTATTTTTTCAAAATTTATCTAGTTTAAAAATAGGTAAAAGAAATAAAGCATACCTTTAACCCTTTACTAGTTAATGAAATGTACGCAAACACAGGATTATGATTGCGCCTTCACTATTTTTTCAAAACATCTTCGCTAAAGTCATTCTCATTTGGCTAAAGGAAATTTTAGGTCTTTACCCAGATAGGCTAAAGGATTTAAAATCCTAGCGCTAGCCTAGTATACAGTACTAAATTAAATATATGTTATTTATTCCAGTTTACAGATGGTAGCAATGGAAACAAGGTCAACAAGGGAAAGCAAAAAACGTCGCTGGAAGTCATCACCATCTCAGTCGGCCAGGTATTGGATAATTATAAATGTTGATTTGTGTAAATTATCTGATGTTATCTATGATTAAGAAGGAAATTCACTTTTATGCATCTTAAGAGTATTTTCCATAACATGTTTAATATCTGTTCCAGGCTAAATACCCTGTATTTTATTTTATTTTCCTCAATGTTTTCGGGTTTTTAGGGGAATGGCGACGAGACACTTATATAGGGGAAAATCTAGACAAACCGAAAATAGAGCGAGAGAAAAACATAGACGATAAGGGGAATGGGACAGAAATTCGGCCAAAATATGTCCTGTCCCCTCACCCCATGCCCTGTACATTGGTTGAGCGGTTTATACCTGTAGTGTTACCCTACATCAGGGCCCTCACGCTACTTTGGGGGAAGGGTCCCGCAGCCCTCAGAAGGGGGAATTTTTGTAACTGGGGGGAATTTTTACAACAAATAAAAAACTCTGTTTGATTAACACGTTTCACTTTATTAACATACATTCGTCAACCATCTGGTTCTTTTTCTAATAAAAAAACTCCACTTAATAACCATCAATGGCATGTTTTCATCGGAGATCCACACGTCCTGTGCACGATAAACAGTCTAAAACCAGTCTAATAATAATCAAAACGTCTTTTTCAAACCGGTAAACACGACATCGTGAGCATATCGTCTTGAAAATCGGATTTTTTTTTTGATTTTTTTTTTACGAATTTCTGAGGGGGAAAAATATCAATTTTTGGGGGAAAAAAAGATACTTTTCAGGTGGGGGACTGCCGCCGAATAACGGCGGCAGAAATGACCAAATGAGGGCCCTGTACATTGTACATTGTCCTGTCCGTACAAACATTTAGATTTTACAACGGCATGTTCCTACCAAAAGTAGTTCAGTATGAATGACCATCTAGTTTTCGCACTTAATTTACATTCAAGTTCTTGATTAATAATTATTCAGTTAACAAAAGCCATACTGGTTTCTAACTTTGTACACTCTAACATCT
Source organism: Cyrtodaria siliqua (assembly GCA_037043455.1). NCBI lineage: Eukaryota > Metazoa > Mollusca > Bivalvia > Adapedonta > Hiatellidae > Cyrtodaria > Cyrtodaria siliqua. Next base: position 339,034 of record JAWPHD010000673.1, on the reverse strand, counting down.
GCATGAAAGCAACATGTTCCTACTAAAAGAAGGCCAGTGAGTGACTTTTGACATAACTACAGACTACAGTACACACTTATTGAATATTTGTATGACTGATAGCGCTTAAGGAGGGCATCCATGTGCCATGGACCCATAACGCTATCAGTCGTATAAATTAATTGGCATTTTATAAGGTCATTTGATTGACAGTAGTTGTCTGTCATTGTTTACTGTAAACGTCAACATGGCTTTTTTTCTAAGAATTGTGAAGACTCCCTAGCCTGGTCATTTTGTGGGGAGAAAAAACTTGCGATAACTCTGATTTGCAGGGTTCAACACTAACGGTAGTCCCGAGACAACCAGAATATGCCTCGGACTATCTAAATAAATGGACTCCCTACTATGGACAAAAACAAATAGACATAATCGTCAACTTGGAAATAAAAACATAAAACAACTTTATTATAATTTTCACTGAAGTTTGTTAAAACTTCTATCCAACGTTGTTTTCACTTCAAAATCAAGATCTTTTTTGTGGCGAAAACCAGATGTTGCGAATTACGCTTTTCACAGACAACTGGTATTGCTCACGATATTGTGAATATGAGAAGGGTACTCGGAAGAGTTTATTGCGTCACTCATGTTTCATCCCCAAAACTAGTTTCAACCTAACATATGAACAAATAAAGTAGCTATTTAAGTTATTGTTGATTTAAATTTATTACAATTTTACCTGTAATAAACGTCAATCGAAGTAAAAACAGGCAGAAATACAACCGTCAACAATATTGAGTCAAAACTGTATAAACTGTATGCTATGAACAAGCATTGGGACGAATTGTTCGAGTGAAATACATATATTTCTGACGGAACTGGCAATACCCAATAAAAACGTGGAAATACCTGGGGGCTAAATCTTTCAAGACCAAAAAAAAAAATAGGTGTGTTTCCTATTGCATGCTCTGAAAAAACAGGGTAGGTAGGTAGGTAGGCCTTCTTTTTTATTTTAGCAAGATATTGTGAGGTATTACATGTATTTATCTCATAAACCCCATACAAGTTGATTATACAACTGAAAGTTTCTCTGTGATGTCAGTTTACGTCAATATGTTGTGATAAATCATTTTCAGAACAAATTTAATTTTTATTTTTTATTTTTTATTTTTTTTTATAAATCTTTTAGGGTCGGCCCCTTAAAAATAGGGTCGGTCGGGCCACCGGAAACATGGGTATTTTTTTATTTGCCTAATCAAGAGTCTGTAAGACAGCAAAAATGGTGTTTCAATTAAACGGGTCATCATGGTCATGTACAATGAGGCGTAAAAAAAAAAGTTGTTTGTTTCCACTAACCCGACCGACCCTAATTTTACCCCCCGACCCTAAACTTTTTTTTCCGATTTTGGTACGAAAATTTTTGGGTACGAAAGAAAATGTTTGCGAAACGTAGACGGAACGAAATAAATGAGTACGAAAAACGTATTCATTTGGTTGTCCTCGTTTTTATCGTCAGCAGTCGATCCAATATGGCAGGCTCCACGGATCGGCCAACGTGTATTTTGGCCGTGAATTTGGGCATCTGCCCTCACAATAACAAGCCTATACAAAAAATTTCAGTGTGTCCACTCTCTTGGACATTCTACGAACTATTTCTTTCATATCATCCTCAAGCCATCAACCTTGTGAAGACCCTGGTTTCCACCAACATCAATGGAGAAAATTCTTACGAGGTTTTGTCACATTTCCTTTTTTGTCGATAAATTTAAATCCTTTATAATAGCTGTTAATTGTAAGATAAAAAAGTACAGAAGTAAATATTTATCAAGAAAATTTTGCTCTGAAACACCATGATGTTTGATGGTATTAAAACTGTGTGAAATCAAGTTTTCACTAGTATTTTTATTGGTAAAAAATGATAGCATGCATTTAAATTCATGTTGTAATTTTTTACCATCAAAATACAACAGGCACTTGAAATTCTGTCACAACTGTCAGGTCTCGAAAAATCCACTCGCCCCTCCAGCAGTTTGTGTTTTTTTTTTCTTGGTGTTGTATTCATATAATGTTGTTTTTAGCTCACCTGAGCCGAAGGCTCACAGGTGAGCTATTGGGATCACTCTTCGTCCGTCGTCTGTCGTCCGTCGTCGTCGTCCGTCGTTAACTTTTGCTTCAAACGACTTCTCCTCAGAAACCGCTTGGCCAATTTTGACCACACTTCACATGGATGATCCTTAGATGAATGCTTTTTAGATTTGTTAAAATTAGGTCAACACGACATCCAAGATGGCCACCATTACCATATATGGTCGAAACCTTAAAAAATCTTCTTCTCAAGAACTGCCAGACAGATTTCGATAGTTTTTCTTTTAAAATGACCGCCAACGGCTAGACTATCAATTAAACCAACAGAAGCTTTTTCATTCTATTCTGAAGGTCTCGAGATACCGGTCCTGCATCTTAAAGCTTAAAGTTTGCATTTTCAATGAAATTGTACAATGCTGTAGGTTGATACTATGTATAGCACAAAACTTGCCTTGTCAATGATAAACTGTGTACAATGCTGTAGGTTGATACTATGTGTAGCACAAACATGCCTTGTCAATGATAAACTGTGTACAATGCTGTCAGTTCACATACCTATAGCACAAAATTTGCCTCTTAAATAAAAAAAAAGTTATCGAAAAAAAAAAAGTTATGCCTACCTACCTACCCTATTTTTTTTGGGAATGTTAGCAGAAACAAACAACTTTTTTTTTTTGGCCTGATGAAAAAACAGACAGATGTGTGACTTACTGAATAGGTGGAATCCATCTTTGTGTAGTATTTTTCATTTATGTCCACTGTTTCCTTTATTACATATATTTTGTTTAATTTAAACCCCTTTATTCTGAGGTACATATTTTGAAAATCAGCCGGACTACCAAAATCTGTGCAGGACTACTTGATTTTGAAAGTTGGTAGTCCGGACTACTTGGGAATTTTTTTAGTGTCAAAACTTGATTTGTGAAAAATGTTTTGAAAGATTAATTATTAAAAGCAATACATGCATACATTGTTTTTGTCGGAGGAGGACACTATACAGTACAGCTCACGCGAAACCCACACTTTACTCAATTCGCTGAGTTTATTCGTATCGAGTGCAGATCATTCCGGGCATTCAAATTTGTCCACATCCGCTTTTCCAAAACAAAAGTAAACATGGTAAAATTGTTTACTGCTTCGATTTTTTCATTAAAATGACTGAAATTAGAAAAAATTGCACCCTTTACCTGTGCAGTTTCGACTCGGCGATCTCCGATTTTGTCTACGCGCAGTATCGTGGCGTAAGTATGCCGAGAGCTTTTCGCGTAGCTGATTCCCACTCCGAGTAGTTTTATCATCAAAACTCCGCGTATTTACGCGATTTGTAAATTCCTCACTTGACGTGAAAGAGTAAAGTGTGGGTTTTGCGTGAGCTTACTGTAAAACAAATGCACAATTAATTATTCAGCATAATTTGTTACATTTTAGATAAACTTTCTAATGTAAATGTATCCAACACTAAACACTATTGAGAAAGTTAGATGCGTTTTTCACAATTGTGAAAAAAATGACCAAATGATTTTGAATTGTGAAGTAGCCGAATTTCTGCCTGTTTCAGATGGAAAAAAAGCCCTGGGCAACGTCCAATTATTATTGCTTGTATTGCTGTATATATATAACTTAACTTTTACAGAGTCGGGCTTAACTTCGGGCCAAAATCACCTCCCAAAAAACAGAGGCGCGTGACTTCTCCTAAAAAGTCCTTAACAAACTCCAGTCAGGAAAGCGACTCATTCACAATCAAATCTTTTTATGGAAAGCGTGAGAAAACACATTTTCCGCATTCACCTAGTCGCAGAAAAGCAGTTGAAAAAGTACTTGATAAGATATCCGATGAGAACACCGACTCGGATTCAAGCCCTACTGTATCGAAAATTGCAAACAAAACGACAAGTCATGAAAACAAGTTCAAATCTCCTCGGTCAAGGTTTGACTTCCACTCCTCGGATTCCGGTGAAACAGAAACGGACGGAAAGCCTAAGTCAGTTCTAAAACAGAAGAATACGCACCAAAACAAAAAGGCCGCCAAAAAGGTGCCCTTAGAGATCATTAAATCTAAGCAAACACCAAAAGCTAAAGCCAGTAACGAAGAAACTAAGAAAGTTTATTCTAATTCAACGGGAAAGCTTCCTTCAAAGTCCAGACTTGCTCGCATTGAAAATGATCCAAGAACGCCAGTGTCAGTTGGGAAAAGATTCTTTAAGTCTAGATCACCAGCATCGGCTGATAAGTGCTTTGGCAGTGTGATTATTAAAAAGGGATTTGATCTGAAGTTTGTTGCTCGGAGACTGAGCGTGTCAAATACACCAAAATCAGAGAAAAAAGCAAAGTTGACAAAAAAGATCATTGCTAAAACCAAGCCAGTTCCCAGAGTTCCCAGAGTTAAAGATTCAAATATCAAATATTGGGATCAAGAGAGTGTGTTTTTTGTAGATGGTAGTACCAGTGACGATATTGTTGATAATAAACAAGAGCAAAGCATCTGTGATGAAATATTGGACAATGAGGACTTTAAAAAGGTTACAGTCAGTTCATTAGACAAGACCCTTGCTAAAGATAATGAGGACTCTGCAATTGATACTGCTAATTCTAATGACTTGTTTAGCAGTCTGTCCGATGCTCATGATAATGTGAAAGAAAGTCAATATGATGACAGTTCGGTCAATGAGGTTGAGGGTGGGATTGATGTAGGCCTGAGAGGGGCTGGTTCGGAGGATTTGTTCTCAGTGAGTGGTAGGACCACACCTGTAGAAGTTACTCCAAGTACAAGTGTAAGAGTATCACCGTCGTCCACCACAGGGTCCAATGAGGACAGTTCCGTGGTATCGGGACCTGTGATGACAACTCCGACAGGAAAGAAGCTGTTTCCTATATTCACATCCAGTAGGAACTCGACACCAGCCAATTCTAGTCAGTTGAGAAAATTGAGGTGAGTTTATATTAGTCATAGTTGTATTAGTAATAAGTGTTTTGTGAATGCAGCCTGTGCTGTGCCATTGTGAAAAATAGCGTTATTTTTCTAGAAATTGTGAAAATTGTGAAATATTATAACAAAAGAAAAAGAAACTTTTTTCACTTTTATTTTCACAGTTTAATATCCCTTGGTTTTAAGTTCTGTTTTTGGTAAATACAGACTAGTTTTGACACCAGCTTATATTAAGACTAGTATCCTAACTGTACTATTTAATATATATATAATATATATATAATTTTTTTTTTTCAGATTGTGAATTTTTTGGATATAATTGTGAAAAAAGTATACTTTTTGGCATTGTGAAGGGCAGAATAACGGCCCCAAATTAGGCATAAAAAAAACACTGCTTCAGTTCTATAAAGTAGCCATTTTATGGGGAAACTTCACATAGATCCTTCTAAATTATAGAAATGTTTGGAAAAACAGGCCAATTGTTTCAGGTAATGGGTAAAAATTCGCCGAGTTTGGTGGCATTTGAGTGCCGCGTGGATTTACGCGGAGTCTGTGTTTGGACTCTGAGTATCCACTTCACGAAAGTATGCCATTGTCTAGTCTCTTGGAGTGATCAAACGCTCCGAGTTAATCCGCGCAGAATCCAATAAACCATGAGTGCACACCTATAAAATGAGATGCCAAGTGCATTTTTCCTGTGCAAAGTTGACACGACTGATGAATACAATGAATACTTTTCGAAACAAATGCGTGTTTCAAACGTTTAATGCATTTAATCATAAGTTTTGCAGAAGTCACAGTTGTTCGACGACATAAATACCCATTATCCTTGGCCATATATAAACCTTTTAACAAGGTGGCACTAACAACGGGTTTATGACCCTGAATTCTTTACATATTTTCTGATTGTTTCTGACCAAAGAACCCATCTATGTATTAATAATAAACAGCAGACAAGTAAAAACTTGTTACAAATAACTATTAATTAAAAGCATAATTATAATTTCCAGTATAACTAATTGAATTTTATGTTCAGTCGCCGCAAAGCCGGTAATAGGAACCGCCATATAACTACCGTGACCCAGTATATATAATCCGGGCATTCGAAAATTGTGTTCTGCCAAGTTTGTCTACGTGAAGTATCGTGGCTTAAGTACACCGAGAGCTTTTCACGTAGCTGATTCCCACTCCGAGTAGTTGAATCATCAAAACTCTGGGGTCTTCATTTACCAAAAAATGTTTAGCCACTTGGCTAAACTGTCTCAATTTTCTTTACCAATTTGGATTTTTGTTTAGCCACTTTTGGCTAAGGTTTTTTAGCCACTTTAGCAGAATTTAATTTTAAAAAAATCCGATTAATTATTAGTATAACTTTATCAATAATATATCGATGGTACCATCCAAAGTAGAAGATCAAGTTTACAAAGACCACAGTCTCCTTCCACTTAGTTGTGATGAATAGTCAGACCATGGGGGTGAGGATGTTGTTGGCTCACTTTGCATAATTTTTATCTGGATGTAAAAGGAGAGGGCGCTTTTCTTTTGATGGCATATGATCTTTTTATGTGTAGGTGCAATCAATCAAGCAAGCATATAAATTTACCCTTAATGAAAAAAACGGATGACACAGTAATCGTTCTGTTTTTTTGTGACGTCGCATACAACTCAGAATAAAACCCATTGCATCACAGGAATTGGTCGCCTGGGGTAGTTGACATGCACTTTTCTGTGGAGTTTTTGGAAGCATGTGTCATTTGTGATGAGAATGTAAGTTATTCATTTTTAGCTAGACTATTCGAAGAATAGTGAAAGCTACCCTACTCACCACGGCGTCAGCGTAACCAGTTTCACCTTAAAGTTTTTGTGCGATAGATTTACAACTTCAAAACGGCTCAAAAAATTAGTGAAACTTTAAACTATTAAAAGTTTCCTATCAAATTTTGCACTTATCCAACAATCCCCATAACTCTTTCTTTCATTTTGACAAAGTTATGGCCCTTTGATTGTCAGGTCTTTACCTTAAAGTTTTTGTGCAATAGAGTTATCCCAAAACTACACAAGTTATTGCATTAAAACATGTATTTTACGTTGATTAAATGTAATGCCTTAGACGGAAAATACCTTCCCCTGATTGGTTAAGATCGCAAAGTTGTTATGATGGTCACATGATACTGACCAGTCCAGTCAGTCTAACTATCATTCAGCATTGGGAAGCGAACGACTACAGGCATGGTTATTGAAATTTAAATTTTAGCGGAACAACGGTTTCTAGTGTAACATATTATTTATCTGTGATTGATAGTTTATCAAAATATTGAAATTATTAAAGAAATTAGCATATTCATGATGTACAGTACAGCTCACGCGAAACACACACTTTACTCTTTCACGCCAAGTGAGGAATTCAGAAATCGCGTAATTACGCGGAGTTTGGACGATAAAACTACGCCGAGTGGAAATCAGCTACATGACTAACGACTAGCGTAACTTCGCCGAGATACTCCGCGTAGACGAACTTGGCATTAGCCGAGTCAAAATGCCGAGTCAATTATACAGGTAAATTACCTTTTTAGCGGACTTGAGCGAACGACTAGCGTAACTTCGCGGAGAATTTAGGGGTGTCACGATATCAGAAACCAATATCGCGATATATTGCAATCTTTATTAAATTATCGCCATATATTGCCTTAATCTTCTGCATGCATTTGTAAGCTATATTTCTTCTTATATGTACATGACAAGTATAAAATAAAAACATAGTACAGTTAAAACATTTTATAATGCTTTAGGATGCACAGCTTTTGACTAGAACAAGAACATGAGAAACAAAACATAACTCATTTTTCATAGTACAGTAGACACACAGCTGTCGACTAGAACAAGAACATGAGAAACAAAACAAAACTCATTTTGCATAGTACAGTAGACACACACAGTCACATTAAGTAGTGTTCTTTTTAAGAAAGATTAGCTTGTCTACAAGTGATGCAGAGAGGGTAGCTCTCTGAGCGGTATCGATGTCATCGGCTGTCGAGAAAATCCTCTCAGATGGCACTGATGTTGCGGGGATTGTAACACAGTCGTCTTCTGACGAGATTTGCAAGAAGTTTCAAAATTACACGGGACAGATGGAAAGCGGTCCAGTAAATAGTTGATAATGTCCAAATAAAACAAATATACTCACCTAAGTTGCTTTAATATTTATGTTAACTCAATATTTCTGCGGTTCAATAAACCATTTGAAAGTACATTCGTACAGGTAATGTACATCTGCATAGATCTACGTGTTTTGTTTTTATGTTTGTTGTAAATGTACACTGTGCGTGAAAGTAATACAGTTACCTTATAATTGACGTTTGTGCTGCTGTACTCTCAAATGCAATTAAACAGAACTGTCATGAGGTGAAATAAATATTTAGTTTTATCTGTAACGGCAACCAATGCTAGCTTCCAAACACAAAACTTAAATACACACTCTATTTCTAAGCACAGGTTGTCTTACACGTTGTCAAGCGCGTTGCCATGGTCAGGACTCTGAATCAGGCATTTTCATGTGTATTGAGCAGAGTTACGATATTGTAAACATGTACTCTACCTGTACATGTCGCAGTAACCAGGTTAGATCACGCTTCCATTACACTAGTATAGATAATTAGGGACGTATCCTGGTATTCTCTTGGATAAATGAAATGTTATGTAATATGTATACTGAGTAAAGTACAGTATATACATGTATATATGTAAATACATATTTCGTTTGCGCGCCTGATTGTCTTAGCTGTTTTGTGGTATCATGTGCGTGTACATACATGAACCTACGTAAGTGGATTTTAAGACCAACTTTATAAAAATATTTGCTGATTTTGTCAAATACGAGGGTTGATCAACAAAAAAAGTTGATACTGGCCTTATAATTCCTTAATTACAAGTTATTTGGAAAAAAAACACATTATGAATTTAGTCTGTCCATTGACAACTTCCTTGACATATGAAAATGTTCAAAAGTATGTTGTTGTTTTTTATGAACAGCGCCTGCCTCAATCCGTCGCACCAATAATAATACATAATGAATATTTAAACCAACACTGCAGTAGGCTATCTATTTATAAAAATGATGTAAAATTATCCTTGAACCTAGTAACCAGGGCATCCATTAGTGTTAACAGAAGTTTGGTCGTAGAAACACTTAAAAAAAGTATAAAAGTCGAACAGGAAAAGCAGCTTCCCCAGAATACAGTTAACTCTAAAACACGCAAAACGACAAACATGAATGGAAATGTTAATAAGGAATATGACGTCAAAAACACACAAAAAAAGGCTGACAATAGGGCTGTCGTCTTCAACCGGTCAGTGGCAAAAAAGACTCACACACCCTACTGTCATCCCAAACTCGAAGCTAGTTTTGGGAGCATAACTCATTCCTTCTGATTCATATGGTGTAGTCTAGTCGATTTATCGCAACATCTACATCATTCTTGGTTTGTGATCACTCAGTTACATATTAACATCTCAGGGCTAGAAATTAACATTTTTAGTTTACTAGTCCTAGACCACCGGTCTAGTAGTCTAGACCACCGGTCTAGTAGTTGGGTAAAATCACTAGACCTGCTCAAAATTTACTAGCCCAATATAATATTCAACAGAAAATACTATTTTAATTCAAGTTTCGGTTTCTTTATACGAGTTTTACATTTATTGAAACTTTGGAAATATCAGGTTTTTAAAAGACCTGTTAGGTTAGACAGTGCTGTCACTACATAATCTATCGATTTATAATTTATTTCTTATTTGAATAGTTTTTGTTACTAGCCCATCGGGACTACCCAGACACAGACTTTGCTAGCCCGGCAGCATTTTTGCTAGCCTCGGGCTACAGGACTAGTGCTAATTTCGAGCCCTGCATCTGCTAACAAACACTAAACTATTGTGAATTAATAAGAAAAACAAAAAAACACAGAGTCCTCATGTTTTAATATACAAGCATGTTCTTAAAAAACAATAATTTTCAACTGAAGTTGATAATGTGTTTAGACATTTTTCTAGGCATTACTACCCTTGAATTATAAATGCATACTTGATATGTGAATTACTAAATGTTTCAACACACACGACATTGAGTATGGCATAAGCGGAGTAAGGATCAATACAAACGTTTTATATTTAGTCAGGGCTGGGCTCTTCATTTGCCTTCAATCAAATTGCAAATGACGAAACTTTTGTCAAGTGCTTTCGCCAATTTGGCTAAAGTCATTTTAACCCATTTAAACTGACCTAAAGTCATTTTAACCCATTTAAACTGACGGCTGGCATTGGCGAAATTAGCGAAAGGATCAAGTTCGTGGGCGCGGCCATGTTTTTCTGAAAAACCCTTGACGGGTTCTCTGTGTTTACAGAAGAGCTAAAATCTATAGACTGTGTTACGACAATTGCACTTTATATTACACACAGCGTATTTTACATAACGACGTTTAACTGCAACTCACTTGGTGTGCGTAATTGTAAACCCATAAGAGCTCACCGAAAAAAATCGCATTTTTCAATAACAAAAACAACGCAAAACAGCGCGTAAACGAAACGAAGACGTATTATGAAAATGGTAATAATTAAACTTTCTCATACAAAGATTTACACCCTTTTAACTAAAATAATGACTTTGTAACTCCGTTATTCAGAACTGAAAGATTTAGCCCATGGTACGTATGTAAACAATACATTGTCATCTGTTTTCACGCATTGAAACAAAGCCATTTCTTTCGAGTTGTATGCGTGGCCACACAAAACAGAACGATAACTGTGTCATCAGTTTTTTCCATCATGGGTACATGCTTGGTTGATTGATTAATTGATTGATTGATTGATTGATTAATTGATTGATTGAAGGGTTTCACGACGCACCAACATATAAAAAGGTCATAAAAATGAACCTGCATGTATGCTTAAAATTATGTTTTCTTACAACATTCATCATTGGAACATGTCCCCAACTGTGACAAATAATAGAGGCATTGGTGATAATAGAGGCAACATATTAAAATCAAGTTTTAACCATGTTCATGTAACCATCTAACTGTTAGAAACTGTCAAAGAATTAATATCATTCAACTTGGTCTAATATATATACATATATTTAATGATAAGAAAATTATACAAATATGTAATCGGAAATTGTATTAAAACCTGCTAAAATGGCTAAAAAAGCTTAGCCAAAAATGGCTAAACAAAAATCCCATTGGCTAAAGAAAATTGAGGTGGTTTAGCCAAAATGGCTAAAAAAAATTTGGTCCAATGAAGAGCCCAGCAGGGGTCTGGAAATATTTTGAAAATCCACTTGCCCAGGGCAAGTAGATTTTCAAAATCCACTTGCCCTGCCCAAAATGTCACTTGCCCCAATTTCAAAAGTCACTTGCCCCAAAATAAAGCTACGTCGAGACCGCACGCTAAGTTAAATCCTTTTCTCTCACAGTTTTTTTTGGTCATAATTTTTTACATAATTTCATTGTAAAATTAATGACTTAAATTATGAAGGATCAGAGCTATAGGTTGTGACCATTGTGCACATTTCAGTGTTTTCCTCCACCGGTGGGAGAGGGGGAGTGGGGTGTCAGTGAGGATACCCCGAGGATATAACATCACTGATGAACCTGGTACCAAATTGGTAGACTCTAATGCCTATGGAATTAAGATGTACAAGATGCTTGCTCCTAGTGCAAAAGGGCAGGCAGGTAACAAAAAAAAGATGCATTAGGTCGAACAAAACTTATTTCTACTTTTACTTATGTTATAGACTACACCATGCAGATAAAAAGAATGAAAAGAATGATGCATTAGGTCAAACAGAACTTTTTTCCTACTTTCACTTTCGTTATATAATTCATGTAGATAAATCTTATGTGTTGGAAATTATTAGCACGGTTTATGCCTAAATTTGACTGGTACTGTAGTTGTTTTACTGTTAATATCTTTTGAGATACCAAATTGCATTTCTTCGAATAACTATCGAAATTAGCCAAGGTCGAAGCACATCTTGGATACAAGTTCAAAACAAAAACACGCCGTTCCGTCATTGATCTCGGATTCATTCAAAACAAACATGGCATTTTGAAATAGAAACAGATGCACACCTATTCATTACGACATGCGTCGATAGTCTCTTTGCTCAGGCCAAATAAAATTATACCTGTGTTTACTGTAACATTGCTGAAAAAAATTGGGTAGGTAGGTAGGCATTTTATTTTATTTTTTTATTTTTTGGCGAAGTTAATTTAAGGTGGCGATGAGCTTTGATGAATGGGAAAATGTGGTATTTTAAAAACTACAATAGATAACAATATGAAATTGTGTATACATGTGTTATTGTTTCCCAAAAGGCATGGCAACAACTGGATCTTTTCTCAATCATTTGCAATTATTGCAAAGGGGTAAAACAGTTTAATTTATTTTTCGCAAGTCCGGAAGAGGGTCAGTTCCAACAGCAGGACAATGAGCACATGAGTCGGCCGTGATAGCGTGAACATAATTATTATTATTATTATTATTATTTTTTTTTTTTTTTATTTTTTTTTTCAATAAAAAAAAAATGAGTCGGGGGTGTTTTCAGCGGGTCAGTCGGGTTACAGTAAACTCAGGTATAATTTTATTTGGCCTCATCAAACATATTTACTTTTTTATATACCCCTTTTCGGGCATTTGTTGATTTACATGTATAGTTTATATTACTACCATATCATCCCTTATTTTTTAATAGTTTTACCTGATATATTTACATTAATTTTTAATTAATCCTTCATTTCTTCATCTTTTATCAGTTTTGCGCACAATATGGCCTATTTATGTGTCGACGTGCCGTAAAACACCATTCATTCATTCATTCATTCATTCATCAAACAACGCCGTCAAATTGCCATAATCGTTTAATTGTCCTACTTGTTTACAAATTGGTTTGATTGAATCGCCATTGTTTCACTTTACCACATGGTAGTGAACGGGAGTTGTTTCATTGACTGATAAAAATACATCGGTTGTTTGATTGGATAATATGGATACAGTACTAGGTCAAGTGTTGCGTCATGATTTTTAATTATTGAACAGAATATATTACCTACGACACACCGACCGACATACAAAGCGACAACACCATCTCAATAACTGATTTACACACTGATGTGAATTTCACACTAATCTGGCGCGTGACTTAATTACTTCCTGCATAGAGGGGCTCGTTACGGGGGTATATTTCACACGGTATACGAATTCTAAAGACCGCGCGTCTTCAATTGAATTGAATTCAGACCGCGCGTCTTCAATTGAATTGAATGAATTGGCACCCCAAGCGTTCCTCGGCCAATCAAATTCTGATAAACTGTCAAGTGGGCGGGATTAAACAATAACGAACAACACAGGTCAGTTTTAACAGGTCAGTTTTATGACACTTATCAGTTATTGCTCGCGGCGAAAGCGATGGGTGGTTAATTACTACGCAATTATCGGCAAACTTCACAGTCCAGGCAAATTTTCCCTTGATTTTTATCTAATAATGAAACGTCCATCGGGCAAGTGACGGACAACCAGATTTACGAAGGTCACCTGCCCGCACCCAAAATCGACTTGCCCGGGGCGTCGGGCAACCATATTTCCAGAGCCCTGTTAGTATTCAAGTATAGCACAGTCTAGATAAAAGTATATAGCCATATTCAACTGCAAGTTACATGTAAAAATATTCAGGCTTATTTCAGTTTTACTTTTGTTAAATTTGAATAAGGAATTAGTTTTGGAATATGTAAATCGCGTAAAATGATGCTTGGTATAACTTAATGGACGCAGTATCCAACTCATTTGATAAATTCAATATTAATCAGGCACTCGTGTAAGATCATTATTAAACATCGATAAGAAAAAAACCCAATAGATGCAGGTAGACGCAATTGTAAAAAAAAAGTCACCCTCCCATTAAAACCTATATCCATACACTTACTGAGCATGAACAGACGGATACAACCACTCAACCAGCATAGACCCCGATCTCTTTCCCCAACCCTGGGGACATAGCCTCTGGGTCATAATTTGGACACCGTGCCTCTGGGTCATAATTTGGACAACGTTAAGATCCCTACCCTATAACCATATATACACTTACTGGGCATTAACAGATGGATACAACCATCCAACCAGTGTGGACCCTTGGCTTCTCCCCCACCTTTCTGGACCTAACTCCTGGGTCAAACTTCACAAATAGTTTGATATTTTTAGCTTGACTGTTCGAAGGTCAAAGTTCATGGTCACAAATTGCTTTTCTGTATTGACAGGCTCTTAGCATCAGGTTAATGTTTACGTCTGCATTTCTTAACATGTAAATAATTTCTTTTTTTATCCAATCATCATCAAACTTACATACTGTATTATAAATGGGACGATGATCGTATGAGTTCAAGATCATTGGATGAAAGGTCAACGTTATGTATCCTTTGAAAGGGTTATTATGAAATTACCTCCTTGTAAACAGAAAAATTGTGACCCTTGATTCAATGAAAATTCCAAAGTTTTTCTTCTTGTTTTTCTTCTTGTTTTCCTTCTTGACACATCCAGCTCGCCCTTTGTTTTCACTTCTTTTTTCTGATGGTATGCTGGGTGTATCATTTCTTTTCTCTGAAAATTCGAATAGTCAAGCTGCGATGTCCTCGGACTGCTCTTTTAATTTGGGCCTAGGTATAAATGACAACATGGCATTTAAATTTTAATTCATATACAACTCAGTGCAAAAATCAGTGGGCGTATTACACCTAAATTGCCTGGGTTCAATGCGTAAAAACAGATGACAATGTAATGTTTACATGTTGTTTACATGTACTTATCATCTGCAACTTTCTGTTTTGAATAAAATTGTTACAAAGTCATTATTTTAGCTAAAAGGATGTTAATCTTTGTATGAGAAAGGTTATTACCATTTTGAAAAGAGTTAGACATTTGTGTTGTTTTACGCGCTGTTTAATGTTGTTGTTGAAAAATGCAACCCTTTTTTTTTGGTGAACTCTTGTTGGGTTTCTAATTTTCTTCCAGTATAGTTACACCAAGTAGTTCCAGTTAGATGTCGCTATGTAAAATAATAAAAATCCGTATGTAATATAAAGCGCAAAGGTTGTAACACAGTCTATATATTTGAACTCTTCTGTCAATACTGAGAATCGGTCAAGGATTTTTAAAAAAAACATGGCCGCGACCACAGACTTTTTATTTTCGCTACTTTTGCCAATGCCAGCCGTCAGTTTACATGGATAAAAATGACTTTTGCCAAATTGGCGAAGGCGCTTGACAAAAGTTTCGCCATTTGCAATTTAGTTTCGCCTATGGCGAGTGGCGAAGACAAATGAAGATCCCAGAAACTCCGCGTAAGTAGGCGATTTATAAATTCCTCACTCAGCGTAAAAGATTAAAGTGTGGGGTTCGCGTGAGCTGTGCTGTAGTTCTTCACATCTGTACTTATTTGAGTGAAAAACATGTTTTTGAACATCTTTTATTAAATTTGTCACTTTCACACATCTAAATCAAAACAGAGTCGGACGGTTTTAACAATTCTATCCTTAGACTTGATATAAAATAGTCTGAACTAATTTGTTAACATTTAAATGTTTCAATGGAGATAATATAATATAGCATTTGTCAATTCAATGCTTTCGTGAGCAGATTGATATGGCTGCAGTCCTCAGTTAAAATGGTCTCTCCTTGATGTTTCAGCCTTCATATATAATCTATGGTCACATGTACAGTAATTTCTAATGTGTCAAAGGAGTTATTCAGTCACCAGAAAGTCCGGGCCTTTTTACCAGTTTTGGGGAAGGGGCCTTTTAGCCTAAATTGGGAAAAAAACCATGAATGGGGAATGAAATTTCCAGAAGTAAGTTTATAAAATGGGGAAAACGGCAAGATTTTAAAGGAAATTTGGTTGAGGAAGGGGCCTTATGCAGGCGGCTGCAAAGAAGGGTAAAAAGGCTCTGAAAGTGCTCAATTTATTTTTTGCTAGGTCATGTACAATGAACGTTTTAATTAAATTCAATAATGATTTATTTTTAGCTCGACTGATCAGAGATCAGCAGAGCTTATGCCATGGTGCGGCGTCCATCCATCTGTCTGTCCGAGTTTACAGGAGCGCCTTGTGTGTCTTTTTTTATGTACAAAGTATTCTTGTGTGACTGACACACAAGCAAGTATTTCTCTATACAAAAGAAATAGTCTATTTCTTCATTTAAAGCAATAAAAAATTGCAGTCACACAAGGGGAGCGGAGCTTGTGACTAAAATGTGTCCAAATGGTAAAAACGACATACAAGATATAAAAAACAGTCACACAAAGTACGAACGTACACACAAAAAACAGACACAAGTTTTGAGTCGCACAACGCCTGATTTTGTGTACGTCCGTCTGTCTGTCTGTAAACTTTTATTTGTAGCGACTACTCCTCTGAAACTACTAGATGAATATTCATGAAACTTAACAGAAATGTTACCCATGACGTCTAGTTGATCCTAGCAAAAATTCATGTTGATTCACATGTTGATGTGAAATCCAAGATGGCCGCCAAAATTAAAATAGATTTTTAAAATACAAGTTTGTAGCGACTTTTTCTTGAAAACTATAAGTGATATTGATATGGGACTTTTTCTAAAATGATCAGCAGGACATGATGTTGGTCCTTGTCAAAAATTTTGATTCAACGTTAAACATGGCTGCCAGTGGCCATCTTTGTTTACATAAGAGTTATATGGTAAAAACTTGTAGCGACTACTTCTCTGAAACTACTTGGAGGATTTTCTTGAAACTTTACAGAAATGTTGCTCTTGATATCTTATTGACCCTAGCAAAATTTGAGGTCGGCCAGAAATTCAAGATGGCCACCACAGCTAAAAATAGATTTTTAAAAAATAAGTTTGTAGCGACTACTTCTTGAAAACTATAAGTGATATTGATATGGGACTTTTTCTAAAATGATCAGCATGACATGATGTTGATCCTTGTCAAACATTATTTTGATTCGACGTTAAACATGGCTGCCAGTGGCCATTTTTGTTTACATAGAGTTATATAGTAAAAACTTGTAGCGACTACTCCTCTGAAACTACTTGACGGATGCTCATGAAACTTCACAGGAATGTTGCTCTTGATGTCTAGTTGATCCTAGAAAAATTTCAGACTGGCCGGAAATTCAAGATGGCCACCACGGCTAAAAATAGATTTAAAATAAATAAATTTGTAGCAACTACTTCTTGAAAACTGTAATTGATATTGATATGGGCAGGGCTCGAACTTAACTTGCGAGTGACCATATTTTCTACTGGCAAAACCAATTTTTCACTGGCAGTTTTGTTCAGTTACAGTTAATACAAATTATGGTTATATTATGTAAATTTGGTAAGTAACTATATTATAGAATGGAAATTATAATGAATTGACTACAATTCCTCTTGAACTATTACTGTATATGCTCAGCTTCCGACAGACGACAATAATCTGGTTCTCGTTTGCACTGACTTGTATACAATTCGTATGTATGAAGCCGGGACCGAGGCAACAATGCTACTGTGCAGCCGCACAGCGCAGGCTTTCCCGAAGATATAAATAGCCGAGAGACGAACAGACAGAAAGAAGCCGGGACCGATGCTACTGCGCAGCCGCACAGCGCAGGCTTTCCCGAAGATATAAATAGCCGAGAGACGAACAGACAGAAAGAAAATGAAAGCGTTATTTACCTGTAGGATTATGGAGTTCCGACTTACTGCATGTGTTTATGCATTTTACTATCATTTTTAAAATGGATATACGAAAATATGCACTCGCATTTTTTTTTCTTCGTGTACCTAAAATTTTCAAAGTCCGCTCGCATTTTGCGAGTATGCGAGCGTTAAAGTTGAGCCCTGATGGGACATTTTCTTAAATGATCAGCATGACATGATGTTGATCCTTGTCGAAAATTTATTTTGATGCGACTTTAAATATGGCCGCTAGCTGCCATCTTTGTTTACATAGATTTATATAGTAACAACTTGTAGCGACTACTCCTGAATATTCTTGACAATTTTTTATGAAACTTCACAGGAATGTTGCTCTTGATGTCTAATTGATCTCAGATTTTTTTTAGATCGGCCAGAAATTCAAGATGGCCACCATGGCTAAAAACAGATTTTTAAAAAAAAGTTTGTAGCGACTACTTCTTGAAAATTGTGAGTGATATTGATATGGGACTTTTTCTAAAATGATCAGCATGACATGATGTTGATCCTTGTCGAAAATTATTTTGATTCGACATTAGACATGGGCGCCAGTGGCCATCTTTGTTTACATAGAGTTTGTATAGTAAACATTGTAGCGACTACTCCTCTGAAACTATTTGGCGGATTTTCATGAAACTTCACAGGCATGTTGCTCTTGATGTCTAGTTGATCCTAGCAAAATTTCAGATCGGCCGGAAATTCAAGATGGCCACCACGGCTAAACATAGATTTTTAAAAACAAGTTTGTAGCGACTACTTCTTGAAAACTGTAAGTGATATTGATATGGGACTTTTTCTGAAATGATCAGCATGACAAGATGTTGATCATTGTCAAAAATTATTTTGATTCGACATTAAACATGGCTGCCAGTGGCCATCTTTGTTTACCTAAAGTTATATAGTAACTTGTAGCGACTACCCCTCCGAAACAACTCGACAGATTTTTATGAAACTTCACAGGAATGCTGATCTAGCTATCAAATCTATTAGTAGAGCTTCAAGGTCATTGACCTCTTGTTTCATTTTAGGACGAGTAAATCACCTGTTG
This sequence comes from Cyrtodaria siliqua, assembly GCA_037043455.1. Taxonomy (NCBI): domain Eukaryota; kingdom Metazoa; phylum Mollusca; class Bivalvia; order Adapedonta; family Hiatellidae; genus Cyrtodaria; species Cyrtodaria siliqua. The sequence goes on along the minus strand of JAWPHD010000673.1, from coordinate 320,241 downwards.
GATCACCCCTGCTCAAGTATGTGAGAAGTAAAGACAATTTGGAACAGATGATGATTGTGAGTGAATATAAATATTTAGTCTTTGTGTAATGGTTTAAATAATTTTGCTGCAACTAAAATGGAGATTATTCCCACTGATAGGCAGTAGTCAGCTTTGGTCGTACAACTAGGAGAATCTGCAGATTTGCCTTTTATTTCATGTAGAACAAAGTTGGTCACCGTATATTTTGTCCTTTTTGTGTTTATCTCAGGTATATATTTTGGACACGACGTCGTGGCAAAGTCAGACTTGGATTTGATAGCAGTACATACATGTCTCAATCATCGTTTAATAACTTAATTACCTTGGGGCGAAGATGCGAAGATTTAGCACTTCTCGGCATTGTTTATTGTTGAAAACTGTGAATTTAATCAAATTTTGTTTAAAGGACAATTTAGCTTCAGTTACGAAAACATAATAAAGAGATAAGATACATTAGTCGGTTTTGAGTTGAACCCTTGATAAGTTTAACAGAATACACAAACTCTCAATGACTGCTGTTTTTCAGGATGCTGGTCAGAAGAAATTTGGAGTGAGTCAGTGTGATGTCTGTGGTATGGTGTACACGCTGGCTGACCCGGCGGATGAAACGATGCATCATAAATTCCATCAGAGTTTACTCAGTGCCCTCAAGTTTCCCGTAAGTGGCTTCATGAGTTTTGTTCCGGGTCTGTATGTTCATTTTAATGAATTACTAGTTGAAGCATAAATACCACCAAGTAAGCACTGTGCCTAGTTAATTATCGTTCCTCGGAGAATGGCTTCCTTCTAGTAGACCCATTCGTCGAGAGGAAGTTATCCTAGCCAGGGTCAGGATAGGGCATACACGCTGTACTCATTCATATTTATTACAAGGTGAGCAGTTGCCAGAATGTATACCCTGTTTTGCACCGTTAACGGTCAAACATATCTTGTTGGAATCTGTAGACTTTGATCCTGTGCGACAAAGGTACTACAATGTTAATACTTTGAAAGAGTTATTTGATACTATAGATTTTGGTCTTGTTTTAGATTTCCTTAAAGAAATCAGACTTTATAAATCATATAATATATTTCTAATATATATTTACTTGTTTACAAGCCCGTTGACGGGCATTTGTTGATTTACATATATACATAGTTTATATTGCTACCATATCCCTTATTTGTAGATAGTTTTATTTTTATACGTTTACATTATTTTTAATTACTACTTCATTCCTTCAGGTTTTTGCGCGCAATATGACCTATTTATGCGTCAACGTGCCGTAAAATACCATTCATTTATTATCTGATCTGACCATTTCCACAATCTATCTATTGTTTTGAGGAAATGCAAGTTAAAATTGTCAGCACTCGGAAAAAATAAATGCCAGTGGATCTTTTCTGTACAAATTTAGCATAACTGATAGATTAAATTATTAATACTAAAAATAAAAAAAAATCAAAGAAGTTTGTAGTTTTCTTTTACAACACAATTTAATATAAGGAGTGTCTGCGCAGAAATGTCTTTGATAGAAAGAAGAAAACATGTCGGTAAAGAAGTCACTTTTGCAAGTTGAAAATATTTGCACTTGCAAAAAAAAAAGAAAAAGTTCTACCCCTGGACTGTACACGATGCCTTTAAGATTTTATTAAGTAGTGTTGTAGCTTTTTGTGTGTAAATTTGAGTCTACCATCTGACCATCACTGGCCCTGTAAACTTCTGGGCATCAACAATTCATCTGCATGGCTTCGATCAGCTAGGATGGCATTACCAGGTTTTTTACTCGTTTATGTTTTGAAATTTTTGATATTAATTCACGGCCATACAATTATGGAGTTCATATCTGAAGGAGTGGAATGTTTTATTTCTTCATGAACTGAACTATTTCATAGTACAACTTGACAGATGATCTCCTCTCTACAGCATATATAACGATACTAGAATCCATTTACTTGTACAAGTATATCATTGAAATAAAACGTCATAAACACCATCATAGTTTGGTGCATTCAGGTCATGATACCTTTTCATTCTTACATTTGTTTCATGGAGTTCTTACATGGTTTTCAAATTCTGTGACTAGGCTATCCTTAAAAAATTGTTGGTTTGCTGTACGCCGACCCAAAAAGTTTAAGGTAGGTAGGTGATTTTTTTTCCCCAAAGACAGTAAAAAACATAAGAAATTAAAGGGAAAATATTTTAAAAATAGCCAAAAAAAAAAGAAAGTTAAAAGAATTGCAATAAAAGGTTTTGGTTAGAGATCTTTTTAGTGAGTAGGTCGAGCACAGCAAACCAACAATTTTTTACGGATGGCCTACCCCAAACGGCATGACTGGTGAACGCATCCACTGACATCAATATGTTGTATTTAACAGACAACGCATGTGTATTACAAGGCATGGCCGTGTGTGTCTGGTGAATGCATCCACTGACATCAATTTGTTGTCTTCAACAGACAACACATGTGTATTACAGGGCATGGCCGTGTGTGTCTGGTGAATGCATCCACTGACATCAATATGTTGTATTTAACAGTCAACGCATGTGTATTACAGGGCATGGCCGTGTGTGTCTGGTGAATGCATCCACTGACATCAGTATGTTGTATTTAACAGACAACACATGTGTATTACAGGGCATGGCCGTGTGTATCTGGTGAATGCATCCACTGACATCAATATGTTGTATTTAACAGACAAAGCATGTGTATTACAATATGTTGTAATTAACAGACAAAGCATGTGTATTACAATATGTTGTAATTAACAGACAAAGCATGGTATTACAATATGTTGTAATTAACAGACAAAGCATGTGTATTACAATATGTTGTAATTAACAGACAAAGCATGTGTTACAGGGCTGGAAGAAGGAGCGTGTTGTACAGCAGTACCGGGACACGGGCAGTCGCGTGATCATGGTGTCAGAGGATGATCCCAAGTATGCCGTCCACAAGGTTTGTAACACATCCCAGCTCTTAATAATAGGTTGATGTAGAGATTATACAACAAAGCTCTGGAACAGTCACAGTTTTAACTAGTGCTGTTGTAGCTTTGTTATGGGTTTATTTTTATTTATTACATTCACAACTGCTCATTATTATAAGAGTGCTGGCTTTTATTTCTTTATGGATAAGATAGCCAATTATAGCCAATGTTTTAGATGTTGTATTTCAACAAAGTCCTTAATTGCAGAGGGGATTTCCTTCAAGGGTATTTGGGGAGTAAGTCTGATGTCATATGTGAGCATATTTTCAGGCGATTGGCTTGATTTCACCTCAATATTTTGCAATGTCATAATTGGTGTTCACCTACCTGACCAACTGTAATTGCTCGTTAGTACCTCATTATTAGATAATTAGTTCATACTGTCGGCCACAATAGGACGCACCTCTACTTAAGTTTGAGAAATATTATTCTTTTTCACATTTATCAGGGCCATGTTTCAAAATCTGAGAAAAATAAAAGTAATGCAGATTTTGTCCTTGTATTCAAAATGCTCCTACATCCAGTCTTTAAGTTAATCGTTATCACTATAATCGTGAAGAAGTTCATGTATCCAGCTATAACTCCCAATCTCCATATGATCATACGTAATATTAACGAATGTTTGTCACTATAAAGTCTTGGACAAGTTTTAAGACATGCCTTACATTACATTGCAGAGTTATGCCCCTTGAATTGTTAGATCAATCACTACAGTTTGACATCTCAAATTATGGTTAGAAAAAGCAACAGCTATATTTCGGCTTTTTACAATTTTAACTCTATTACAGCCCTGGTTTGGGCATTTTTTGGGCCGAAATACGGCTCCAATCCTCTCCCCTAAAAGTATATGTTTTCCCCCTTTTTTCTGTTACAAATTCTCCTCTAAAAGAAATAGTTTTGTTTTTCATCGGAATTAGCAAATTAGCAAATTTGACACTCCAGTCTGGGAAGAAAACGCTACTTTTTGTCATTGGGAATGGTACCCTTTAATTGGCACCACTTATATAAGGAAAACAAACACTGATTTGTTTTTCTTAGAAATTCACCTTGGATGTTAAAACACCGTATAATTCCCCTTCCTGATGGCCATTGCTCCAGCCCCTAAAAGCTAACTAGTGACCTGTCCATATCGACAATAGCTGTATGATGTATTGCTTGTGGTGTTCCCGATATTGCAACCATTGGTAATCACTGTTTGTATCCATCAGCATTTGTAACATTTGGGCCCCGTGTGGTTCCCGGGGGCCCCCGTTTGGTCAAGGGGCAAAGAATAGGGCCACTGCAGATCCCTTTGGAGGGGTAGGCAGAGTGGTAGATCCCACCAAATTCATGTTCATTTTATCATTAGCTCTACTGATCAGAGATCAGCAGAGCTTATGCCGTGGTGCGGCGTCCGTCGTCCGTCCGTCTGTCCGTCCGTCCGTCCGTTAACTTTTATTTGTAGCGACTACTCCTCTGAAACTACTGGATGGATATTCATAAAACTTCACAGAAATGTTGCCCATGAAGTCTAGTTGATCCTAGCAAAAATTCATGTTGATGTGAAATCCAAGATGGCCGCCAAAGCTAAATATAGATTTTTTAAATTCAAGTTTGTAGCGACTACTTCTTGAAAACTATAAGTGATATTGATATGGGACTTTTTCTAAAATGATCAGCATGACATGATGTTGGTCCTTGTCGAAAATCGTTTTGATTTGACGTTAAACATGGCTGCCAGCGGCCATCTTTGTTTACATAGAGTTATAAAATGAAAACTTGTAGCGACTACTCCTCTGAAACTACTTGACGGATTTTCATAAAACTTCACAGGAATGTTGCTCTTGATGTCTAAATGATCCTAGCAAAATTTCAGGTCGGCCGGAAATTCAAGATGGCCGCCACGGCTAAAAATAAATTTTCAAAATACAAGTTTGTAGCGACTACTTCTTGAAAACTATAAGTGATATTGATATGGGACTTTTTCTAAAATGATCAGCATGACATGATGTTGGTCCTTATCAAAAATCGTTTTGATTCGACGTTAAACGTGGCTGCCAGCGGCCATCTTTGTTTACATAGAGTTATATATTAAAAACTTGTAGCGACTACTCCTCTGAAACTACTTGACGGATTTTCATGAAACTTCACAGAAATGTTGCTCTTGATGTCTAATTGATCCTAGCAAAATTTCAGGTCGGCCGGAAATTCAAGATGGCCGCCATGGCTAAAAATAGATTTTCAAAATACAAGTTTGTAGCGACTACTTCTTGAAAACTATAAGTGATATTGATATGGGACTTTTTCTAAAATGATCAGCATGACATGATGGTTATCCGAGTCGAACATTATTTTGATTCGACATTAAACATGGCTGCCAGTGGCCATCTTTGTTTACATAGAGTTATATAATGATAACTTGTAGCGACTACTCCTCTGAAACTACTTGACGGATTTTCATGAAACTTCACAGAAATGTTGCTCTTGATGTCTAATTGATCCTAGCAAAATTTCAGGTCGGCCGGAAATTCAAGATGGCCGCCATGGCTAAAAATAGATTTTCAAAATACAAGTTTGTAGCGACTACTTCTTGAAAACTATAAGTGATATTGATATGGGACTTTTTCTAAAATGATCAGCATTACATGATGTTGGTCCTTGTCAAAAATCATTTTGATTAGATGTTAAACATGGCTGTCAGCAGCCATCTTTGTTTACATAGAATTATATAATGAAAACTTGTAACGACTACTCCTCTGAAACTACTTGACGCATTTCATGAACTTCAAAGGAATGTTGCTCTTGATGTCTAATTGATCCTAGCAAAATATCAGGTCGGCCGGAAATTCAAGATGGCCGCCACGGATAAAAATAACTTTTCAAAAAACAAGTTTGTAGCGACTACTTCCTGAAATCAAAATCAATCAGTAGAGCTTCAAGGTCATTGACCTCTTGTTTTTTGTTCATGTTCATTAAAGGTCTTCATCATCATCCCTGCATTGTTTCTGGTGTCATATCGCTCGCATCAAAAGAGCAGTGGCAGAAAAACAATAACGTGGCTCCAGCGTAAATGGAGTTTCTACGATAGAATTTGCAGCAACTCTGCAGTTCAGGGTGCGAAGGTTCTAGGCCCATTTTCCATATTTTATCTCAATGTACATGGAAGATGAGCCTGGCATGTTCATGCCTGTTAGGCGCCATATAACCTTTTCATGTGTTGGTGCGCCTTAAAACCTCAATTCAATTCAATTGAAACATTTGGGATAGTGTTTTGAGTTTTCTCATCCAGGTAGAAGAGATCAACAAAATTATGGGACAAGAACTAGGATTCACCGAACACTCATTCGCCTTGAGACCAGCTGACAAGGTAAGCATGTGTAGTTATTTATATATGAATATCTGTTACTATGGTCATTAGATTCATTATATTTTAGCATATTCTACAGCTAGCAGCACAGGTTCAGTGAATAGGATAGCCAATAAGCTATATGTGCGAATGGCCCAATATATATGAGGTCTAATGGGCCATGTTCGGATATATATGTCATTTAGACATCCGTCCAAGAAATAAATAAAAAACATGTTAAGTCAACTACTTTAATGTCGACATTGCCGTAACACTTGTTAAATGAATAAACATTTCAAAACCAAATGAAAACTAGAAACGTGTCCATGAGACACGGATGCCCCCACTGAAAACAATCAGTGTAAAACGTAAAATTTGATAAAAAATGGGCTGAAACTGGTAATACTGGGTCGATTTTGACGCCGAATCGATATGCACATTTTTATATCAAAGGTAAGTATCCTGTAAGGTTTCGAAGCAATCGGTTGAACAATGTGGGAGGAGATAGATACTCAAACTATATGCCCCCTCACCATTCGGTGGTGGGGTCATAATGAGTAAGGTTTGGAAAGAAACGGAGGAAAACTGTGAGAGGAGATAGACACACAAGATATTTTAACGTAAAATTTGACGAAAAAGGGCCATAACTGGTAATACTGGATTGATTTTGACGCCGAAACAATATGCACATCTTGACATCATAGGTAAGCATCCTGTAAGGTTTCGAAGCAATCGGTTGAACAATGTGGGAGGAGATAGATACTCAAACTATATGCCCCCTCACCATTCGGTGGTGGGGTCATAATGAGTAAGGTTTGGAAAGAAACGGAGGAAAACTGTGAGAGGAGATAGACACACAAGATATTTTAACATAAAATTTGACGAAAAAGGGCCATAACTGGTAATACTGGATCGATTTTGACGCCGAAACAATATGCACATCTTGACATCATAGGTAAGCATCCTGTAAGGTTTCGAAGCAATCGGTTGAACAATGTGGGAGGAGATAGATACTCAATCTATATGCCCCCTCACCATTCGGTGGTGGGGTCATAATGAGTTAGATCTATCTCAGTAATTTTCATTTAGTTTTGAAATGTTATCAATTACGGTGTACTAGGGAGCATTAACAGTCTTATTCAACGTGACTCAAGAACAACCAGTCCGCTTATTGCAGCTACACCGGTTTTGATCCTATGGTTCTTAAGCTGATGGATTTGTTGGAGTGCCCTATTAAATAAAATTCACAAAAAATAAATTTAAAATAATCAAGCTTCACTCTGGAAGTCTGTCACATACATTACATGGCAGACAAACAGTTAGGGTTGGCTATTGAAGGGACAATGGTATTGCTATTGCTGAAGGTACAGTTGCAATACTATTACTATTGTTATATACTATTGCAATAGTATTGATAAAAATGAAAATGATCCTTAGTCATCAGTCAGGAGTTATTTATAGCAATTGGAATTTCCATCAAAGGGAGGACATATATATTTACGCTTTACGTCTGCTAAGACACTTGAAATATAGACTTTTGGTAATAGATCGATTAACAAATTATATGGCACGCAATAGATCAGTGTCGATGGGCCATTTGTAATTTTATGCAACTATGGCACAAGGCACGTGCCTATCCCAATCATTTCAGGTTTACAATGACTATTAGGTAGAAACACTGGACTGCCCCATTTACGTCCTCATCTGATGGACGAGGCTAAGGGAAAGTGTCTTGCCCAAGAACGCACATACGGAACTGACACTGGTGAGGCTTGAACCTGAGTACTCCAGTTTCAGGTCTGAACCTAAGTACTCCAGTTTCAGGTCTGCTGTCCACGGGACCACACCAAAATTAAGTGCTGTTTTCTTTAAACAGTTTATTTCAGTTAGGCCTAGAAAAAAGGTGATGTTTTCTGTTACATGCCCAAAAAAAAAATGGGGATCGGTAGGTCGGATGTTTTTTTTAGTTTTTAGCTCTACTGATCAGAGATCAGCAGAGCTTATGCCGTGGTGCGGCGTCCGTCGTCCGTCCGTCCGTCTGTTCGTCTGTCCGTCTGTCTGTCCGTAAACTTTTATTTGTAGCGACTTCACAGCTGAAACTACTGGATGGATATTCATGAAACTTTACAGAAATGTTGCCCATAAAGTCTAGTTGATCCTAGCAAAAATTCATGTTGATGTGAAATCCAAGATGGCCGCCAAAGCTAAAAATAGAGTTTTAAAATACAAGTTTGTAGCGACTTCTTCTTGAAAACTATAAGTGATATTGATATGGGACTTTTTCTAAACTGATCAGCATGACATGATGTTGATCCTAGTCAAAAATCGTTTTGATTCAACGTTAAACATGGCTGCCAGCGGCCATCTTTGTTTACATAGAGTTATATAGTAAAAACTTGTAGCGACTACTTCTCTGAAACTACTTGGCGGATTGTCATGAAACTTCACAGGAATGTTGCTCTTGATGTCTAATTGATCCTAGAAAAATTTCAGGTCGGCCGGAAATTCAAGATGGCCGTCACAGCTAAAAATAGATTTTTAAAAAATAAGTTTGTAGCGACTACTTCTTGAAAACTATAAGTGATATTGATATGGGACTTTTTCTAAAATGATCAGCATTACATGATGTTGATCCTAGTCAAAAATCGTTTTGATTCAACGTTTAACATGACTGCCAGCGGCCATCTTTGTTTACATAGAGTTATATAGTAAAAACTTGTAGCGACTACTCCTCTGAAACTACTTGTCGGATTGTCATGAAACTTTACAGGAATGTTGCTCTTGATGTCTAATTGATCCTAAAAAAAATTCAGGTCGGCCGAAAATTCAAGATGGCCGTCACAGCTAAAAATAGATTTTTAAAAAATAAGTTTGTAGCGACTACTTCTTGAAAACTATAAGTGATATTGATATGGGACTTTTTCTAAAATGATCAGCATTACATGATGTTGATCCTAGTCAAAAATCGTTTTGATTCAACGTTAAACATGGCTGCCAGCGGCCATCTTTGTTTACATAGAGTTATATAGTAAAAACTTGTAGCGACTACTCCTCTGAAACTACTTGGCGGATTGTCATGAAACTTTACAGGAATGTTGCTCTTGATGTCTTATTGATCCTATTAAAATTTCAGGTCGGCCGGAAATTCAAGATGGCCGTCACAGCTAAAAATAGATTTTTAAAAAATAAGTTTGTAGCGACTACTTCTTGAAAACTATAAGTGATATTGATATGGGACTTTTTCTAAAATGATCAGCATGACATGGTGTAGATCCTTGTGGAAAATTATTTTGATTCGACGTTAAACATGGCTGCCAGTGGCCATCTTTGGTTACATAGAGTTATATAGTAAAAACTTGTAGCGACTACTCCTCTGAAACTACTTGACGGATGTTCATGAAACTTCACAGGAATGTTGCTCTTGATGTCTAGTTGATCATAGAAAAATTTCAGGTTGGCCGGAAATTCAAGATGGCCTCCACAGCTAAAAATAGATTTAAAATAAATAAGTTTGTAGCGACTACTTCTTCAAAACAATAAGAGATATTGATATGGGATTTTTTCTTAAATGATCAGTATGACATGATGTTGGTCCTTGTCGAAAATCGTTTTGATTTGACCTTAAACATGGCTGCTTTGTTTACATAGAGTTATATAATGAAAACTTGTAGCGACTACTTCTTTGAAACTACCTGACGGATTTTCATGAAACTTCACAGGAATGTTGCTCTTAATGTCTTTTTGATCTTAGCAAAATTTCAGGTCGGCCGGAAATTCAAGATGGCCGCCACGGTTAAAAATAGATTTTCAAAAAACAAGTCTGTAGCGACTACTTCCTGAAATCAAAATCAATCAGTAGAGCTTCAAGGTCATTGACCTCTTGTTTTTTTAGCTCTACTGATCAGAGATCAGCAGAGCTTATGCCGGCGTCCGGCGTCCGTCTGTCCGTCCGTCTGACTGTCCGTAAACTTTTTTTTGTAGCGACTACTCCTCTGAAACTACTGAATGGATTTTCATGAAACTTTACAGAAATGTTGCCCATGAAGTCTAGTTGATCCTAGCAAAAATTCATGTAGATGTGAAATCCAAGATGGCCGCCAAATCTAAAAATAGGTTTTTAAAAAACAAGTTTGTAGCGACTACTTCTTGAAAACTTTAAGGGATATTGCTATGGGACTTTTTCTAAAATGATCAGCATGACATGATGTTGGTCCTTGTCGAAAATCGTTTTGATTCGACGTTAAACATGGCTGCCAGCGGCCATCTTTGTTTACCTAGAGTTATATAATGAAAACTTGTAGCGACTACTCCTCTGAAACTACTTGACGGATTTTCATGAAACTTCACAGGAATGTTGCTCTTGATGTCTAATTGATCCTAGCAAAATTTCAGGTTGGCCGGAAATTCAAGATGGCCGCCACGGCTAAAAATAGATTTTTAAAAAATAAGTTTGTAGCGACTACTTCTTGAAAACTATAAGAGATATTGATATGGGACTTTTTCTAAAATTATCAGCATGACATGATGGTTATCCGAGTCGAACATTATTTTGATTCGAAGTTAAACATGGCTGCCAGTGGCCATCTTTGTTTACATAGAGTTATATAATGATAACTTGTAGCGACTACTCCTCTGAAAATACTTGACGGATTTTCATGAAACTTCACACGAATGTTGCTCTTGATGTCTAATTGATCCTTGCAAAATTTCAGGTCGGCCGGAAATTCAAGATGGCCGCCATGGCTAAAAATAGATTTTCAAAATACAAGTTTGTAGCGACTACTTCTTGAAAACTATAAGTGATATTGATATGGGACTTTTTTTAAAATGATCAGCATGACATGATGGTTATTCGAGTCGAACATTATTTTGATTCAATGTTAAACATGGCTGTCAGTGGCCATCTTTGTTTACATAGAGTTATATAATGAAAACTAGAGTTATATAATGAAAACTTGTAGCGACTACTCCTCTGAAACTACTTGACGGATTTTCATGAAACTTCACAGGAATGTTGCTCTTGATGTCTAATTGATCCTAGCAAAATTTCAGGTCGGCCGGAAATTCAAGATGGCCACCACGGCTAAAAATAGATTTTCAAAAAAGCCAGTTTGTAGCGACTACTTCCTGAAATCAAAATCAATCAGTAGAGCTTCAAGGTCATTGACCTCTTGTTTTGTAAGACCTCAATACCAGTGTGTTTCAAATTATATATAACACCAGAATTAAAGACTTTAAGTGGACTGTTGCATAAAACAAGTCTATTGTTTGAGTTGTGTTTCTTTGGTACACATAGAGAGCTGCAGATACAGGTACTCTGTCATCATAAATGGATTCGGGGAAAACTCCCAAATTCCTACCCCAAATCATCTTGGTGTAGCTGTCAGTGCATTGCGGTCTACAGTAGCTTATGTAAACAACACACGATATTTGCAATAGGTCGATCTGCTTCTCACAAGTACGCTCAATTTTGATTGGAAGTTTAAGAATAGAGGTATCACGTGATATTTATTCCGGGGAAACCCCTTCCAAAAATAGTATACTTTCATCCATTCAAATCTTCCGAATCGTAGAACATCCATCATCCATCTTAGTTTTAAAATAATATTTAACCTTCGAAATTTCAAACAAACATAATATTTGTAAGATTCAAGCTTATGGCTAGGCGAATATGCTTTTAAAAAAATCAACATGATAATATTGAATGCAAATGGCGGACATATTGTTTAATCCGCGAATGTGGGTCGCAGGTAAAAAGCGTGTATAACACAATATTCAATCGATTTTGAATTTATTTCTTCACAACGAGTCGATTAAAATATTTATCTTGAGATTTCTGTACTTTTTTGACTTCGTATGCTTGATTCTGATGAGAAAAGCGAACTTCAAATAGACAACTTTCAATGCCAAGGAGACATATGCGATGAAAATCGAAAACAGAAACGGTCATACCATAAGCGACGGGACTGGTATAATAATTCATTTGCGTCGCCATCATCGCGAATTTTTTTACCGCTATAAAAAAAGAAATTGCTGTTATAAAAAGATACGGCTTCTCCTGATCTTCACAGCGTGCACGTCGCGGAGAGGGCACTGCCGACGTTCAGTACTTGAGAACTTGTCACTCTCAAGACTGAGCGTCGGTTGACTGATAGTGAAGATGTCTCCTGCGTCCCATCACAGCACACATCATCTGATGTCTCCAGATCCCTGAAGTCGGAACAGGTACGCGGGCTGAAGCTGCAACGGACCTTTACTCAACCAGAAACCTTGGTCATCAAGTTGCAGTGGAAGCCCACATTCTACCGTGGTTTTTCACAAGCCACAGAAGACTTAAGGGTGACACAGACATCGGGCGACACAACACTACACACCTACAAGAGAAACGACTACACTACACTACACAGCAGCACCAGATCAACCTACATACACATCTAGAGAAGTCCAGACTCTATTGTGCCCATTGACGTTTTAGTTGGCGGACAGACTTTAAACCTTCGAACTACACACACACACACACACACACATAAAAAGATACGGTAGTGGGGTAAAAATCACGGTCAGTCTGGTAGCAAGAAACAATCTTCTTCTTTTTTTAAGGACTTGCTATAAAGCCATATATTTTCTGTATAATCCAGCTGTGCTAGGATATGTTCCATGTTCAAAGTCCTAATAAAAACACTAGTCAAGGAGTGGTTGAGCATGTTGAGTCTACTAAATTTCATTTCATATAAATTATGACTCTTTTATAATAACATTTGTGGTCATATTTACAGGCTTTCCTGTACGTGTCTGATGAAAAGAAGATAGAGGGGTGCTGTGTGACACAGTCCATCACTGAGGTACTGTAGTGTCGCTGTTTATTATCAATATTTAATGAGGTGTCTTCATTTACGAGTTGCATTCAGCCTTGTGAATAATTCCCAGCGTCTTGGTGAATTTGCATTGAAATCTTGTTTTATAAACATGATTGATGCTAGTTCCATATGGTTTTATCAAACTTGGCATCAGGCCTGTTACAAATCATTTTCACTGTAGTTGGTGTGCCTGCTGTGGAACTGTATGAGCCTGTTTATGTTGTATAGCGCTGCTGAACAGTACGTCTTGTCTTTAATGGTTTATATATACTGATATGTATGCAAATGATGGGTCTTGGTGTGACCTTTTAATTTCCAACATGTCTCACAATTATTTTCTGGAAAAAACTATAAAAATACAAAATATGCAAATCTTGTTTAAACAAAAAAATTATCCTTGTCTGAAAACAAATTTGATAATTTGCAGTCAACATCAGATATAAAATTTAGATTTAGGAAGTTAAAATGTTTCCTACCAGTTAGTGGTTCAGAACCGATATAAAACTGAGGTCACCACAATCATGTGCAGCACAAACCACAGTAAATTAGCCTGCACTCAACTGTGTTTACTGAAATGTGGTTGAGGGAATTATATCTAAAACTTTGTATTACATATACAAACACACAGTTTAAAACAGTTTAAATCCATTTTAGTATTAATTTTACCCCCACATTCACAAAGTGAACAGGGAGCTAGATAGGAATCACGTCCGTAACGTCCTGTACCGTCGCGTCACATAACACATTTTTACTACTTGCATTCCTCAAACGGTATTGAATGGGTTGTTCCCAAACTTCAATACACGTAACCAGAGCTGTATATAATTTTTTTACTGCAGTAAGTATTCACTCATCAGATTCAAAATGAATGAATAACAAGGAACTCGTTAGAGCAAACAATTTCTTTAAATAGCTTGTGCTTTCAAAATGGATGTGAATTAATACATTTTAAAAGAAACAACTATTCTGATTAAATGGAAGTTAAGTAAAAGAGAAACACTATGACCTTAATGTTAAACAAATGCTATGAACAATTTTCAATCTGTAATATGGAATAAACTGTTCCACAGGACAATACATACAAATATAATACTCGTGAATTTTGAAAGTTATGAGTATTTGTAGTAAGTTGACGAGTCATGATACTCACAATTTAAAAAAAAACTCTGCTTATCTATAGCACTGCACGTAACAACTGATCAAAAAGCGGGGGTGTTCATCACCATCAGTGATAGTTCTAGTTTATATGAGGGGAAAGTGTCTGTGTACGAAGTGGTTGTGTTATTGCAGGGTTACCGAGTTTTACCTGATGGCAGTCCGACCAAGTCCCAGAACCACCCAGGACAGCGACCGTGGTGCTGTAGTGACCAGCCAGTCAAGGCCTCCGTAGGTATCAGCCGGATCTGGGTGTATAACCAGGCCAGGAAGAAGGGTGTGGCCACAAAACTGCTGGACTGTGTCAGGTAGGTACTGTAGTAATGATATCCCTTGTTGCGTTTTATTGAGGTAGTCGCCAGCCTCAATATTGAAAAAATATCTGATAGAATTTTTATATACAAATAAGTTCTAAAAAAAACAAAAACTTCTTCCAACGATAACAGCAGTGGGCGTGTTGAAAAATCTCTTTTAAAGTGCGTGGTCAAATGATCTCGGAGGAGAATGATATGATGCTAGACAGACGTGGTCTGATGAGTAGGATTTGAATTTACACCAGAAATGCCGACATATTCCTACTCCAGTGTTTTTTTTTACTTTTGGGGGAAACGGGTCGGGGCCCTTTAGAGGGGGGAAAATATGACATGAATTGGAAAAAGGGGGAATTTTGACAATGTTGAAAGAAAGATAGTATTTTTTTTGATATGTATTAAGTCTCAGTCTTTCATTTAATATATAATTCACATCAAGAACATGTTTGATGGACATGTTATGGATGGTCAACAACATTTAAAAGTGTTTTTTTAGGGGATTTTTTTCTCAAAAAAGGGGGGAAAAACATACTTTTTGAAGAGGGGAATGGGGCCGAATTTCGGCCTCAAATTACACTAAAAAAACACTGTACTCCCTATGCGGTTCTTGGGTAATATTTATGTTGAGTTTAAACTTGGTTACCAGAATTCCTTCGTTGGATGAGGCTGTAAACCCGATGGTTAAGTACATTTTAGAGAATTTTGCTGTATATAGTGTTATCCTTGATTTTCACATTGTAGATATTATATTGATTGATATGAAATACTGACATAAAAAGATGAGAAATTCTTTATGCAACTTTTTTCGTTTCCCAATATTCGACATTGCATCTTCATATTCAGACGGATTTTAACCATTTTGTTTTTCCTTTGTTCAGACAATGGTCATCATATGGTATAGTGATCCCTAAACATCGGATGGCCTTCTCTGACCCTACACCTGATGGCAAGGTCCTGGCAACCAAGTACATTGGCACACCAAGCTTCCTGGTGTACAAATTCCGATAGATGGGCATCATGGTCACCAAGGACACTGGAACACCAAGCTTATCTCAGCAATCAGAATACTTAAAATTTATATAAACATAAATTCAGGCTAACAAACATCCTGGCAACCAAGAAAACAGCTATTATGACAATTCGGCATTTTAGCTAACAATATTTTCTCTAACATTGATCAGTGAGATCAGATATAATCGTAGTCAGATGATAGATGTATATTGACCTATATTATAATATTGACTACGGAGACATAGTATGTTTACTCGTGATAGCCTTCCAGTAGGAATGGTTAATCATTAAAAAATCATAACATGTTTACTGGTATATCCTCTGACACAGTCCATACGAATTTTTGGTAAAATATTTTCATTTAGAAAAACTTCATTATGAAAATGTTTTCATGGTGTGTTTTCTCATATATCCATGCGATCCATAAAAATAGTTCTCTGTGAATATATTTTCATGGCTTGTTTACTCATATATCCTTGCAATCTATTGGAATGTAAAGTTATAAAAATGATTTCATGGTATGTTTACTCATATCCTAGCAATGGTATCCTCGTAATCCATAGGAATGGTTATTAATTAAAATGTTTCAGGAACTGTTTACTCAAATTTCCTTGCAATGAGGAAAACGTTTTTGGGCCAAATAAAATAATGTGTGGTTCGGAACGGTTACACTGGGAAAAAAAACAGTTTTTTTTAAAAAAATCTTTTTTATGTCCCCTCTCTTAGTAATTGCATTGTCCTTTCATCCAAAACAATCATAACTCAGCCATAAATTTGAAAGCACTGAAGGTATTTCCATGAAACTTTTACACAAATGTTCACCACAATGAGAACGTGCTTCACCTGCATGTATCAGGTCAGTACCTCAGTGCAAGGTTACACTTGGAGGTCAAAGTTCAAATGTTTGAGGTCTTGTTTGAGACTGATTTTTTAACCATTGAAAAAAAACTTCGCTAGTTCGTCAATTAAGATTCTTAAGAGTCAGAAGGGGACACAATCATGCGCGGTCAATGTCGTCAAAATTCTTTTCTTTGTATTGATGATCCTAACATCTTCAAAACAGAGTAAGATGATTCGCCCCATGTATTTCATACCTTTTACCCCAAAAAAGGAGAGAAATAAATAGGGTCAGTGAAAATTTCCCAAAGTTTTAGAGTCGGATGTAACCGGAACCACATATTATTTTATTTGGCTTGTTTACTCATATATAAGAATGGATAGTAATTCAAATGTTTTTGTGGCGCTTTTCTCTTGATATCCTGTATCCAACCTGTAAGAATGGATAGTTAATAAAATCTCTTAATGTTGTAAAACTTTTACCCAGCTACATGTAAATTGTTTGAAATAATTCACAGTAAGTCGAGGCAAAGGATATCAAGAGTTGGTTGGAGGAATTTTGAGCTGTGCTTGCTTAAATTTTGTGAATACTGAATTATGTTCAAATTGGTTGTGTAGTTCAAGTTTTCCGTCATAGAAAATCACAGATTTTGTTTACTTATCAACTCTGTAGATTAAAATGTCTGACTTCCTTGATATTAATCATATGGTAATTGTTTTGCTAATAGTCCTCAACCGGAACTCTCAAACGTTGGATTTTCCCAGTCGTGATGTAGGTACAAACATCGCTCCTCCATATTGCATGTCCTGCACGTGCTGTTAATTACACTTTCTGTTGTAGTTATTGTGTTTTCCCCAGACACACTTTTGTCTCCATTGTCACATGTTCAGTTAAATCAGTCGTCTGCAACATATGTTTTCATTGAAAGTTTCCCGATATGGAGCAGACGTGATTTGACCCTACATTACAAACCAATTGTAGGAGAGTTCTGGAGTAAATCTATTTTGATTAAATGTATGCTTTACAGGCTGTAAATGTATGCTTTACATATTTCCTTTTCTCCTATAAATGTAATTATAAATTTGTGTTGTATGTTGTAGTTTAATAATAGAAAAATTACAAAAAGCCTACATGATTAAACATTTTAGCTCGACTTTTCGAAGAAGAGGCAAATCGAAATAGCATTCTGCTCACCCCGGTGTCGGTTAACCTTTTATGTTATTAAAGTGCACATCTCAGAAACCGCTTAAAATATTAAATCAAACTTTAAATGTGTATTCACAGTCATAAGAGGAATTCACACAGACAAGTGCAATAACTCAGTTGTGAATTTTAGCAGAATTATGTCGCTTTTCAATTTAGAATTCTTAAATATTCTTCGTATTAAAACTAATTCCATTAAACGACACATTTTTATTGTCATAAAAGGTGCTCGTGCAGACAAGGTCCATAACTGTATTGTCCCTTCTTAACTGACTTTTATTAAACTTTGTTTCCCAAGAAATTAATACGGCCTCGAAAGTCGAGCGCGCTGTGTCGGATGACAGCTATTGTAATTTTTTCGGTATGTGATATAGCAGTATAATACTTCTGTCGAGTATGTGCAAGCTGGAATATGTAAACTGGAGGACTAAAAACACCTCACTGAAAATTATACCGAAGTTTAATATCTCATTTTAAAATCATTCGTGGCCGAGTGGTTAAGAGTCTCTGACTTGAAATCACTTGCCCCTCACAGCTGTAGGTTCGATCCCTCAGGGGCGTAGGAATCTTTATGTGAGGAAGCTATCCAGCTGGCTTGCGGAACGTCGGTGGTTCTACACAGGTGCCCGCCCGTGCATGAAAATTGCCCGGAGGGGCACCTGGGGTCTTCCTCCACCAATGGAAGCTGGAAAGTCGCCATATGACCTTAGCTGTTGGTGCGACTATAAAATCCAATTCAATCAATACACCACTGGAAGCTGGAAAGTCGCTATATGACCTTAGCTGTTGGGTGCGACTATAAAATCCAATTCAATTCAATTCAAAATCAGTCCTTTTATTTTTCACTTCATCTTCATATAAAACATTTTTTTGGAGTAGGCGACATACAATTGATATCACGACATCAGTTGAAAAGTTGCATATAGGAATTATTGAACTATATACATACATGAAGCGTTTTTGAAGTCGTCCAGTATAGTTTAGTTATTAAGGTCACTCGACACCGAGTGATCCCTTTGACATTAATATCAAGTTTTTTTTTTTTTCTGGGATTTACAGAATACCTTGTTTTATTAATGATATAATCGAGAAAGAAGAAAAAAATATTTCCAGAAGAAGGTCTGGTAAAGGTTTTGTTATATGTTTGTGGTTTTAGGCAAGAATATTGCAAGTGCACCACACTTTAGAATTTTTGAAAATTAGAGAGTCTTAAAAATCGCAAATTAGATATCTGGTTTATAAAGTTGTGGGCATGTGTTTGACCTAGTTGATCAATGCTGTTTTGGCGTTGTGGTCGCATATTCTATAAGATAAGCTCTTTTTTTCATCGGTTCTTTGGAATTTTTCCATTAAAAAATGCCATTAAAGCACCATATTGACAGCTTTATCGAATGAAAGTCCGACTGGATTCGAGTCAGTAGCTTCATTGGAATTTGTTGAAAAAGCTATCCAACAACAGCCAAATTTTCATGTACACGTTTCTAAACCTATTGACTACGCGGTATATATTATATAACTGAATATTTAAACTCTATACACACAATATAAACGACTGTATTCAGCCAGGTCAAACCCCAGAAATGGAGCTTTGAATTAAGAGTTACCAACTCATAATTCATTTTAAGAACCCGTGAAAAATCCTGTACTTTTAATCCTGAAACGGTTAAGTAGTGCAATTTTGCGATTATTTGGCGGGTAAGTTTCTTTAAATTGGACATTCAGAATATTTTTACTAAAACGTAATTCAGATGTTTATAACATCAAATAAATTATACATTATGTTGAATGACTATATAAAATATTGACTTGAACTAGCGCGATTGTGTGGAGAACACTGCATGCTGTACTAAACTATGGTTTGTTAAAGGAAATGGCAAAAATGTATTTGTGTGATGAAACAAGTCTGAATTGAATTATTGGTTGCTTATCTTTTTATTTTGCAAATTTGTTTTTATATTATTTAAGTGTCAATGTGTATTTCTTTATATAGATGGATGGGGTAAATTAAGGTCTGACATTTCAATGAATGAGCCTGACAGTGAAGACGACGCTGATTAATAGGAATCGTATCTCTGCAGCAATAGGAAGTGGTCCTATTCTTGTCGGGGGAATCTCTTTGCCAGTGTTGCCAGAGAATCACTGGCAATGTTTGTATGTTTCCATATAATCACTGGTAATGTTAGAATTCTGTAAGTTGCCAGACAGAAAATCACTGACAATGTAAGAATGTAGGTTGCCAGAGAATCACTGGCAATGTTAGAATTTAAGTTGCCAGAATCACTGGCAATGTTAGAATTTAAGTTGCCAGAATCACTGGCAATGTTATAATTTAAGTTGCCAGAGAATCGCTGGCAATGTTAGATTTTAAGTTGCCAGAGAGTCACTGGCAATGTAAGAATTTAAGTTGCCAAAGAATCGCTGTCGATGTTAAAATTTAAGTTGCCAGAGAATCACTGGCAATGTTAGAATTTAAGTTGCCAGAATCACTGGCAATGTTAGAATTTAAGTTGCCAAAGAATCACTGGCAATGTTAGAATTTAAGTTGCCAGAATCACTGGCAATGTTAGAATTTAAGTTGCCAGAGAATCGCTGGCAATGTTAGAATGTAAGTGCCAGAAAATATTCACTTTTTCATACCTTTGTAAAAAACTAATTTTTTTGTTAAAACAGTTTTGTTTGTATGCACCTTGTTTGCTGTTAGAGGTTTAGTGAACTTAATAATACAAAATATTGATGAAGGTTTATAAATTATGGTTTGTCATTTTACTTTCATTTTAAATAGAAACTGTATTTTTTTTATTGTATCTTTTGTTGTACCAAATAGGTGCATGCAGTAGTATAAAATTTATTTGCGTTAAATAAAATTTGCAAAATACGAAATTCTTTGTTGTCCATGGTTGCCAAATGCTTGAGCTGCTTTAAACCTTTTCTGGCCCCGTTTTTTGTCGCCTTTTCGTAGAAAAATGCGATACATAGGGATCACTTTGTCGTCCATCCGTCCGTCATGAAAACAACGTTGACTACAACATTTTCATTTCTTGATAATTCTTCATCAGACTCAATATGTACTCATCATGACATCAACATGACCATACTAAAATATAAAGGTCAAGGTCACACTGAATGTCATTATATGGGTTAAATACTCGTTTTTTTCTTCACGAAAACTTAACGTTTGCTATAACACATTTCTTGATATTTTTTCATCAAACTTTCAATATATACTTGTCATGACAACATCGACTTGGCCATACTAAAGTATAAAGGTCAAGGTCACACTGAAAACTTACTCAGGACAGTTTGTCGAGGTCATTTATCTGGGTCCAAAAAAACTTGTTGTACTGACAAAGCGCCGGTGAGAGTTGTTACATCACATTGATTATAGAATATTTTATATGATGACCCATTTAAAAAGTAAGTAAGCACAACAAACCTGTTACGGTGACATCCAGTACATTTTCACATCATTTTTTAGCAATCATCTGATTTTACATATAATACTAAACCTAGCCTTTGCCTAGGTCATATAGATGTTATACACCCGTAGGGACATGTTGTGGCGTCCGTCTGTCGGTTAGTCGACTTTTACCCACCAACTGCAACTGATTGTGGCTAATAACTAATACCAAATGCAGCCATTACCTAGGTTGTATAGTTCATAAAGATTCATGAAATTATACAACAATGATATCCTCTTTACACCTCCCACACCCAATCCCCTACCCCGCTTTTTACAGAAAGCTTGTACCGTATCGCAGAAATCGCTAGGCAGAATTCAATGAAACATCACACATCAGCAGAAAACATGCCATTTGCAAGTAACCCATTTTCACATTTCCTTTTATGTGAATATAAGCTGATATTTGTTATTATAAACCGCTTGACATATACATGTCTTCTATATCAATAAATAACATTCTAGTGGGGCAGATTGGTGAAAAAATTGTGCATTGTTTGACAAAAGCACCAAACTTTGCACATAGCTAGACAATACCATACTGAAAAAAATTGGCTATGGACCCACGCCAGATTTTTCAAAATGGCCGCCAAATACGTAATAAATAATCAGTTGAACCTGTATGTATCAGGTTTTAACAACATATAGTATGGCAAATCGCAACAAATTCCGCAAAATGGTAGACAAGGAGTCGTGAAATACAATCTGGGTATATTTTAAGTTCAAAATGGCTACCGTTTTCAAAATGGCCGCCAAAACTTTTGAAAATAGTGAAAAAATAGTTGTTTGTAAGAAAGTAATTAATGTGTTGAATTTGTTCACTCAGTGTTCTTGGCATAGTATTTGTTTTTTAATATTGCAATAAAGAGTTATTTAGAGGCACCCTATGGTTAATGTGTTAAAGGGTCCTCCAAATTGAAAAATAAATTGATTTTAAATGAAAGCTTATTATAAAAGAATGTCAATGTCATCGTCCGTTTTCTCAAAACCGTTGATAAATGCAAGTTTTACAGGTATGAAGTTTACCTGTACACAAAAAAAACTGGTTCGCGATCGATCTTCGGAAAATGACGTCATAATGGACGACCAATCACATCTTCCGTACAAACTACCTAATTTACATAATCAATTATGGCGCGTATCTATGTGTAAACAAACCGTTACTCTTGTTGGATGTCCATATTTCTCATATAGCCTAAGTGTTTTAAACCCTGGAATAGTATTGATGTGTTCGTGACTTCATCATGGTGAAAAGGGGCTCATTAAGCTTTTGTAAAAAAAGTAAACAGGAAGGCAGTGTAAGTCTACACACATTTCCATGTTGCCGTCATCGAACTCAATGGATTGAACTTGTTTTGCAAAACTGTATGAATTGGAATTTTTCAGAGCACTCTCGCGTATGTTCGGACCATTTTACTGAGAAAGATTTTGATGACTCTTATGAAACGAAAAAGAGATTACATTTACTCTATCAGTTCAGACGGGATAACATAAATATTTTTTTTGGTGTCCGGAAATATAACTTTCCAAAAATTAATTCATATTTGCCAATGTCCGAATATTTTGAGAGGGAACGGTAAATTAACATTCTACGGTAAATATTTTTAACTGTGATGTTCGGGGCAATCTCACCTTCGTTGTTTACGGTAATTACGAAAATCCATCCATTAATGATCACTTATTGGTAATTATGCGGCTATTCTGTAAAACCTGTGAAATCAGAACACCGAGACACACTTTTCTTTACACGCGGGTAGAGTGGGTAATTCCTTTGAATTTTGCGGTGAGTGAGGGGTACACTGTTTGATCTGTGGAACTGTCACGTTCTAGTCACAAGTGTAGTTATATGCTGGCTAATGCTGACTGTGTAATAGTATACTGGGCTATATGCGATTCAATCCACAACAGTGAACTAATAAAAAATGTGTAAATAATGAACTAATGAACAATTATGACATCTAGTTTATTATATTAAATTATTATATTTTGTTTGAAATGTAGCAATGAACTTTATTGAATAATGAGACAAATGCAATTTTAAAACATGTTGATTATTTTATTACAAAATAAAAACATACAAGGTATTGCAGAAAATAAATTAAAATTATAAAATAGTCGTGTTCTTTATCCATTTAATTGCACCATCATGTTATTCCTCAAATCGAAGCTAAAAAACAAAGCATGCCATGCTTATAGTATGAAATAAAAAATAGTTCATGTGTCTGTACAGACAACAAATCGCACAGCACTTTACCTGTGTGAGCAAGACCGTATTTTTTTGCTGGTAATGCCAGATAATGGAATGGCCCACTAGCTTAGACAGCGACAACACAAAACAACCCGTAACACCTACATTGGAATGGTTTTACCTGGTTTAGACAATTGTTTCAACACGCGCCTGACCGATTACACAAAATTATAGCATGGGTCTGTATTAATGTAATTGTTTCAAATGGCTCGTTAATAACAGCAGGGTCGATATGTTAATGTATAGTGACCCTGATAAAAGTAAAAAATCACGATCAAAAACTTTTTATTTAATTGCATCAAACAAGTTACAATTAAATTCATTGAAGTATATTTCTGCTGCCTCTGTTGGTAATTATCGAGATGCAATCAGCAATTAGAAGTCGTTTATCGTAATTTTAACCTGTCATTTTCGGCGAATAATTCATCTTTCCCGATGTCCGAATTGATAAAAGCATCAAAACTATTGAAATAAGATTGATTTCTTAATATGTCCGAGTACTAGTTTTATTATTTTCTTCAATTAATAAGGTGTCTGGAATTAATGAGTGTCCGGACTCATTGAGTAAATACAGTAGGTATCAAAACTTAAAACCAATGCTGAAACCTGACGAACTAGCGGATCCAGGGGGCGCGCGCCCCCCCTAAAAATTCCGGATCATACATGTATGTCCATGTTACTGTAGATAAAATATCAAACAATTTCGTTGCACGCCCTCAGTATAAATGTTTTTCTCGCTCGCTCGACGCATAATGGCAAATGAGTCGTTTAATTAACACATTAAATTGTTAAATCATTTTATTTGAAAAAGACTTTTTTATTCATACATGTATGTCCATGTTACTGTAGATAAAATATCAAACAATTTCGATGCACGCCCTCAGTATAAAAAATGTTCTCGCTCGCTCGACGCATAATGGCTAATGAGTGGTTAAATTAACACATTGTTAAATCTTTTTATTTGAAAACGGACTTTTTTTATTCATACATGTATGTCCATATTATTGTACATAAAATATCAAACAATTTCGTTGCATGCCCTCAGTATAAAAAAAAATCTTGCTAGCTTCGATCGCTCGACGCATAATGGCTAATGAGTGGTTTAAGTTAAACACATTGTTAAATCCATTTATTTGAAAACGCACTTTTTTTATTCATACATGTATGTCCATGTTACTGTAGATAAAATATCAAACAATTTCGATGTACGCCCTCAGTATAAAAAATGTTCTCGCTCGCTCGACGCATAATGGCTAATGAGTGGTTTAATTAACACACTGTTAAATCTTTTTATTTGAAAACAGACTTTTTTTATTCATACATGTATGTCCATATTATTGTACATAAAATATCAAACAATTTGGTTGCACGCCCTCAGTATAAAAAAAATTCTTGCTCGCTTCGCTCGCTCGACGCATAATGGCTAATGAGTGGTTTAATTAACACATTGTTAAATCCTTTTATTTGAAAACGGGCTTTTTTTATTCATACATGTATGTCCATGTTACTGTAGATACAATATCAAACAAATTCGATGCACGCCCTCAGTATAAAACATGTTCTCGCTCGTTCGACGCATAATGGCTAATGAGTGGTTTAATTAACACATTGTTCAATCATTTTATTTGAAAACGGCCTTTTTTTTTTTATTTATATATGTTACTGTAGATAAAATATCAATCAATTTCGATGCACTCCCTCACTGGCTCAGTATAAAAAAAATTATCGCTCGTTCGACGCATAATGGCTAATGAGTGGTTTAATTAACATTGTTAATTCCTTTAATCCTGGATCCGCCCCTGTGACGCAATTCACCAATTCTCCGATTTGCAGACCCACAGACGGAGACAGTCACAGGCTGAAGACATTGAAAAATCTAATATCATGAGTTTATTTGTATTATTCGTTTATTGTTTTCATTTATACTTTATACGCTCAGAATCAAAGTGGATGGGGTACACAAAAAGTTGATTGTCCACTTCGCTCGCATTGTTTACTTGGTATCCGGTCAAATCGTACTTAAGTCAACTCGTACTTGAGTCAAATCACTCTCATTTTGGTCAAATCGTACTCATTGACATTTTGAAATAAGTCAAATCGTACTCATTGATTTATTTCATTAGAAATAATCTAATTTCAGTTGATTATTGATTATTTTTTATCTATTATTATAATAAAAGAAGTTTCAAGTATATTTAATGTATTTTAAATAATAAAAAAATATTAAAATGTGGTCCAGGTTTTTTAAAACAATGAGTACGATTTGACCTGAGCATGATTTGACTTAATTGTAAATATGATTTGACCAGGAAGATGTCACCACAAATACAACCTTAGATTGTTTACACAGTTATTTGATTTTAAATATTGTATGAATTTATACATAAATGTGTCAACACCCGATATGTATAACCAGTCGAGTTGATTCGATATAAGATAGTGTTACTATCTCATTGCTGATCATAGCTTTCACTTAATATGAATTCCATTATATAGCCATAGGGATACAAATAAATGGCTGACATTCAATATTACAAAAAAACACTATTACAAACAACTGTTTAATATAACAATACACAATAAAATATACCAGACATTTTGCATTAAACATTGACTAATTAATCGACAATGGAGTATTTTTTAAATATAATTTGTTTATAAGTTTTGTATCATATATATAAACTAGTGCGTTTTCGATAAAAGTCAAATCGTACTCATTATTTTGGTCAAATCATACTCATAAATAGCATGAGAGTGATTTGACCTGCCATGAGTACGGTTTGACCGAATAGTGAGAGTGAATTGACCAAAACAGTACGATTTGACCTGAGTACGATTTGACTTAAGTACGATTTGACCAGGAAGCGTTTACTTGGTTTGTGTCCGCCATTTTGGTTTCTAACGAACCATAGGTAATGCGTGACGTCAACGGGGTTCTTCCATTCGGCTGTTTCCGTGAAACCTCAGTTACGTTTCCGTGACAGGTGTGTATTAGGGGCAAATGTGCCGTATGGATTCGTGATTTACCGTTGAACGAATAGGTTCGATTTTGACCGAAGTATTTTTAGAAACTGCTAATCATTATCTTTGTATTAAATACAAAGGAAAGTTATTTCAATTTGGAGGACCCTTTAAGGTATTTACACGTTTAAATCAAATTTCACTTCGGATTGACTCTATGTTTTCTCCAGCCTTTGGAATTTCTGAAGGGTACTAAACTAATGTTCTTATCAGAAACTGTCGGTTCATTATAAAATATATTTATAAAACCCTAAAATACATTGACTTGGTAAACCTTATTTACAAGACAAAACAAGTAAACAAAACCTAAACGCGAAGACATTTTATTCTAACGGGTTAACTGCGTCTAAACTGTGTAGTTGCCGAACAGAAACAATGCAATTGGCCTGATCATAATGGCAATTTGCATTGAAGCATTCGTATTTAAAATGGAGGCACTTAAAACACTCTGAAACTTGTTTGAAGACCATAGATGGACCAGTGCCCTTGTGGCAATTATGACACTGCATATTCCTTTCTGAAATAAACACATGCATTAGGGAATGCTCATCACGTGATTACCATACTTATGGTGAACCGGGCTTACAGTTATTTGAAGTGTGAGCAAGGCATGCCTCAGATCATTGTATTAGACAGAATATTGCACATGACGATCATAAGTTCGCAATTGCAGTACTGTTCAGTTACACTTTAAATCTTAAAATTAGTCTTGTCTGTGTGTGAGAAAAACTCCATTAGTGTTGTCTCATCAATACCCAATGAACTAGTTCACAAGCAGAAATTTAAGAAGATGAAGGTGCAGTAGGTGATGTAAACACATCGCAGCTTACACATTGGATGATCTCTGAACCAGATATGGTCTGTATTATCTGTTAATTTCAGTTATTGCAATGATTTGATTCATCAGGTGCTGCCTATGAAAGGACTCTGATCTTTTCCATCATGAGCACGTTAAAGGTGTTCAGAAGACAGAGTGACACGGTAGAGGAATTAGGAAATAAATTCAAGGACAATATTGAGTATTTACCGGTACTTGACTTACGTTACATAGACGACTCTCGTGTGACAGAAATTGCTCAACAAATAGGTAAATGATGTCATGTAAAGCATGACACGTTTGTAACAGAGGTTATAGATGACATAACCAAGTCTGTCTTTAAACAGATAAACCAGAACAAGTTTTCTTTCCTCAGTGGTCACCAACTTGCAAAATATTCTATAACTTGCTTTCTCTTCTCGCATATATGTATATATCATATTGGGTTACGATTAACGGCGGATTAGAGTGTCTCACCAGCCTTTTCTAACTTTGGAAAACTTCTTTTTAATCAGACTATACGAGCTGCCTTAAAATGCCTTTTAATGCTTGCAAAAGATTAGTAAGTATGATTAGCAAGTTCTTTTACACATTGTTGCATGTCGCTTGCAGAAGTTTAGTAGGTGACGGCCATCAAGCAAAACAAACTCAGAGCTCTGGTTAACTGGCATAGCAATCGGTTGCGATAGAAGAGAAATTAAAAAACATGTTCAATAAAACAGAGATGAAGATGTGCCTTGTATCAGACAACGAGAATCTGAGACCTTCTCGATAATTTCGCCAAGATGATACGATGCAATGCATGTGTTGCATATTGTTTAAGTATCCTTTGCGATATTTTTTCTCCAAGCGTTTAGAAGCGGATACATTAGATTCCAAAGCGTCATATAATTTACACACCGAGCACCGTAAAGAGTTTTAGAAGTGTCAATCAGGCAGTGTATGAATACATAACCTTTCATAAGTAGTTATAAACTGTACGTTAAACGTATATAACATTACGTCAGACATTTGTAGTGACTTTATTGAAAAACAATTGTTCGCCCAGTTTTAAAACTCTCAGTTTGAACACGTTTTATTGAATAATAACCGCACTATTTTATGCCGTAGTTTATGGTAGGCGCTAAAACGGGATAAAACCCGAGATCCGGGACCAACCGGGACCAACCGGAACCGCGGACCACTATTAGTATTTCCTTCATATTAATATATACATGTATTAGATATTTATGAGAGCCTGTCTATTTGTCATTGAATGTTTTAATGTAAAAATAGTATTTTGAGTTGCATAAACAAAATCAAATATGCTATAGTGCCATTCATTATACATTTGAAAATCTTATAGTGAAACACATGGTAGCCAGGAAAACTTTAATATATACTTTAAGTAATAGATAGAGTATGGTGTCATTGAGTTGGTTAATTTAAACATCGAGATGGGCGTATCCCATCGAGGTGTTTAAATTAACCATACTCTATTTGTTTTATGGCATGTCCATTTCAGCTCCCTGCCATACTCTAACTTGTTATTCTAACTGTTATTCTGACAGGTCTTATTTTCAATTAAACGATTTACCGATAAACACCTGTGCTATTACAAAGAGAATTTTCAGTGACCATGCTACAAAGAGGTGTTAAAGAGCGTCTTTAATGTGTAGCTGCTTTTTCTTTAGAAAGATCGGACGAGTTCGGAAAACCAGCCATATGGGATAGTAACAACAGAGTTATGGCCGTTGTTTTTCTGGAATAAAGCTATATTCTGCCTTGTGAACGGGCGCTTGTGAACACTCTAGCACCTTCATTTATTACTTGATCTTTACCACACTTAATAAGGAGTGTTAATATCAATGTTAGCTCAGACAGTTTAGAAAACCACTGAAATCGTATTAGTAACAATAGCGTTACGGCCCTTGATTTAGTAGAAAATGCTGTATTTTGCCTCATTAAGACGATAGGACTTTCATTTGGCCAGATGTTAATAAAATTTGGCAGGGATGATCAGTACCAAATATAGTTATCTATATCGTCACCGTGTTCCAGCTGAATGAATTTTGGCAGAATTTTGGCCCTTTAAAGGTTTAATACACAAACTTTGTCCGGACTCTTTTTCCTGAACCCCTGGTCGGTTTTCAGCGAAACTTTGCAGGGATGATCAGTACCAGGCCTAGTGGTGCATATCATCACTATGTTCTGCTCGAATTATTTTTTGGCTGAGTTATGGCCCTTTAACGGTTTTACTACACGAACTTTATCTGGACTATTCCTCTTGAACCCTTGGCTGGATTTCAATGAAACTTTTCAGGGATGATCAGTACTAAGCCTAGTTATGCATGTCATCGCCGTATTTCGTTTGAAAGATTTTTGGCTGAGTTATGGCCCTTTAAAGGGTTTAATATACAAATTTTGTCCAGACTACGATCTCCTGAACCCCTGATCGGAGTTCAGTGAAACTTTGCAGGGATTATCAGTACCAGGCCTAGTTGTGCATGTGGTGCATGTCATCGCTGTCATCGCCGTGTTTCGGTTGAATGATTTTTGCGGAGTTATAGCCCTTTAAAGGTTTTGATACACAAACTTTATCCAGACTAGTCTCTTCTGAACCGATCCTTCTGAACTTCTTTTCCAAATTTCAACGAATTTTGGCACGGATGAGGAGAACCAAGCCTAGTTGAGCCTATCATCACTTAGTTCTGGTTGAATGAGTTATGGCCTAATATACACAAATTGTATCCAGACAATTTTTTCTGAACCCTTTGCTGGATTTCAGTGAAACTTGTCAGGAATGATCAGTACCAAGCCTAGTTGCGCATGTTGTTGTCGTGTTCCCCATCAAAGACTCCATATAGCCAGTAAAGCAATACAGGCCCTCTTGGGCCTCTTATTTTTATACAGATTCAAAACATGTTTCTATTTAAACGGGTTAATGTTCAGTTAGTCATCAGATGTACAATAGTAGGCAGAAA
Source organism: Cyrtodaria siliqua (assembly GCA_037043455.1). NCBI lineage: Eukaryota > Metazoa > Mollusca > Bivalvia > Adapedonta > Hiatellidae > Cyrtodaria > Cyrtodaria siliqua. The sequence goes on along the minus strand of JAWPHD010000673.1, from coordinate 290,044 downwards.
GTGAGATCAAAGAGGTCTTATCTCGAACATTTTTAGGATGCAGAAGTCCAGAGTTTTTTTTGTAAAAAGTACAAAGAGGTTTTATCCCTTTCAGGTCCAAAGAGGTTTTTTATTAAGTCCAACGAAATTTTGCTCAAGTCCAACGAGGTTTTATGACTTTCAGTTTGATGATATGTTAAGCCTAACCGTCCTAAGTTTTTAAGGATGTTTAGGTCTAAAGAGTAAGAGGTTTTATAATAAGTCTAAAGAGATTTTGCTCAAGACCATACAGGTTTTATCCCTCCATATTTTTGAAGATATTCAGGTCTAAAGAGGTTTTAGAAAGTACAAAGAGGGATTGTATCAAAGAGTTTTAGTAAAAGTCCAAAGAGATTTTATCCTTCCTAATGTGTAAGGATATTAAGGTCTAAAGAGATATGGAAAATCCAAAGAGGTTTTGTATTAAGTTCAAGGAGGCTTTTAATCAAGTCCAACGAGGTTTTATCACTTTCAGTTTGGTGATACTTTAAGTCCAAAGAGTTTTTGTAAAAGTCCAAAGAGGTTTTATTTCCTCCAGTTGTAATGGCTTTTAAGTCCAACGTGTTTTTGTAAAAGTCCATGAGGTCTTGTTCCCTCCAATTTTAATGATTTTAAAGTTTAAAGAGTTTTTGTAAAAGTCCAAAGAGGTTTTATTTCCTCCAGTTTTAATGTTTTTAAATCCAAAGAGTTTTTGTAAAAGTCCAAAGAGTTTTTGTCCGCTCCAATTTTAATGATTTTAAAGTCTAAAGAGTTTTTGTAAAAGTCCAAAGAGGTTTTGTCCCCTCCAATTTTAATGATTTAAAGTCTAAAGAGTTTTTGTAAAAGTCCAAGGAGGTTTTATTTCCTCCAGTTTTAATTGTTTTCAAGTCCAAAGAGTTTTTGTAAAAGTCCAAAGAGGTTTTGTCCCCTCCAATTTTAATGATTTAAAGTCTAAAGAGTTTTTGTAAAAGTCCAAAGAGGTTTTATTTCCTCCAGCTTTAATGGTTTTCAAGTCCAAAGAGTTTTTGTAAAAGTCCAAAGAGTTTTTGTCCGCTCCAATTTTAATGATTTTAAAGTCTAAAGAGTTTTGTAAAAATATTTTCTAGTTTTATCCCTCCATATTTTTGAAGATATTTAGATCTTAAGAGGTTTTTGAAAGTCCATAGAGGTTTTGTAGTAAGTCCAAAGATATTTTGCTCAAGTCTAAAGGGGTTTTATCGCTTTCCGTTTGGTGATATTTTAAGTCCAAAGAGTTTTTGTGAAAGTTCAAAGAGGTTTTATTTCCTCCCGTTTTAATTATATTTAAGTCCAAAGAGTTTTTGTTAAAGTCCAAAGAGGTTTTATTTCCTCCCGTTTTAATTATATTTAAGTCCAAAGAGTTTTTGTAAAAGTCCAAAGAGGTTTTGTGCCTTCCAGTTTTAATGATTTTAAAGTCCAAAGAGTTTTTGTAAGAGTCCAAAGAGGTTTTATTTCTTCCATTTTTAATGATATTTAAGTCCAAAGAGTTTTTGTAAAAGTCTTTGTAAAAGTCCAAAGAGGTTTTGTGACTTCCAGTTTTAATGATTTTAAAGTCCAAAGAGTTTTTGTAAGTCCAAAGAGTTGTGTGCCCTCTGCTTTTAATGATTTTAAAGTCCGAAGAGTTTTTGTAAGAGTCCAAAGAGGTTTTATTTCTTCCATTTTTAATGATATTTAAGTCCAAAGAGTTTTTGTAAAAGTCTTTGTAAAAGTCCAAAGAGGTTTTGTGCCCTCCAGTGTTATTGATTTTAAAGTCCAAAGAGTTTTTGTAAAATTGCAAAGAGGTTTTGTGCCCTACGGTTTTAATGATTGTAAAGTCCAAAGAGATTTTGTAAGAGTCCAAAGAGGTTTTATTTCTTCCATTTTTAATGATATTTAAAAGACGTTCCAAAATAAAAAAGGAAATTCTATCCTGTCCTTTTTCTGAAATATGTATTTAGAAATGAAAATATGAAGAACTTTCTTTTAGTTTTATAACTATATATTTATTATAATAACGTATATAACTGCATATTCTCTGACTGTGGGAATATTCCCACGAAACATTTGTTTGTACATCTTAACGAACTGAATGGAATAATCCCACCAAACATTATTAGAAAATAAGACTTTGAATTGTGTCCCTGTTTTAGTGGGAACATTCCCACGAAATATAGGTAAGATAAGATACAATTTATTTGACGTCGGCAAGGCAGTATGACAAGTTATATAAGCTCACACGAGAATTGACACTCCAGATATAGGTAAATCTAGTTAAATAGGTATGATGAATGTTAAGGGGGAAACATGGCAATCTTGACGTTTTTATCAAGCATTAAAATTAGCGTCTCAATTAATTAATCCAGTATCATTTTGACTTTAAACCGGCTTGCATAATTATAATCTACAACAGGTTTAAATATAGTAATGGTGCATTCTAATCAACAGTTAATAATATGCAAAAAACGTGTATTTGCGAATTCAAACGAATTCTACATTTTCCATTGGCATATACCCGGATATGTTATAGAAAAAGTATTGTCTTGTTGTTGTACGACGCATCATCACACTATTTAGTGTATTTCGAGCTACCACAAGCAGAAGGGAATGATAAATAGGAATCCAGCAGCAATCCCTACTATATCCCTATGGTTCTTTAGTGTGCTCGGATTATATAATTTGATACAGGGAATCACACAGGTTACCACCTCATTCGACGGACGACGCTAAGGGGAGTACCTTGCCTAAAAACACCGAATTAATACAAGGGCGCAATTAAGGCAGGTTGAATTTATGGGGCGCCGTTTTACTATTTATTCAGTATTTTGTGATATCAAGAATTCATTTCTTGATATCAAAAAATCGAATTATTGATATCACAAATTCGATTATTGATATCAGAAAATCAACTGATTTCTTGATATAAAAAAATGCACTTGATATCAAGAAGTAGATTTTTTGATATCAAGAATACATTTTATGATCACATGGAACAGAAGTATACCCATCGGCTCGCGTCTTCTTGGTGGCCGTTGTGAGAGGTTGAAGCAGAGGTATACCCATCGTCTCGCGTCTTCTTGATGGCCGTCGTGAGAGGTTGTCGCAGAGCTATACCCATCGGCTTGCGTCTTCTTGATGGCCGATGTGAGAGGTTGATGCAGAGCTATACCCATCGGCTTGCGTCTTCTTGATGGCCGATGTGAGAGGTTGATGTAGAGGTATACCTATAGGTTTGCGTCTTCTTGATGGCCGATGTGAGAGGTTGGTGCAGAGGTGTACTAGATAGCATCTGTTATTCAGATTGATAACAATAGACGTTCATTCAAGTTTGTAATGTGTTGTTTAAAGTGTAAATAACTACTCTGCAAATACCTGAAATATACTCACATACACACTTTTAATTGTGAGAGGTATTGTAAATGTGCAGAAATTCACTGTTACGTTTCATTTCTAAAAATGTCCGCGGTAGGTAGGCCGCATGTTTTTCAAATTTTCAAAAAATCAAAGAAGAATTTATTTTATTAGAAAGATACATTGTTTTCAGGAGATGTTCAGTAAAAAAAAAAAAAAAAAAAAAAAAAAAAAAAAAAGTAATAAAAACAATTCTGCCCGCTACTGGGGTCCTTTAGCCCATTGCATTATTTTGCGCGACCCTTGATTGTAATAAATCTGATATATTCATGAAGAGGACATGTGCACCTTTGTTTTGACACTGTTCATGTGGGGGTCCGGACCAATGGTTTTCAAAGTATTTTTTAGTTAAGAGTTCATCTTTTAGTGTTTTTAGCAGACAAAGATCGAAGGAATGTCAAAACATGTGGCCTACTTACCCATGGCAATGTTGATTGTATAGTTTCAAAACATATTTTAAACAGTGGCAATTTATTAGGCAGGTATCAGGAAATCGAACAAATATACTGAAAACTCTAATTTGTGTTCCTTTTGCATACCTGTTTAGAGTGACACACAATTCAATTCAATTCACACGGAAATGTGGAAGCATTTATCAAGCCTCAAAATTAGAATCTCGATTTATTATTCTAGTTTCATTTTGACTGAACCTGCTTGCATATAATTAAATAAATTTGGAGTTTCAGTTATTCGTCGTTATTTTACCATATTTTATATATTGCATATTTGAAAATAATTATTAAAAATTATTTTTATAGTTTATATATACATATATATATATTATTGGTGCATATATTCAACTATTAGTAAATTATAAACATTCTTTGCTTTTGAATTATTAAAATAATTATTAATAATTATTTTCAAATATGCAAATTATTAGAAAAACTAACGGGTCACCGCGAGGTTTTGAAACAATCAGGATTACCATGTGTAAATGATGCTGAACTTGTTAAATGTTCGTGCTTGATTCCTTTAAAGGGACACATGGCAATCTTGAGTTTTATATCAATCATTAAATGTAGCATCTCGCTGTATTAATCCTGTATCATTTTTACTTCAAAACTGCTTGCATATAATTAAATAAAAAAAATGAGATTTCAGTTTTCTTCGTTATTTTACTCTTGTTTTTTTTAAATATATTAAACCAGTTGTTTTGAACTATTCTAATAATTGATAATGACTGTAAATATGTAAATTATGTAGAAAAAAAATAAAAAAAATAACGGGACGCCGTGAGTTTTAAACAAATCAAGATTGCCATTACGTGGTATGGGAAAGCTTTTATTTTTCCACATTAAAACATGTTTAAAAACTTCTTTTTTTTTACTGAAAACAAGCGATAACCTCAGTTAAAATTACCTATGAAATGTTTTAATTTATCAATATGCAAACCTTTTAAGCCGAAGTTAAAGTTATATTTCATACCCCAGCAAACACCGTTTTCACTTCTTGGAGAAGGGGTCGGATGGGGTATGAAAGTTAATACTCGGACCATGTAATTCCATCTGTCCCTTTAAAGTTTAAACCGTGTTTGTGTTGAGTTGCCATGCGATTGGAGAAATTACATGAAGGCAATTGTCTATTTTTGTTTAACATAGCTCTAAATATCAAAGAGTTCTCTAATTCTCTGTTAGAAAAGGCCCAACAATGGAACGTCTTCATAATTATATAGACCGCATGCGAACTAAAATGTTTTCAATATTCAATATTCTATAGAAATATATTTCACATACAATACATAAAAATTGAGCTGTTTAATCTGTATCGGGTGGTATTTTCCTTCTTAAAAATAGTTATCCTTATTTACCCTGATAATTTAGAATAGGACAAGGACAAAATATCAAAAGAAATTTTAATCGCACTATTAATGCGCTGACGTATGCATTTCGACAAATATTTTTTTGTTTCGTTTTTAAATGTGATTGTGTGGTTTTAATGACAATAGTATGCATGCTGACTTAACAAAAATATATATATTTTATTCCACTAATTGTTCTTTAATTTGAAGTGTTAATGAATATATGAATATTGTTTAACAGTATAGGGTATTTAGAGCCACCCCAGAGAGAGGGGAAAGATACATAGGAATCCGGGAACCGTGCCCTACTCTTATTATCGAATATATTCCTATGGTTCTTTAACGTGCTCGGAGGATAGACCGATACACGGGACCGTTTGTTATAAGAGCTAATCCGACGGACGAGGCTAAGGGAAAGTGTCTTTCCCAAGAACACACCGACGAATCACCAGTGACACCAACCCGGGACCTCCGGTTACAAATCCGCCGCGCTACTGACTGCGCCAGGCCATATATATATATATATATATTTCTAATACACCATCTCGTTATATTCAACGATATATCACTGCAACGTTTGCAACGTTAGGAGAATAAGCAAGTCAATGCGAACTATATCACTGTAACGTTTGCAACGTTAGGAGAGTAAGCAAAGCAAGCAGAAAGATTTCAGATGTGTGCGTTATTTTCACATTTTAGGGGTATTAGAATAGAAATAGAACATCGTTTACGGTGAATTATCTTGTAATATATCACGTTTTTTCCTTCAATTGTAAACAATAATTTCAATACAATTCAACTCCAAAGCGTGATAAATTACACGATAATTCACCGTAAATGATGTTCTATTTCTTAAATAAAAGAGCATTTAACACCGACTTTTAAAAAATTACTAACTGATTTGTATAAGTTACTTATTATAAGTTGTTGGTAAATAATAATTTATAACTTAGATCTGAATGAATTTATAATAAAATAAAATAGTTTCAGTTAACAAAACTTGCGTAGTATTACATATTTAAAGTCTTTCTAGTTCCAGGTTGTATTACGCATGTGTAAATACAATAGAATATTAAATGGGTGTCCGACGCTGCTTACAAGGGAAGTTATGGGATAACTATACACGGTGTATAAAGATCAGGGTCCGTATTCATAAAGCTTCTTAGCAATATGTTAACTTCAGTCAAAATGTACCAAGTGTTTAAACACCATTTTCTATCGATTTAAGACATATTCCTTATATTTTAACCATGCTATGGATTAATAAAACACCCGGCTAAAGATTTATCTTAAAATAGATACTCTGTAGTGCCGCTGAGAATTTAATAAGGATATTTGAAAATACGTAAGAATCTTAAATTTTGACAGAAGTAATATTTTCAACTTAAGTTGCTTTATGAATACGAGCCCAGCAATTTGAATAACTGTCTTCTTATGGAAATTAACAACGAAATGGCTGTTAACGGGACATTAACACCTCATATTATTAAAAAAATATTGGGACACCAAATTCAGAGGGAGATGAGATTAAGCATGAAAGTTGACATCAGATATGCCTCAGGGAGCAAACCCAGGCGGGGCATAGGTCTGAAGCACTAACGCACAAAGCCTTATCCGCTAAGTAAGCAAAACATATACGTATATATACTCCTCAAAATAATTTAAGGACCGCAAGAATATTTCTCCATATGCTTACCAGTGAAATTGACTACATATCATTGTCAAACGGTTACACAGAATGTGTAAGCAATGTTACATTAAACGGGACATTGTTAGGTCTTCTGCATTAGATGAAAGAACACAATGTTGATATTCATTGTTCTGTTAATTAAAAAAGAGTCCCAGATTTTTGATAATTTCTAAAAATCCTTAATTTGTCCCAAAACAATAATACTAAAAGTTCTAATATTTTTCGTCCATTTATTCATTACTTTTAATCACTACCAATGAAACTATGAACGCGAAATTTTAATTTCCCCCGAAATTGACCAACCTTTGACAGTTTAAAGGCATACACCGAACAGTTTTGAAAAACACTGAATTTTTATCCCATTCAAAATGATGTAAATGTTCTAGATCTAGTTGCATATTTGGCACTGCACGCTTATCTGTAGATTAAATATAAAGAAATGGTGACAGATGTTTCTTAGGGAATCACTAGTCATGAAAATAATACGAAATAACATTTTTGGGTGATAAAAAACACTTTATTGAAAATACAAAATCTCTGTTTTCAATTATTATTGTTTTGGTGTAAAATGTTCCTAAAAAAATACAGAAACACAAAACAGTTCCCATGCAATGAAGCAAACTTTAATAGTATTGAAATAAAGAAAGGATGGTCCTTAACTTATTTTGAGGAGTATAATAACAAGATAAGCAAAGCAGATATGAATATGTTGACAAAGAACTTGTTGCGTTAGCCTAGATATTCTCACCCATGGTGTCTTTTGAAATGTAAATATTGAAACATCGTGACACTGCTAGAAGATTCAATTCATCTTTATTTATTAATTACTCAGTTTCACACAGGTGAAATGCAGAAGTATATACAATTTACAACAAGTAGTTTTCAAATAGTCACAAATGGCAAATCATACATAAGCATACACAAACAACGATCACACACGTTTTGCAGGAGACCACTATTTAAACAGCTAATATCAATTTGTTAATTAGGTTGCATTGAATAATAAATTAAATGAGAATGTAATATAAATACCGCATTTCATTATTATTATTATTATTATTTTTTTTATTAAATGTTCATTTAGGACGAACCATAAAAGGACGAATGTATTGAATAATGAGTAAGTACAATACATTTTCCAATATGGACGTGAAACGTGTTGTTTACAGAAATCGAACCTATTTAATCTGTTATAGAACGTTTATGAATTAAGATAAAGTAGTTTATGCGTAAGTAAAGGGTGCTATCTCTAGTCCCGGTCTCTATTAAAATAAGCATGTGTGATGACAATATACATTTAGTTGTAGTTTACAATTTTTTTTTAGTGTACTGGATTGTCTGACATGTATATTTTCTATTTTTAGACAATTATTGGAAATTTGGTTTGTTGTGTATTAAGGCTATTAACTGTAAGTATACCGTATACTTGCTTCTTCTAAATATAACAATGGACAAACAATTTATAAATAGAGTAGTCATATTTCAAAATTTAACAGTTAAATAATAATTGAATTGAATCTTGATTTAGAAGACCATTTTTTTGGTAATAGCTTAAAAAGTTTATGTCGCTGAAACTTTATTCGGATAGCGTCTTATTTTTTAAGAAAATAGTTTTCGTCAAGGACAGTCAAAAGTAACACCATTTACTTTTGAAGGACAGTATTTGTTGTGTACATGTGTAACAAAATAAACAACCATTACATACTGAATGGTACAATATAGGCTTGCATCCAACTCTCATACTTCTTACAAATATTATGCTTTACATTCTACACAAATATTTACATCAACATATTTACATTTGTTTGTTAGCCGTAACCTTTATGACTTCCAATAAGTATGAGTCTTACCGAAACGAAAAATAAGAACTCGTAAAGGACAGTTCAGGTAGTAAAGCTTGAAGATTGAGTTTCATTCTAGTATAATAATGGTAACCATACTAGAAACAGAAAAAGAAAAAAGTTATTATTATTATTTAATTTATTTATTCATTATTATTATTGTTTTTAATAATATTTTAAGCCATATTTATAGTTTTAACTATTTGCTCTATAAAGTAGCTTAGCCTTTTAAGTTCCTGTACATTTTCAGTTGAGAGTAACTGTTGAAATATTAACATATTTGGCCTTGTATAATAGTACCTTTGGATATATTTTTTTCTAATATCTTCAAATTTTGAGCATTTTAATAGGTAGTGAAACTCATCACCAATATCATTACAATGAGGGCACTTTCTTTCGTTATTCGGGATGGATCTCCAACGGCCAACTTCGATTGGTAGCTTATGATTTCTCGTTAGAAACCTGATGAGTAGTTTACAGTAATAGGTTGGTAACATTTTAATATAGATGCTTTGTTTAAATTCTGTTTTAAATAATTTATAAATATTGGTGTTAGATGTTCTATCTATTTCTGAATGCCAGTTTTGAATAAATATATCTTTCAACTTTTGGTAGGATGATTTAATTAACCATTTTGCATTTGAAAAACTCTGGCTATACCAGATTCCAGAGTAACCCGAAGTACATAGTATGTTTTTAATATTGTCTATCCAAGGGGACTTTATCTTTCTTTTTGATACCAGTTCTTGTATCAGCATATACATTTTTGAAGAGATATTTTGTTGCACATTATTATTCACTTCACTTGAATTGTTGATCAGTTTTGTCCAGTATGAAATGGTTTTATTTTTTATGTCAACTGATATGGGTGTTATGCCTACTTCCCCATAAACCATATATGTAGGGGTAGACTTCTTTAGGTTAAAAATGTATTTTAAGAATTTCAACTGTATTCTTTCTATAATATCTAGGTTTCCAAAACCCCATATTTCACTACCATAAAGTAAGATTGGTTTGACATTTTTGTTAAACAGATCAATTTGCATATCATATAACAAATATCTAATTTTCCTCAGTAAAGAGAATAATGCTTTATTTGCCTGTTCAGCAATATATTTTTTGGTCTTTAAAAAAGATCCACTTCTTGAGAAGTATATTCCAAGATATTTATAATGGTCTACTCTTTCCACTACATCATTTCCTATATTAAAATTTCTGAATTGTCTTAAATTACCTTTACTAAAAATAACTATTTTTGTTTTTTCCACATTAATTTTTAATTTCCAAGTATCACAATATTCTTTAAAATTGTTAAGTGCTATCTGAAAATCATTTTCGTTTTCACGAAACAATACAGTATCATCTGCATAAAGCAGAATAAATAATTTGAGGTACATATTGGCTTGATCTATATCGGTTTCTCTTGTGACACCATTTACATTTCTGTTATTTAAAAACAGTTCTAGATCATTTAAAAAAATACTGAATAGAAAAGGTGACATGTTTTTGCCTTGACGAACACCATTTAGACATTCGAAAAAGTCAGAACTACCATCTTTTGTGACAACTTTTGACTTAATGTTATTGTAAAGGTTATATATGATATTAAAGCATTTGCCATTTATATTTTCATTCTGCAGTTTTCTCCACAGACCTATCCTCCAAACAGAATCAAAGGCTTGTTTGAAGTCGATGAAACAACAAAATAACTTCTTCTTATCAGAATGGACGAGGTCAATGAGACTTTTAAGAATAAATAAATTGTCAGCTGTCGAGTGTTTTTTTCTAAAGCCAGCTTGAACTCCACTTATAAGGTTAGATTTTTCTGCATATAAATTTAATCTTGTGTTAAGTATATAAGTAAATAATTTTCCAAAACAACTAAGTAATGAAATAGGGCGATAGTTTTCTGGACGAGTTATGTTTCCTTTGTTTTTGTAAATGGGTTTGATAATGCCAATGGTCCAGTTTTCAGGTATTATACCTGTGTTAAAAATATGGTTAAACAATTTAACATAAATGGGTAGCATAGCATTAATAGAGGCTTTCATTTGTTCATTTACAATGCTATCTGTGCCTGGTGATTTGTTATTTTTCAGATGTTTGATAGCTGTCTTAACCTCTTGTTCAGTTATAGGGCCATTTATTTCTTGATTTATCAGGTCTTCTGATAAATTATTATTTATGTGTATAAAATCTTCATGGTGAGTATTTTCTTCAGTCTGTGTTTCATTAATCTCTTTAAAATAAGTATATAAATCTTTGAGAGGGGCCATTTGGTCACTTTCTTTAGGTTTTACATTTATTATTTTCCAATATTGTTTGGGTTTGGCATTTTTTAATGATTTAAGTTTTTCAACCCTATTTTCGTTAAATTTTCTGTGTGTTTTTCTTAAAACATTCTTATACTGTTTACTAATGTCTTTTAAAATTGTTTTATAGAATTGTGTTTTGTTTTTATTGTATGCTTGTCTTGCTTTATTATATATGTTTCTTATTTGCATACACTCTTTATTGAACCAGGGTTGTTTAAATGAAGATTTTTTACGTTCCCTGTGTTGTATTGTACCAAATGTTTCAAATGAACATTTCTCAAACATACAGCTTATATCATTTACAATTATATTTACATCTTCTTCATTTGTAATATTTTGATCTATAAGAGTATCTAATTTAGTTTCTATTTCAATAATTTTCAGAATATCTAGATTTTCAGTAAAATTAATTGACTTTTCAAGATAAATGTAAAATATCGATTTAGAATTATAATCGCTTTGTACAGATAGAAACTTGCCATACATATTTCGACCAATTAGAGGTACAATTAGACCAATTTGAATAATCGTGCTTGACACTGAACTTTTCCCTTTGAAAATGTAAAGAAGGTACACATAATTATAATAAGTATGAACTAGTTGTTGACGTAGGAACATATTCTCCCAATTATATTTCGAAAACGGTACATATCAGTTACTAGTATATCACGCCTACTAGACTCCGCAACCGCCTCCAAAAAGAGGTGATAATATGACGTTTCGGAGACACTTCCGATGCGGTTGCGGAGAGTAAATCGAAGCAGCAACGGTAAGTGTGAATTTAATATTTTCGTTTTTTTCGGCCCTAACTCGATCTTTTTCAAAAATCGGGGAATGTGGTACGATGTAGGAATGTTTTCCCTTCCTGTTTCATGTGTTGGTTTCGAAATATATTGAAAAATGTGGTCTGTAGAATTGTCATAAGTCAATCGACGAGTGTAATTTTCTCAACTGGACATGGTTTTTACTCCGTTTTTCTGCTGTTTTATGAGAAATCTGCCCACGAACGAGGTCTATGACTTTGAAATCACCTATCTTTCATCGTTCGATGAAAAAAATTCAATCGAATATAAATTGAAAATAATTATGGTCATTTTTTATGAAGAGGCGGTGTCGGAGAGTAAGAGGCGGATTCGGAGAGTAAGAGGCGGTTTCGGAGACATATACTCTATGTAATAGATCTATACTGATTTTAATTGATAAGTTATGTATCAATACAATTGTTTATGATGAATTATTTGTGCAAATATTTGTTACTGGTCCTACCCATCATTGAACAATAAGTATTAGGCGCTACTAAATTTACCGATTCATCCGTAAAATGCACGATGCAACCTACAGTTGATCTGAACCGAAATCGCTTAATAGATGCAAATGAATTCTAAATAAATGATAAGCACATTCATTTAGTACAATCCTCTATCAATAATAGTACTGGGTGCGTTCTTATAAAGTTTAAAAAACTTTAATTAATTTTGCATCAATTTCAAAGCCGATCTTATACCTTTTGTTATCATCCTAATAATTATTTACCGAGGACCAGTTTCCCAGAAATATATTTTTAGCTAAAGGTCAGCAACAATGTGCATCTATCGTCAAGTATAGACTGTTAGGCCTGAAATGGAACAACTTTTTTTGATTTGCCAAATTACACAATAACTACAATTTACGTAATGTATACCAAACTGCATTGTATGTATAACATAAATGTGTAATTCAAACTAAAGTAGAAATCTATTAACTTTAAACAAAAAACATTTTATAAAATAACTACATTTTCTGTCAATTGTAAAAAAGGTGTGTTTCATTCCATGCCTACCTGACTATAGTACATACTGGTATTGTATTGAACAAATGCCATTCTATACATACACCGGCTACGTCACAACTGAAACTGGCCTTATAATTCCTTAATTACAAGTTATTTGAAAAAAAAACATATTATGAATTTAGTCCGTCCATTGACAATTTCCTTGACATATGAAAATGTTCAAAAGTATGGTGTTTTTTTTTTATGAACTGCACCTGCCGCAATCCTTCGCACCAATAATAATACATAATGAAATATTTAACACTGGCACTGCAGTAGGCTATCTATTTATAAAAATTATGTAAAATTATCCTTTAACCTAGTAACCAGGGCATCCATTATTGTTAACAGAAGTTTGGTCGTAGAAACACTTAAAAAAGTATAAAAGTCGAACAGGAAAAGCAGCTTCCCCAGAATACAGTTAACTCTAAAACACGCAAAACGACAAACATGAATGGAAATGTTAATATGGAATATGACGTCAAAAACACACAAAAAAAGGTTGACACTAGGGCTGTCGTCTTCAAACGGTCAGTGGCAAAAAAGACTGGGGTTTAAACCAGGTTCTAGGGTGCACCAAACCCTACTGTCATCCCAAACTCGAAGCTAGTTTTGAGAGCATAACTCATTCCTTCTGATTCATATGGTGTAGTCTAGTCGATATATCGCAACATCTACATCATTCTTGGTTTGTGATCACTCAGTTACATATTAACATCTGCTAACAAACACTAAACTATTGTGAATTAATAAGAAAAACACTAAACTATTGTGAATTAATAAGAAACAAAAAACACAGAGTCCTCATGTTTTAATATACAAGCATGTTTTATTTGTGATATTGTGAATACTGTTACTAGTAACAATGACATTTAGAGGTACTAAACAAGGAAGATATTTGCTTCCTGGTTCAGTACGACGTCCACAAGAAGCACCAAATCCGCACGAGCGGCTTTTTCAGAACGTCGGAAAAGGTAAGACATTTTGTACACATTTGTATGATATCGCTGGGTTTTATTTTTGGATTTTAAGCCATTTTCATTACAGTTTGTACACATTTGTATGATTACACAAAAGTAATTAAATTGGTCTAAAGACATCGCCCTGGCGATTTCCTCTATTCACGAATTAAATCGTAGTTGTAGTGGGAGGGTAATTTTTTTTTTTACAATTGTGTCTACCTGCATCTATTGTTTTTTTTTCTTATCGATTTTTAATAATGATCTTACACGAGTGCCTGATTAATATTGATTTATCAAACGAGTTGGATACAGCGTCCATTAAGTTATACCAAGCAGCATTTTACGCGATTTACATATTCCAAAAGTAATTAAAATTAAATCGTAGTTTAGTCGGAGGGGGACTTTTTTTTTTAATAGTGTCTACCTGCATCTATTGGATCTTATCGATGTTTAATAATGATCTTACACGAGTGCCTGATTAATATTGAATTTATCAAAACGAGTTGGATAAAATTATATGATGTGAGGCTATGCGAGAATTTTATCCAAATTGTTCAATAAATTCAATATATAGTGAAAGGGATCTCGTTGATTTCCGTAATCCATGATGTTTTTTTACAATTGTGACTACCTGCATCTATTGTTTTGTTTCCTTATCAATGTTTAATATATAATGATCTTAAACGAGTGCCTGATTAATATTGAATTTATCAAACGAGTTGGATACTGCATCCATTAAGTTATACCAAGCATCATCTTACGCGATTTACATATTCCAAAAGTAATTAAATAGGTCTAAAGACATCGCCCTGGCGAATTCCCTTATTCACAAATTTAACAAAAGTAAAACTGAAATAAGCCTGAATATTTTTACATGTAACTTGCAGTTGAATATGTCTATACACTTTTATCTAGACTGTGCTATACTTGAATATTAAATATAAAACGTGTGTATTGATCTATGCCATACTCATAGCGGGCAGGCGGGTATACAATAGGATATGAAATGAATCTGATTGCACTTGCTTTTCGTTATCTCCGGTACTATTCTGCACATAATCAACAGATACATGTACATGACATGATGTACGAACTTGTGCACCGATATAAATCTATTTGCTGATCAAACTTTTACCTGAAAAGAAAGTTGTAATTTGTTTAGAGAGCAATATATTGCACTGAATTGCCAATTCCGATTGGTAGACCTCTACTTGTTTTTATCAATATAATGTTGCTTCATAATTTGATTAATACTCCTCGTCACAATCAAGCATTTGTTGTGTGCGCGTGCCTATATTTATTACATTACATACATGTACTTGGTGGCACGTGATTGGAAATATTCTATTCGATTCTAAAAAAAAATGGC
This sequence comes from Cyrtodaria siliqua, assembly GCA_037043455.1. Classification (NCBI taxonomy): domain Eukaryota; kingdom Metazoa; phylum Mollusca; class Bivalvia; order Adapedonta; family Hiatellidae; genus Cyrtodaria; species Cyrtodaria siliqua. The sequence continues at coordinate 274,854 of JAWPHD010000673.1, read as the reverse complement.
CGACGCCGAAGGAAAATTACAGTTAATTACATTTTACGCCGAGATACGCGGCATCCTTCACGCCGAGTTACGCGGAGTTCACAGGTGTGCACTTTTGCTTAATTGGATTCTACGCGGAGTAACTCGGAGTGGCTATCACTCGGCAATAGCGTACTTTCGCCGCGTGAATTCGCCGAGTACAAACACTGACTCCGCGTAGATACGCGCGAAACTCGATACGACCAAACTCGGCGAATCGAGTGAAGTGTGTGTTTCGCGCGAGCTGTACTGTATGTCTCCGAAACCGCCTCTTACTCTCCGAATCCGCCTCTTACTCTCCGACACCGCCTCTTCATAACAAATGATCATAATTATTTTCAATTTATATTCGATTGAATTTTTTTCATTGAACGATGAAAGATAGGTGATTTCAAAGTCATAGACCTCGTTCGTGTGCCGATTTCTCATAAAACAGCAGAAAAACGGAGTAAAAACCATGTCCAGATGAGAAAATTACACTCGTCGATTGACTTATGAAAATTCTACAGACCACATTTTTCAATATATTTCGAAACCAACACATGAAACAGGAAGGGAAAACATTCCTACATCGTACCACATTCCCCGATTTTTGAAAAAGATCGAGTTAGGGCCGAAAAAACGAAAATATTAAATTCACACTTACCGTTGCTGCTTCAATTTACTCTCCGCAACCGCATCGGAAGTGTCTCCGAAACGTCGTATTATCACCTCTTTTTGGAGGCGGTTGCGGAGTCTAGTAGGCGTGTATATCGTGACTCTCAAATAGTGAGTGTTTTTTTTCTTGTATGTTATGTATCGTATGTTTTTGTATTGTATTTTTTTGCTAATGGCAACACGGTGAGATGTTAAAGGATGGTTGTTTTTTTAATGGTGTTTTACGTCATTTTCACCATACTTTAGACTATACATGACAGTCGGTTATTTCGTAGACCTCCGATTATTTCCTGGGTAGAATCAGTACTGTATACCGCCCAACATCTATAAGAATTTATACTTTCTCACTTACAAGTCAGGCTCCCAGTGTGATTCGAACTCGCAGCGGTGAGAGGCGAGAAGGTTTCAAACGCAGCGTCTTTACCATCTCGGCCACGGAGGTATTTGAGCTGTTAAAAAAGCCTCCGCCCCTTGGTTTCATGAAATAAAATCAAACACACTGGTCAGCAATGATCTTCAGCGTTAAAACAAACGGAAGTGATCGTGAAAAGATTTGACTCGGCGAATTTTTGTTGTACTATTCGATTTTAATATCTGACTGTCAAGTAAATTAACGAAGCCGTTCTGGGTATGGTTAAAGTTCGGCATATATCGGAAAATGACTGTCGCGGAAATTGTCAAAGTAGTAACGGGTATGGGTATGGGTATGGTTCAAGTTCGGCATGTATCAGAAAATGAATGTCACGGAAATTGACGAAGCAGTTCTGGGTATGGTTCAAGTTCGTCATCAATCGGAACTCTTCGCCAATTTCCGTACTCGGGAATAGTGGCTCGGAGAGTATTGGGTGCCGCTCAATGGTTTTTTGATCAAAATGCAGCATTTGGTTCGGTTTTCGATTGTAGCTCTCCGCAAAATAGTGCTCTTCTATATAATGTTGTATTGATGAAAATATCGCAGATTAGTGAGTGATTTTGATCAATTTCTGGATATTTTATCGCTATGACCGATAAATTATACTTTTTAACAAAATAAATCCCGTAGTTGAAATCAAGACGTTTCGGCCCCAAACAGTTTGTTCGGTCCCAAACAGTTCGATCCATATAATGACTGACAGTTTGGAAGCATTTGTTGAGTTTTCCAAATATATACTTTAATATTACGGTTGAATTGAAGGGAGAGGAGGAAGAGACATTGTAATTATGATTATATCATATTATGGGAGTGATTGTTTACCCTTTTGTCAGTCGAGAGTGATATGTCAGCTGCATGCATATATGAACTTGATATTGTATCAGTAAATCAATTAATAAAACTCTAAACAAAGAAAGATATGACTCATGAAGTCCATACTGACGTCCATGGCGTCCAAGGTACTTGATATATTGTTAAATTACGCTTATATGGTCTGCAAGTATATATGTTTTCTCCAATCCACAGACATTAGGGTACACCTTTGACATGAGGGTTAGTTTATTGCAAGATATAGATCTTATACATATATCATCTAGTGAAAACATTCCAGATATCATATATTTAATATAAACAATATGAAAATAGTTTATTTAACACTATTACTATGTGATCAATGATTACATCTAATGTATTTATTTTATAAGGGCTTCTTGAAGCATCAAACATTTTTAAAATGTTTAAATTTCAATCGGAGGCTCTTAAGTGTGTTTTACAAAAGATGGTTTACATGAGGAATAACTTTTATCAATGACATTTTAAACAAAAATGGAAATCTTTATTCATACATAGAATTGAATGAACACTATAATATACAGTCCAATTTTCTTGAATATGAAGGTCTTATAACTGCTGTCAGGAATTATTTGGCAAACCTGAATATTGTGCATCTAGCCTGTAACAGCCAAACCCTATTCGTCCACTAATCCTATCCTTAATTCTACAAAATGAGAAAGGCTGTCGAAACATATATGACATCATGATTAGAAATAATGTATATCCCAAAGCACTAAGTAAATGGAAAAATGAAGTAGTTAGTGTTCCAAACTTTGAATTTGAAAGATTACATGCCTTACCTTATAAAATAACAAAAGATCCTAAGTTACCTTGGTTCAATTTAGAATCAACCATAGGATATTTGGAACAAATTACCTTTTTGCCTAAAATGAATATTAATAGTAACGATATGTGCAGCTTTTGCAAAAATACACCTGAAACTATCCAACATCTGTTTTGGAACTGTGGAACAGTAAAAGAATTCTGGTCAAAACTTCAAACTTATCTTACAGAAAAATGCAAAATGGCATTCGTAACTTTAACAGAAACAGATATTTTTATTTGGAAATAGTAAATTTAATACTGTTTTGAGCAAAATCATCATGCAAGCAAAACTTTACATTTATCGAAACAAGATGCAACGTCAAATGCCACAGCTTAACCTTTTTAAAACGTATATAATATCTTTGTACAAAGTTGAGAAACTAATCGCATATAAAAACTTTTAAAAAATGAATACGTTTGAAACCATTTGGAGTCAATACCTTGCTAGTATAGAGACAATTTACTTTGTTGATTTTTTCAGTATCAAATTTCAAACTGTAGCAAATAACTTCATGTTTTCATTCTGGGACATGCAAAGCTTGGCTTACTAATTAGAAATAACATACCCTTGCTTATATCTTGATCTTCCTTAATCAACCTTCTTGTTTTTTATAGAAAAAATAATAATTTTGGAAGTTGTGTATATTAATCCTTTAAAATTATCCTAAAACATTGTCCTTTGATAATGGATTTATATACAGGTATTTTACACAGTATGTTTTTTTTTTCTCTTTGCAAAAACAAAATATGAGAAAAAATCAGTGTAGCATGAAAAAATGTGTATTTTTGTTACTATAACATTAAAATTATCTGTGTAAAGCAAGTCTGTATGTATTGACAATGTGGGTTTTACACCGGGTTTTGAAACAAAAAATATTTTCTTTAGGGCTGGCATGGCGCAGTCGGTAGTGCGGCGGATTTGTAATCGGAGGCCCCGGGTTCAATCCTCCGTGGCGCCACTGAGTTTCGTCGGTGTGTTCTTGACCAAGACACTTTTTGTTAGCCTCGTCCGACGGATGGGGACGTAAACCGGGCAGTTCCGTGTATCGGTATATCCTCCGAGCACGTTAAAGAACCATAGGAATCTATTTGATAAGAGTAGGGCACGGTTCTCGGATTCCTATGTATCCTCCCCCTCTCTCTGGGGCAGCTCTAAATAACCTATACTGTGTTGATGAGCCGTTAAACAACATTCGTTTCAATTCAATTCATAGATTTTTTATTTTTTTTCTCCATAACCTAGCACTAGTCCTTCATAATAAGACTTTGCATTTTGTATACCGTATTTCACATTTTTTGTCTTTTTATTTTTTAACTTTTTTTTTATTTTGCCTAAATGCGAACAGTAGTCAATATGAAAAAATAAAGATCACAATAATGAAGATTAAACGTGAAAAAAGCTACTGCATGATATCTAAAAATGGATATATATTTACATAATTGTTATAAACTTCCATTCTTGGCATTGATCTCAGCTCTCTGAAGCGCCCATTGAAACGACGGAGCTAGTATTTTTCAACATTTCAATTAAAGACACACACGGTTAAAATGAGATAATAAATATAATAACAGTCGTGAAAGAAAAGAATGTAGTTAGAAGAGCTTATGTATGTGTAAACGTCTTGAAAACTGATCAACATCACATGTTAGGTTTCATCCTGCGCTAAAACGACCACTCGTTAGTCTCTGTTTGGCTACCAAGATTTAAAGGGCAAAGGTCATAGCACAAAAAGAGAAGAATATGGACAAAAGAGGGCCTCAGGGAAGATTTTTGTAAATATATGGTAAACATATTTAAAAAAGACCTACCGGTATTATTGTAGCAAAATAACATTGTTTTTCATTTTAAGACCAAATGGTAATATAATAGGGCCTTAAAGATAATGAATTGAAAAGAGGGCCTCAGGGAAGATAATTTTACTAACTGGGCCACTGTCTTCTAAGAGCATTCAATGCATTACAATATTAGGTAAAATATTTTATAAGAGGCTCATTATTGCAAAACCAAAAGAGGGAAACGGCTTTCAAAGAAGAAAAGAGGGCCTCATGAAAGATTTTATTGCTAAATGGGCCATTGTCTTGTAATAGCTTCTTTCCCTCGTGGTCGTTTCCAGACATGCTGTAACTTATGATATTCGATTGTTTAAATTGAATTTGATTATATTGAATTAAATTCAAAATTTAGAAATACTGGGATTTGTTCTACTAGGGAACAAATACTAATTATTTCAGGGGGTGGAAATCAGCGATTATTATGAACGTGTAATTCTAACGCATAACCTCTCTATGCAGTGACCGCTATTTTTGTAAGTATCGATCTGTTTTTGTGTTCTGAAAATCGGTATTTAATTGTTATCTCCAAACTACTTGTTGATAATACGCATCAAATATTAATGCTGAATGCTTGTTACATGTCGGTATACCCTGCTTATGTTCACAATGGCCGTATTGTGCTACGATGTTGACAGATTAGGAATTCTCAATCGGACAATGCAAAAGGAACGACAACTCTGGTTATTGATTGGAATTTGGAGTCGTGCAGGTTTGCCAAGGCTGTAAACTTATTTAGACATATCAAATTATACGTATGTGTAACATTATGTTTAAATAATATCCGACAGGTATTTAAGTGTATATAATAACACAGTTTCGAAACGAAAGTGTTTATTTCGATTATTCTGTCATAGCCTAACAGAAGTATGCCACTGTATGTGCAATTGCTTTTAAATGAAAGTTGATTCCAGCTATTATTTTGTCATTTCTGTATCGAACACAAGTCGACAATATTACAATATTGTATTAAAGGAAAGTGTGGATGTCAATGGTTGGGTCATAGCCTAACATAATTCTTTCCAAGTTAGCTGTACATTTTTACAATTTGAAATCACGGTATTTAAATGCTATCTCGAAACCAATTGTTAATACGCATCAAGTGTTATTGAATGTGTGTGTCGATGGGCACATCGATTTCTTTTACATCATTCATCCATGATGTTTTGGTCTTATCGTATATGCACATTTAATTTAGATGACTAATATAATAATAAGAATAAAAAGTAAATAAAATAACGTTGTATATGCATTTGTAAACTACTAAATGTGTTTGTTTTATCGTTGATAAAGCGGCCGGGACATGCTGGATGGTGGATGATCTTGCCAAGGTGGCGATATAACTTAGCTTCAGTCCTAGAAAAATATTATAGTAACACTTATCTTTAAATAATGTACGAGAGGTAGGTGTAATATCTGAGTAAGAACTTGAGGTGTTTATTTCCATTTGTCTGAAATAGCCTAACATAAGTATGGCATTATATAGGGTGGCATTGCAAGCGCAAGGCTATCGCGTCAGAATATTGCAATGTGTTGATGTCGATTTCTGGGACATAGCCTAACATTTTTCTAAAAAACAGAAACTACATATATAATGTTCTGTTATTGCATATTAAATTTAGTCAATTTATTGAAGCTCACAACAGTATTAAGGATTCATAGGCGGGTATTATTTAAAAAAATATAAAAAAATAAATATATCTATATATATATATATATTAATATATATATATAATCAATAAACAATAAAAAAATAAAATAAAAATAATGAAAAATAAAACAAAATATATAAACCTTATTCTGTCTTACTGGAGTAGCATCATTAAACCATTTGTCACTGTTTTCAGATCATGCCAAAAAAAAAAAAAAAAAAAGGTATCGAAAAGTCCGTATGCTCGGGGGAGAGGGACAAGAGAAATGCAAGATAGAGTGGATCTGAAGATAATGGTTCTAACGGCACTATAGCACTTTTGACCAAGTAACATTGGTCCCGTGGCATTACTGGGAACAATGGACATTAAATCTGCATTTAAATGGTTGCAAATCAATTTTCATAGCTTTTGAGTTGTTGAGTTATAAGATATTTTATAGTTGTAATCAATATCATAGTGAGCAAATATTCTTTTTATATTGTGCTTTAATTTCTGTATTTGCTTTACCTTCACCGGGCTAAATTTCAGGGTCAAACATGTTTTTGTTTAGATAAATTTGTCAGGTGTTTTTCTTTTTAGCAATTTATTTCAGTAAACAGTTTTGCCGAAAATACAGTCTTAAGAGCCCAAGATTTATGTAAAGCCACTCGTCGTGGTATCTCAAGAGTTTGTGGGAAAATGAGTAATCGTGTGATCATGGGAGGTCAACCAGGATCAGAATGTGCAAGGCGAAGACGCAGACTGCGAGTGTAGTAGCCAACTGGTTTCGCAAATTTGTGGATAAATGAACAGATGTCTCAACGCTAAGGGAACAGGGCTCATTTTTAAACACTTTATTATGGTTTTTAATTCAATTAAAAACTACAGCAACAACAACAGATAACAACAACAAAGAACATACATTCTTTCTATTAACTTTAGAGAAATATGCTTTTTCTACAGTGGATGTCGGCAACTGGCCTAGAATTAAAGTGAATTGAATTGGGTTTTAAGGCGCACCAACACATGAAAGGTTATATGGCGCCTAACAGGAATGAATTAAAGTGAACCAAATTCTTAGTGTGTGCAAAGTGGTGAGCTTTTTGTTGTCGCAGTTATAACAAACCGGTATAAATTGTCCCTTTTTACACTTGGAGTATGCAAATGCATGAATGTTGGTTAATGAATATACTAACTTTACACCAGGAGTCTGGAATGGCTGAAAACGGTATATACTACCCGTTATGTTATTTTACACCAAGAGTGTGAGAATGTCGATGAGCATGCAATTAATATGTCGCCAGGACTTAGATATCTCCACCCTAGTGTTTATGTCGAAGTGTATTGACAATAGGTTATAATACAACTGCATGTGCTTATTATTGTCAACTGGCGGCGTGTTGGTTGCAGGTCTATGCTATTTTTCTTTTGTCAAATTGATAGATATATGTCACAGTCAAATTGATAGATATATGTCACAGTTTGTTTTGCTTATTACAGATATTTTTCTACTTACTGTTGTGTCTGCTGCTGCTATAACAGTATAAATGTCCTAAATTTTTTCGTCTAGCGGTCAGCTTTACACATTTATTCTGTTTGCGTGAAATGATGTTTTCATTCAGTGGCTGTTGTTTTTATACAGAGTGGTGGCTGATGCTGTTTTTAATTATAATTAGATCTCTCTGTTGTAGGTTATTTTACGCCATACCTTGCACTTCAATTTGTCACCATCACGATGTCGAAAGGCCAATCAACAATGTTCCTATGTCGAATAACTGGGTATCGAACATGCGGTTGCGAGACGTACCATAGAGACCTTCAGTAGTTGGTATCATATGTTAAGCTCTCCGTTTTACAATTTGCTAGTATAAATGTTAGCCAGGAACAAACATTTAGACCTGGTTTATGAACTAAGTTAATTGCAGACCAGAATCGTACTATGAAAGCCAAAGTGAATATGTCACACGGAACTGTATACAATTGGGCTCCTGCCGTTTTTGATCGAAGAGTTTATGGACATTTAGTTTTCTATTGTAAATGTCATCAAAGTAGGCCTATAACACTATTGTGTTGCATTTGGAAATATATATTGAACTGTTTACTTTCTTGCCAATGAATGTATATAGTGGCATTTCATTGTTCAGGAACAAGGAAGTAGATGATGCTTTGTTGCCTGGTAATTTGTATTTCTATTAAGGATGATAAATAGTGGGGCTGCCCACGCATTATTTTAACTTGAGGCTTTTAAATTAATCCTAACGAAGCAAAAGTCGAGGTTTTTCATGTTAAATATTGAAATCTTATAAAAGTTTTAAGACAATGCTGTATTGGGATGATGTACAATTATTATCAAGGCAAGCCTTGTTTGTGAATGGTTTACAACAAGAAATTCAATTTTTTATAAGTTAAATTGAAGAAATTATACATTTCACATTTGAGATTGGCTGTGGCTTTGCAATCATATAGATAATTTTTATATTTGCCCTATTTGGGTTATATTAGCTCTCCGTAGCTATATATTATGACGACATTGAAGTATGTCTGTTATACCTCTTTGGAGGAATTTTGGTTGATTTTTAAAGTTGTTTGATTTTGTTTATGTATATGACATAACACAATCGCTTCATTGGTTGAAGTACGTCTGTCACACCTCTTTGGAGGTTTTTATTATCTGAGCTGTGTTCCGCTTTCCCCATGTCTGGCGGTGCCACGCGGCGAGTGGCTTGACACAATCGCTTCATTGGTTGAAGTATATCTGTTATACCTCTTTGGAGGTTTTTTGATTTTGTTTATGTATATGACATGACACAATCGCTTCATTGGTTGAAATGTTATACCTCTTTGGAGGTTTTTTGTTTATGTATATGACATGACATAATCGCTTCATTGGTTGAAGTACGTCTGTCATACCTCTTTGGAGGTTTTTTATTATCTAAGCTGTGTTCCGCTTCCCCCATGTTTGGCGGTGCCACGCGGCATGTGGCATACACATGCCGAGTGGCATGTGGCGGTATTTCGCGGACACAGCATAGTGTAGTTAAAATATTCTAAGAACTTTGTTATTTTCTATGCAAGAAGTTTTTAATTTTAAGACTTGTCTTTGTGAACACCTGTTCCCAGGGTTTACACTGTACAGTAGTCAGTTACAATTTAAACTTAGTTTGGAGTCTTTGTGAACATCTGTTTCCAGGGTTTACACTGTACAGTGGTCAGTTACAATTTAAATTTATTTTGGACTATGAACATTGGATTTACCTGAAATGTTCCAATTTGATTAACTACACATTTTATTTTACACTATATATTGTTGAAGCCATGGCCAGCTTATTCCAATAAATATAAACTAGTAACATTTTGTTTTATTTGTAACCCATCTTAAATAATGGGATTTGTTCTACTAGGGAACAAATACTAATTATTTCAGGGGGTGGAAATCAGCGATTATTATGAACGTGTAATTCTAACGCATAACCTCTCTATGCAGTGACCGCTATTTTTGTAAGTATCGATCTGTTTTTGTGTTCTGAAAATCGGTATTTAATTGTTATCTCCAAACTAACCCACCCACCCTCCCCTGTGTTTGTTGTATTTGAATTGTATTTGGTACCAGTGTCTTTGGTTTGTCGTGTATATATTTCAGTGAAAAGCATGAGGAGATGAGATGCCTAGTGGTCTGTCGTCGTCGTCATGGCTCCATCCGAATCTCGTCTGCGGTGGTATACATTGGTGCAATCTTTGGGGATACAGCTACAAGAAATTTTTCAAATACTACTTTTGACGGTGCAAGACGTTGTGGTATCGATGCATGAGGAGATGTGATGCCTAGTGGTCTGTCGTCGTCGTCATGGCTTCATCCGGATCTCGTTTGCGGTGGATCACATTGGTGCAATCCTACAAGAAGTTTTCAAATACTATTATTGACTGTGCAAGACGTTGTGGTATCGGAACGTGAAGAACTTTAAAATCGTCTATGAACTTTGTGTCGCGGTATTTCGCGGACACAGCATAGTGTAGTTAAAATATTCTAAGAACTTTGTTATTTTCTATGCAAGAAGTTTTTAATTTTAAGACTTGTCTTTGTGAACATCTGTTCCCAGGGTTTACACTGTACAGTAGTCAGTTACAATTTAAACTTAGTTTGGAGTCTTTGTGAACATCTGTTCCCAGGGTTTACACTGTACAGTGGTCAGTTACAATTTAAATTTATTTTGGACTATGAACATTGGATTTACCTGAAATGTTCCAATTTGATTAACTACACATTTTATTTTACACTATATATTGTTGAAGCCATGGCCAGCTTATTCCAATAAATATAAACTAGTAACATTTTGTTTTATTTGTAACCCATCTTAAATAATTAAAAAAATGTTTAATCCAGCTCTTTTTCCAAACAAATTTTTACTCCCACCAGGATTTGAACCTGGGTCTTCTACCCTAAAAGGATAGACGTGTTTACCGATTACACCATAGAAGTGGTACATGTTTGTACTAAGAGCAAATGAACTAAAAAATTAAACTGAAGTTCCTAATTTCACAGCAAAGTTAAGTAGTTACCGTAAACTAGATTTAGCCCTGGCAATAGGGATTCATTTTGAATTCCAAACAATTTGACGAGGGATCAACGAAGTCAATGTCACATATTTCAAATACAAGTTAAGGCAAAACTCACTGATGATAACACCATTTTAACCGATAATTTTGATCGGCAATTGGCTACTAATGACAACCCTGACGCCCATTTGTTGTGCTTATAATATAAAGCAAATATAAATATGTGCCTAATAAATACATAATTTTATATATGTAATTAATATAACATTTAAGCATGAAATGATTTAGATGTGAGTTGGCTGATGGGAGTCATCTGACGGATAGCTGGCGACATCTGTAAGATGAGGGTCATCAACATGAACCTGGTGGTTCAGTAAATCGGTTGGCTGGTTGTTTGAATGATGTACGTCATTTTTAGCACATGTTAGGCCATATATGATGATCGATATCATCCATGGTGGGGGCACACCACTTTTTCCTGGGTAGAAATAGTAGTGTATACCTTCTGCCCATCTGAAAGGACACACTTTCTTATTTATTCCAACTCACAGTGAGAGAGGCGAGGTTTCAAACCATCCAAGCCACGGATGCAGTAAATCGGAATCAACCTTCTCAGCACATTAAACATTTATGGCACTGCTCCCAGATTCAGATGTAACCTTTCTTAATTTTTTTTGGGCCCAGTAACTTCTAGGTATGGTTATATAAAATGTGTCACCTGTTGCTATAAATACTAAAATAATTTCCTCTGCTTTAAACCTTCTACTAGATACGTATCATACGATGTATCTGTAGGCAGCATTAAAATAAATTAGTGACTGTCCAGTTCATTTGTTTTGTACAATTTAAACAGAATTAATTAGGTGCATATAGTAATGTATATATAAACCATCACGGTCTCTTTCAGCGTAAATCCAGGTATATAAATGATGTCATGGTCTCTTTCAGCGTCAATCGACGTATATAAATCACGTCACCGTCCCTTTCAGAGTAAATCCACGTAATAAATTACGTCACCGTCTCTTTCAGCGTAAATCCACGTATATAAATGACGTCACCGTTTCTTTCAACCTAAATCAACATATAAATGATGTCACCGTCTCTACCAGTGTAAATCCACATATTATAACTTCACTGTTAATTTCAGGTTGAATTTGCATATAATAACTTCACTGTTTAATATTTCCAGGGTAAATTCACCGCATATATATATATTAACTTCAGTGTTAATTTCAGGGTAAATATTTGCATATATAGTAACTTCAGTGTTAATTTCAGGTGAATTCATGGACTTCTCTGTTAATTTCAGGATAAATTTGCATATATAGTAACTTCACTTATCAATTTTAGAAAAAAAATAGTCAATAGAAAGAAAAAAATGAAAAAGAAAAATATAAGAAAGCTTTTAAATGCATGGCCCATTGGGTTGACATTATTTACTGTAAACAGTATCAAAGATAGAATTATAAAACGAAAAACTGCATTTTTTCTCAATTTAAAAAAACCACGCTTGCGACGGTATGGGTTATGTTCCTAAAATATATAAAAAAAATCCACATTTATAAATGACGTTGCTGATCCTTCAGTGTAAATCCACATAACAACGTCACTGTCGCTTTCAGCGTAAATCCGCATGTTTAGAATCTTTACTGTCAATTTCTGGATAAATCTATATGTATAAATAATTTCACTGTCTCTTTTTGTGTAAATCCCACTAAATAAACAAATTCAACATCCCTTTTAGTATCAAGTCGCAGTGATAAACAATGTCACTGTCTCTTTCAGCATAATTCCGTCTGTACAAATGATTTCACCGTCACTGACTTTCAATGTTAATCCACACATATTATTAATAACTTCACTGTCACTTACTAGGTTAATCCACATGTATAAATAACTTCTACTTTTTATTTTCAGTTTTAAATATATGTATTAAAATATATCAATATAACGTTAAGACCTGTTTAAGGAATTTTCACAGACATATTCTAACTATCTGGGTTCCATTAATTATGGGTGGGGGTGTTCCTGGTGGTGTTCCTTGTTGTTCCAGGCAGTGTTCCCTTTATTGCGCGTTTCTTTTTCCCATATCCCCGTGCCACTAAAGCAAGTCTCCACTCCTCAAATGACGACTCTACCAGGGGTGTCATTAAGAGGCGGGGATTTCTCCCTGCTACTTTGACTGGTCTACCTTGCTACTATGAATAAAGAACAATGGCCAATTGATCAGTGATAGTGCAGGGAAAGCCGACATCCTGGCAGGGCTTTTTTCCACAAAATTGGGAAGAGGCCCAGGCCTGTCCATTTTGGGAAAAAAGAACGCGCTTATTTCTCATTTTGGGAAAAATACAAGATTTCATAAATTAAGTAAATATGACATTAATATACTTTATTTATATTGTCATCCATTATTTACCATAATTATTGACTTTTCCAAGTCGGAATTTACTTAGCAGACAAAAACACACTGCAGAATTCATGTTTTTTCTCAAATTCTGAGAGACTGCTGAATTCCGATTGGGAAATATTTCTGCCACAGTTGGGAAAAAACAGTCCAATTTTCAGTTGGGAAGAGGCCCTTTACAGGCCTCTGTTATATAAGGTAAAAAAGCCCTGCCTGGTGAACCAATTCCAGTCTGTATTTACTAAAGACGACGACCCTGCTATGCCAAACGTCTCTACCCACATTCAGGAAGACATCCCACACCTACACATCGGAGAAGAAGGGGTCCTCAAATTGTTGAAAAATATGAAAGTCAACAAAGCTGCAGGCCCGGATGAGCTCCCAAACCGTGTACTACAGGAATGCGCCACCGAAGCTGCACAAGGGGTCAGAGCAATATTCCAATGCTCGGTCGATGAAGGGCAACTTCCTAAAGATTGGAGAGACGCATATGTAGCACCAGTCTTTAAGAAAGGTGATCGTCACACTCTGGAAAATTACAGACCGGTCTCATTGACTTGCGTCCTTTCGAAATTACTCGAGCACATCATCTCCCACCACATTCTGAACCACCTTGATAGACATAAAGTCCTGACATCACTCAACCATGGCTTCCGGTCCGGCTACTCTTGTGAAACGCAGCTAGTAGTCACAGCCCATGACATGCTGTCATATGCGGACAAGAACGAATAGTGGACACAGTGATACTAGACTTCAGCAAGGCGTTCGACACAGTACCTCACAAGAAACTACTCCACAAAATGGAATCATATGACATCAGAGGACCTCTACTCAATTGGATTGAGCACTTCCTAACACGACGTAAGATGAGTGTGGTAGTAGAAGGTGTTAAATCACGCCAGGTGGATGTTGACTCCGGTGTTCCACAGGGTACTGTGCTCGGACCCTTGCTGTTCCTGTGCCACATCAACGACATGCCAGAACGCGTCAAGTCGCATATTAGGCTGTTCGCGGATGACTGTTTGCTATATAGACATATCAAGTCACAGCAAGATCATCTAATCCTACAACAGGACTTGGACAACCTACATACATGGGCAGTTGAGTGGGGTATGCGATTCAACACCAAGAAATGTTACCTGCTCAGCATCAAAAACAAATCTTCGCATTTCTACAACATCAATGGCAATATTCTTCAGCAAGTCCAAGATAACCCCTACATGGTTGTTACTTTCTCAGAGGACCTAACTTGGAATTCCCATATCACAAACATAGCAAAAAGGCAAACTCCACACTAGAATTCCTACGCAGAAACCTAAGACACTGCCCACAATCTTGCAGAAAAAATGCCTACCTAGCACTTGTCAGGTCGAAACTTGAATATGCCTGCAGCATCTGGGACCCATTCCTAAAATACGATATTGACCGACTCTAACGAATCCAGAGGTCGGCTGCAAGATTCGTAACAGGAGACTACAAGTCCAAGGATGAAGGTTGTGTCACCAACATGTTAAAGAACTTCCAACTCCCGCCACTACAAGACAGACGGCGACATCAGAGGCTGACACTCCTGTACTAGGTGGTGGAGGGGCACGTGCCGGCCATTAATATAGAGCACTATCTCAAAAGGCAGATTCCAAAGCGAACTGTCGGGGCAAAACAATACCAAGACTTTGTCACTAGTAATATGATAGACAATCAAGTGGTGAACAATACAAAAGGTTTTGAACCCATCAGAGCAAATAGTGACAATTATAAACATTCTTTCTTTGTCAGAACAGTCTATCTATCTATCTATCTATCTATCGATACTGCAACACCCCCTTTCGAAGATTATGTGCAGGTTTCCTGGGTAGAACCTGTACTAAGCAATGTGGATTAATTATCTTGCTCAAGGATAAATAACATGGCCGTGGCGAGGATCGAACCCACGACCTTTCGATTTGAAGTTTGACGCTCTACCACTGAACCACGCACTCCACACTGGAACAAATTGGACGATAACTCAGTATTGTCCAAGAGCATTGATTGCTTTAGAGCAGCATTGACAAAACCACAGTGAACCAGCATTTTTTCATGCGCAATCCAAACCCTTTGGGTATAAGCCAGTATTCATAATTTTGATAGAGCATCATCAAAAAAATTGACCAATCAGTGACCAGAAATAAGACATAAACAATACATTCTGGTAGGTGATAAACTCGGTCTTTATCCTTGATCTTCAACCAAGTTTACTGTTAAAATTAAGTATCTACAGTGTGATTCTTTTAAAACCCTGCATATGTCATACTCATTCATGCAAATTGTTTCAATATATGTATCTTTTAAAATCAAAATCTTGAAAATTATCGTCTTTTTACTCTGCCAAAGATTTTTATTTTACTATAGAACCTAAGGATATAAACCGAGTAACACAAAATGTATCACCTACTGAAAATAAAATAAAATCTCAACATCTCCGCAATGAAAAATTATGAAATGTTTTTTTCAACGTAGTCTACAGATACAGATACTTTTATTAGTATTTTATACAAGTATCAATAAAAATACCCGGCTATTCTGCTCTGGGTGCCGCTTACTTATAAAGGTAATGACACCCCTGCTCTACCCTGCCCTGTATATATTGGTGGGGCGCATGATCAGATCATTGATACCATGATCATGATGCCCATGGGCCATGGCATGTGCTCGCATTTTATTTAGTTTTAGATGAAGAAGAGGTGAAACTCTTATAAATTAAGAAGCGCCCACGTTTGACGGGAATCACCATATTGTTTACCTTAGTATGAATACATTATTATATCAGGAATCTATGAATACTCCCTGATAAAACAAATAAATATGTACCGCATTTTCGGAACTTGCCAGCAGTCGCCATTTTGTTTATCTTATAATTGAAGAGGTCGCTACTGCAGAGTTGTCGTTTCTTGAAAATAGTTCAATATGGCCTCGAGTACTCTCCCGATCGGAACTCTTCGCCAATTTCCGTACTCGGGAATAGTGGCTCGGAGAGTAATGGGTGCCGCTCAATGGTTTTTTGCATCAAAATGCAGCATTTGTTCGGTTTTCGAGTGTAGCTCTCCGCAAAATAGTGCTCTTTTATTTAATGTTGTATTGATGAAAATATTGCAGATTTGTGAGTCGATTTTTATCAATTTCTTGATATTTTATTGCTATGACCAGTGAAGTAAGAAGAGATCTCTTCTTACTTCACTGCTATGACCGATAAATTATACTTTTTAACAAAATAAATCCCCAAATATGTGTAGTTGGAATCAAGACGTTTCGGCCCCAAACAGTTCGTTCGGTCCCAAACAGTTCGTTCCATATAATGACTGATAGTTTGGAAGCATTTGTTGAGTTTTCCAAATACATGTATATACTTTAATATAACGGTTGAATTGAATGGAAAGGAGGAAGAGACATTGTAATTATGATTAGATCATATTATGGGAGAGATTGTTTACCGTTTTGTCAGTCGAGAGTGATATGTCAGCTGCATGCATATATGAACTTGATATTGTATCAATTAATAAAACTCTAAACAAAGAAAGATATGACTCATGAAGTCCATACTGACGTTCATGGTACTTGATATATTGTTAAATTACGCTTATATGGTCTGCAAGTATATATTTGTTCTCCAATCCACAGACATTAGGGTACACCTTTGACATGAGGAGGGGCTGGCGTGGCGCAGTCGGTAGCGCGCGGAGGCCCCGTGTTCAATCCTCCGTGGTGCCACTGAGTTCCGTCGTTGTGTTCTTGGGCAACAACACTTTACCTTAGCCTCGTCCGTCGGATGGGGACGTAAACCGGGCGGTCCCGTGTATCGGTCTATCCCCCGAGCACGTTAAAGAACCATAGGAATCTATTCGATAATAAGAGTAGGGCAGGTTCCCGGATTCCTATGTATCCTTCCCCGCTCTCTGGGGCGGCTCTAAATAACCTATACTGTGTTGATGAGCCGTTAAACAACATTCAATTCAATTCAATTCAATTGACATGAGGGTTAGTGTATTGCAAGATATAGATCTTATACATATAGCATATAGTGAAAACATTCTAGATATCATATATTTAATATAAACAATATGAAAATAATTTATTTAACACTATTACTATGTGATCAGTGATTACATCAAATGTATTTATTTTATAAGGGCTTCTAGAAGCATCAAACTTTTTCAAAATTTTAAATTTCAATCGGAGGCTCTAGTGTGTTTTACAAAAGATGGTTTACAGGAGGAATAACTTTTATCAATGACATTTTAAACAAAAATGGCAATCTTTATTTATACATAGAATTGAATGAACACTATAATATACAGTCCATGAAGGTATTATAACTGCTGTCGGGAATTATTTGGCAAACTTGAATATTGTGCATCTAGCCTGTAACAGCCAAACCCTATTCGTCCACTAAGCCTATCCTTAATTCTACAAAATGAGAAAGGCTGTCGAAACATATATGACATCATGATTAGAAATAATGTATATCCCAAAGCATTAAGTAAATGGAAAAATGAAGTATTTAGTGTTCCAAACTTTGAATTTGAAAGATTATATGCCTTTAACCTTATAAAATAACAAAAGATCCTAAGTTACCTTGGTTCAATTTAGAATCAACCATAGGATACTTGGAACAAATTACCTTTTATCTAAAATGAATATTATTAATAACGAGATATTTTTATTTGGAAATAGTAAATTTAATACTGTTTTGAGCAAAATCATCATGCAAGCAAAACTTTACATTTATCGAAACAAGATGCAACGTCAAATTCCACAGCTTAACCTTTTTAAAACGTATATAATATCTTTGTACAAAGTTGAGAAACTAATCGCATATAGAAACTTAAAAATGAATAAGTTTGAAACCATGTGGAGTCAATACCAGGTTTTGAAACAAAAAATATTCTTTAGGGCTGGCATGGCGCAGTCGGTAGCGCGGCGGATTTGTAACCGGAGGCCCCGGGTTCAATCCTCCGTGGCGCCACTGAGTTTCGTCAGTGTGTTCTTGACCAAGACACTTTCCCTTAGCCTGCGCTGTCGGATGGGGACGTAAACCGGGCAGTACCGTGTATCGGTCTATCCTCCGAGCACGTTAAAGAACCATAGGAATCTATTTGATAATAAGAGTAGGGCACGGTTCCCGGATTCCTATGTATCCTTCACCTCTCTCTGGGGCAGCTCTAAATAACCTATACTGTGTTGATGAGCCGTTAAACCACATTCGTTTCAATTCATACATTTATTATTGTTTTTTTCCCCTAACCTAGTACTAGTCCTTCATAATAAGACTTTGCATTTTGTATACCATATTTCACATTTTTTGTCTCTTTTTTTTTTTTTTAGATTTTTTAACTTTTTTTTTATTTTGCCTAAATGCGAACAGTAGTCAATATGAAAAAATAAAGATCCTAATAATGAAGATTAAAAGTGAAAAAAGCTACTGTATGATATCTAAAAATGGATATATATTTACATAATTGTTATAAACTTCCATTCTTGGCATTGATTTCATTGACTGAAGCGCCCAGTGAAAAGATGGAGTTATTATTTTTCAACATTTCAATTAAAGACACACCCGGTTAAAATGAGATACCGGTAATAAATATAATAACAGTCGTGAAAGAAAAGAATGTAGTTAGAAGAGTTTATGGATGTGTAAACGTCTTGAAAACTGGTCGACATCACATGTTAGGTTTCATCCTGCGCTAAAACGACCACTCGTTAGTCTCTGTTTGGCTACCAAGATTTAAAGGGCAAAGGTCATAGCAAAAAGAGAAGAATATGGACAAAAGAGGGCCTCAGGGAAGATTTTTGTAAATATATGGTAAACATATTTAAAAAAGACCTATTATTGTAGCAAAATAACATTGTTTTTCATTTTAAGACCAAAGGGTAATATAATAGGGCCTTAAAGATGATAATTGAAAAGAGGGCCTCAGGGAAGATAATTTTACTAACTGGGCCACTGTCTTCTAAGAGCATTCAATGCATTACAATATTAGGTAAAATATTTTATAAGAGGCTCATTATTGCAAAACCAAAAGAGGGAAACAGCTTTCAAAGAAGAAAAGAGGGCCTCGTGAAAGATTTTATTGCTAAATGGGCCATTGTCTTGTAATAGCTTCTTTCCCTCGTGGTCGTTTCCAGACATGCTGTAACTTATGATATTCGATTGTTTAAATTGAATTTGATTTCATTGAATTAAATTCAACAGTTAGAAATACTAGAAATGCTTAATCCAGCTCTTTTTCCAAACATATTTTGACTCCCACCAGGATTTGAACCTGGGTCTTCTACCCTCAAAGGGTAGATGTGTATACCGATTACACCATAGAAGTGGTACATGTTTGTACTAAGAGCAAATGAACTAAAAAATTAAACTGAAGTTTCTAATTTCACAGCAAAGTAGTTAAACTAGATTTAGCCCTGGCAACAGGGATTCATTTTGAATTCCAAATAATTTGACGGGGGATCAACAAAGTCAGTATCACATATTGCAAATACAAATTAAGGCAAAACTTACCGATTATAACACCATTTTAACCGATAATTTTGATCGGCAATTGGCTACTAATGACAACCCTGACGCCTATTTGTTGTGCTTATAATATAAAGCAAATATAAATATGTGCCTAATAAATACATACTTTTATATATGCAATTAATATAACATTTAAGCATGAAATGATTTAGATGATCATGTGAGTTGGCTGATGGGAGTCATCTGACGGATAGCTGGCAACATCCGTAAGATGAGGGTCATCAACATGAACCTGGTGGTTCAGTAAATCGGTTGGCTGGTTGTTTGAATGATTTACGTCATTTTTAGCACATGTTAGGCCATATATGATCATCGATATCATCCATGGTGGGGGCACACCACTTTTTCCTGGGTAGAAATAGTAGTGTATATCTTCTGCCCATCTGAAAGGACATGCTTTTTTATTTATTCCAACTCGCAGTGAGAGAGGCGAGGAGGTTTCAAACCATCCAAGCCATGGATGCAGTAAATCGGTTTCAAACCATCCAAGCCACGGATGCAGTAAATCGGAATCAACCTTCTCAGCACATTAAATATTTAGGGCACTGCTCCCCGATTCAGATGTAACCTTTCTTAATTTTTTTTGGGCCCATTAACTTCTAGGTATGGTTACAGGGCCGTCGATCTGCCGATTTTGCGTCCGGTAACCGGACGCATTCCCCCCTCCAAAAAATATGTTTTTTTCTCCCATTTCAGACTCAAAATTCCCCCCTGAAAAAACAAAACAAAAAAACTTCTGGTACGTAAAATATTGAGTACGAACTGTATTTAATACAAATAAAACTTGAAGACTATTTAAAACAATGATTATAATCAAAATTATGGCCACAAAATAATTCCCCCTTTCCTGTAAAAACACGCTAAAATTCCCCCACCTAAGGGTCGCAGTCCCCCAAAACAGATCGACGGCCCTGGGTTATATAAAATGTGTTACCTGTTGCTATAAATACTAAAATAATTTCCTCTGCTTTAACAAGGGCTTGCAACCTTCTACTAGATACGTATCATACGATGTATCTGTAGGCAGCATTAAAAAAAAATTAGTGACTGTTCCATTCATTTGTTTTGTACAATTTAAACAGAATTAATTTGGTGCATATAGTATATATAAACCATCACGGTCTCTTTCAGCATAAATCCACGTATATAAATGATGTCACGGTCTCTTTCAGCGTAAATCCACGTATATAAATGACGTCACCGTCTCTTTCAGCTTAAATCCATGTAATAAATGACGTCACCGTCTCTTTCAGCGTAAATCCACGTATATAAATGACGTCACCAGTTTCTTTCAGCGTAAATCAACATATAAATGATGTCACCGTCTCTTCCAGTGTGAATCCACATATAGTAACTTCACTGTTAATTTCAGGATGAATTTGCATATAATAACTTCACTGTTTAATATTTCCAGGGTAAATTTGCCGCATATATATATATATTAACTCTCAGTGTTAATTTCCGGGTAAAAATTTGCATATATAGTAACTTCAGTGTTAATTTCAGGTGAATTCAGGGACTTCTCTGTTAATTTCAGGATAAATTTGCATATATAGTAACTTCACTTATCAATTTTAGAAAAAAATAGTCAATAGAAAGAATAAAAATAAAAATATAAGAACGATTTTAAATGCATGGGTTGACATTAATTACTGTAAACAGTATCAAAGACAGAATTATGAAATGAATGTTTTACTGCATTTTTTCTCAATTAAAAAAAAAACACGCTTGCGGCGGTATGTGTTATGGTCCTTAACTATATAAAAAAATCCACATATATAAATGACGTTGCTGATCCTTCAGTGTAAATCCACATAACAACTTCACTGTCGCTTTCAGCGTAAATCCGCATGTTTAGAATCTTCAGTCAATTTCCGGATAAATCCATACGTATAAATAATTTCACTGTCTCTTTTTGTGTAAATCCCACTAAATAAACAATTTCAACATCCCTTTTAGTATCAAGTCGCAGTGATAAACCATGTCACTGTCTCTTTCAGCGTAATTCCGTCTGTACAAATGATTTCACCGTCACTGACTTTCAGTGTTAATCCACACATATTATTAATAACTTCAATGTCAATTTCTAGATTAATCCATATGTATAAATAACTTCTACTTTTTATTTTCTGTTTTAAATCTATGTATTTGAATATATCAATATAACGTTAAGACCCGTTTAAGGAATTTTCACAGACATATTCTAACTATCTGGGTTCTATTAATTACGGGTGGGGGTGTTCCTGGTGGTGTTCCTTGTTGTTCCAGGCAGTGTTCCCTTTATTGCGAGTTTCTTTTTCCCATATCCCCGTGCCACTAAAGCAAGTCTCCACTCCTCAAATGACGACTCTACCAGGCGGGGATTTCTCCCTGCTACTTTGACTGTTCTACCTGGCTACTATAAATACTTTTACTAGTATTTTATACAAGTATCAATAAAAATACCCGGCTATTCTGCTCTGGGTGTCGCTTACTTATAAAGGTAATGACACCCCTACTCTACCGTGCCCTGTATATATTGGTGGGGCGTATGATCAGATCATTGATACCATGAATCATTGATACCATGATCATGATGCCCATGGGCCATGGCATGTGCTCGCACTTTGTTTAGTTTTAGATGAAGAAGAGGTTAAACTCTTATAAATTAAGAAGCGCCCACGTTTGACGGGAACCACCATATTGTTTACCTTATGAATACATTATTATATCAGGAATCTCTATGAATACTCCCTGATAAAACAAATAAATATGTACCCCATTTTCGGAACTTGCCAGCAGTCGCCATTTTGTTTATCTTATAATTGAAGAGGTCGCTACTGCAGAGTTGTCGTTTCTTGAAAATAGTTCAATATGGCCTCGAGTACTCTCCGAGTCGGATTCCCGAGTGACGGAATCCGACGAGGCAGTTCCGATTGGTACTCTCCGAGTCCGAGTGACGGAATCCGACGAGGCAGTTCCGATTGGTTCGTCATGTATCGGAAACTGAATGTCACGGAAATGGACGAAGCAGTTCTTGGTATGGCAATCGGAACTGCCTCGTTGGATTCCGTCACTCGGGATTCCGACTCGGAGAGTACTCGACGCCATTTTGAACTATTTTCAAGAAACGACAACTCTGCAGTAGCGACCTCTTCAATTATAAGATAAACAAAATGGCGACTGCTGACAAGTTCCGAAAAGGTAGATGATATTTTCCATACGGCAGAGGACATCATTTGCATATTCTATTCTATTCTGCCCAAACGTCATCATTTTATGCGTAACACACGGAGTTGTCGTTCCTTGCAATCGGCGTAACCTTGGGTGAGCCATATGTTCTTTTGTTTTCAGTTTGTTTTCTGTTATTGTCTCCAACAGTATATGATAAGATAATAATTTCATGTATTTTGTAAAACCAAAACATTGCTGGCTACCCGTATGTCATGTTATTATGGTTATATTGCATACTCCAGTCTAAATTTAGGAGATAACATCTATGGTATGTGTTTTCGTGGGACCGTTGCTGTAGCCTGTAGTGTATGGAATGATACTGTACTGTAGTGTATGGAATGATTGTACAGTAGTGTATG
Source organism: Cyrtodaria siliqua (assembly GCA_037043455.1). Taxonomy (NCBI): domain Eukaryota; kingdom Metazoa; phylum Mollusca; class Bivalvia; order Adapedonta; family Hiatellidae; genus Cyrtodaria; species Cyrtodaria siliqua. The sequence goes on along the minus strand of JAWPHD010000673.1, from coordinate 251,561 downwards.
GAATGATGCTGTAATGTACCGTAGGCCTGTATGTATGATACTGAAGTGTACTGTATGGTACTGTAGTGTATGGAATGATACTGTAGAGGTATGGTATGGTACTGTAGTGTATAGTATGGCACCTGGGTAGAACCACCGACATTCTGCAAGCCGGCTGGATAGCTTCCTCACATAAAGATTCCTAAGCCCCTGAGGGATCGAACCTACAGTGGCAAGGGGCAAGTGATTGCAAGTCAGAGACTCTAACCTCTCGGCCATGGACGCCCCCGGTGTATGGAATGATACTGTAGAGTATGGTATGGTACTTTAGTGTATGGAATGATACTATATAGTATGGTATGGTACTGTAGTGTATGGAATGATGATGTAGTGTATGGAATAATACTGTAGAGTATGGTATGGTACTGTAGAGTATGGTATGGTGCTGTAGTGTATGGAATGATGCTGTAGAGTATGGTATGGGACTGTAGTGTATGGAATGCTGCTGTAGTATATGGTATGGTACTTACATGGTGTAGAACCTGGCACCTGGTGCAATTACAGCATAACTTTATTTACAGCGAGGGTTCTTGGTTACAGTGTAATGTAAAATTATGGCGAAATCTTAACCTGGTCGAAGCTTAACTGTAAGGAATGGTAATACGATGCAGTCTACGCTTCTGTCCTAGTATATTTTTTTTATGTATAAAAAGTGCAGTAGTATGGGACTGTAGTGTATGGAATGATACTGTAGAGTATGGTATGGGACTGCAGTGTATGGAATAATACTGTATAGAGTATGGTATGGGACTGTAGTGTATGGAATGATACTGTAGAGTATGGTATGGGACTGTAGTGTATGGAATGATGCTGTAGAGTATGGTATGGTATGATATGGGACTGTAGTGTATGGAATGATACTGTAGAGTATGGTATGGGACTGTAGTGTATGGAATTATACTGTAGTGTATGGTAAGGGACTGTAGTGTATGGAATGATACTGTAGTGTATGGAATTATACTGTAGAGTATGGTATGGGACTGTAGTGTATGGAAAGATACTGTAGTGTATGGAATGATACTGTAGAGTATGGTATGGTATGGTATGGGACTGTAGTGTATGGAATGATACTGTAGAGTATGGTATGGGACTGTAGTGTATGGAATGATACTGTAGAGTATGGTATGGGACTGTAGTGTATGGAATGATGCTGTAGAGTATGGTATGGGACTGCAGTGTATGGAATAATACTGTAGAGTATGGTATGGGACTGTAGTGTATGGAATGATACTGTAGAGTATGGTATGGGACTGCAGTGTATGGAATAATACTGTAGAGTATGATATGGGGTGACAGTATGGTATGGTGCTGTAGTGTATGGAATGATACTGTAGTGTATGGACTGTAGTGTATGGTATGGGACTGTAGTGTATGGAATGATACTGTAGTGTATGGTATGGTACTGTAGAGTATGGTATGGGACTGTAGTGTATGGAATGATACTGTAGAGTATGGTATGGGACTGTAGTGTATGGAATTATACTGTAGAGTATGATATGGGACTGTAGTTTATGGAATGATACTGTAGAGTATGGTATGGGTCTGCAGTGTATGGAATAATACTGTAGAGTATGGTATTGTACTGTAGTGTATGGAATAATACTGTAGAGTATGGTATGGGACTGTAGTGTATGGAATGATACTGTAGAGTATGGTATGGTACTGTAGTGTATGGAATGATACTGTAAAGTATGGTATGGGACTGTAGTGTATGGAATGATACTGTAGAGAATGGTATGGGACTGTAGTGTATGGAATGATACTGTAGAGTATGGTATGGGACTGTAGTGTATGGAATGATACTGTAGAGTATGGTATGGTACTGTAGTGTATGGAATGATACTGTAAAGTATGGTATGGGACTGTAGTGTATGGAATGATACTGTAGAGAATGGTATGGGACTGTAGTGTATGGAATGATACTGTAGAGTATGGTATGGTACTATTGTGTATGGAATGATACTGTAAAGTATGGTATGGGACTGTAGTGTATGGAATGATACTGTAGAGTATGGTATGGTATGGGACTGTAGTGTATGGAATAATACTTTAGAGTGTGGTATGGTACTGTAGTGTATGGAATGATACTGTAGAGTATGGTATGGTACTGTAGTGTATGGAATGATACTGTAGAGTATGGTATGGTACTGTAGTGTATGGAATGATACTGTAGAGTAAGGTATGGGTCTGTAGTGTATGGAATGATATGTAGAGTATGGTATGGGACTGTAGTGTATGGAATGATACTGTAGTGTATGGAATAATACTGTAGAGTATGGTATGGGACTGTAGTGTATGGAATGATACTGTAGAGTATGGTATGGGACTGTAGTGTATGGAATGATACTGTAGAGTATGGTATGGGACTGCAGTATATGGAATAATACTGTAGAGTATGATTTCGGGTGAGAGTATGGTATGGTGCTGTAGTGTATGGAATGATACTGTAGTGTATGGACTGTAGTGTATGGTATGGGACTGTAGTGTATGGAATGATACTGTAGTGTATGGTATGGTACTGTAGAGTATGGTATGGGACTGTAGTGTATGGAATGATACTGTAGAGTATGGTATGGGACTGTAGTGTATGGAATTATACTGTAGAGTATGATATGGGACTGTAGTTTATGGAATGATACTGTAGAGTATGGTATGGGACTGCAGTGTATGGAATAATACTGTAGAGTATGGTATGGGACTGTAGTGTATGGAATGATACTGTAGAGTATGGTATGGTATGGGACTGTAGTGTATGGTATGGGACTGTAGTGTATGGAATGATACTGTAGAGTATGGTATGGGACTGCAGTGTATGGAATAATACTGTAGAGTATGGTATGGGACTGTAGTGTATGGAATGATACTGTAGAGTATGGTATGGGACTGTAGTGTATGTAATGATGCTGTAGTGTATGGTATGGGACTGTAGTGTATGGAATGATACTGTAGAGTATGGTATGGTATGGGACTGTAGTGTATGGAATGATACTGTAGAGTATGGTATGGGACTGTAGTGTATGGAATGATACTGTAGAGTATGGTATGGGACTGCAGTGTATGGAATAATACTGTAGAGTATGGTATGGGACTGTAGTGTATGGAATGATACTGTAGAGTATGGTATGGTATGGGACTGCAGTGTATGGAATAATACTGTAGATTATGGTATGGTACTGTAGTGTATGGAATAATACTGTAGAGTATGGTATGGGACTGTAGTGTATGGAATGATACTGTAGAGTATGGTATGGTACTATAGTGTATGGAATGATACTGTAAAGTATGGTATGGGACTGTAGTGTATGGAATGATACTGTAGAGAATGGTATGGGACTGTAGTGTATTCTATACACTACAGTATCATTCTATACATTGCAGTACCATAACGTACTCTACAGTATCATCCTATACACTACAGCATCATACCATACACTGCAGTATCATTCCATACACTACAGGACATTCACAATTTCCCTTAGACTATCGTATTTTGATACCGTCTTCCTGTGCTAGGTTATTTTCTTACCGGTATTTCCAAAAAGAACATTTTGGTTTATTTGCTGTCTGGTAATGACAGATTTGGCCTGCATGACCGACGACATCATATTTTCCCATATTTTGCGCCATTTTGTATGTTTATATCGAGTTACCAAGCTGAAACTGATGACGTCATGGTTTCTTGTGGTTAAAAAATAGAATAGAATAGAATATGCAAATGATGTCCTGTGGCGTATGGAAAATATCATCTACCGGGAAATGCGGTACATCTTTATTTGTTTTATCAGGGAGTATTCATAGAGATTCCTGATATAATAATGTATTCATACTAAGGTAAACAATATGGTGATTCCTGTTAAACGTGGGCGCTTCTTAATGTATAAGATTTTCTTCATCTAAAACTAAATAAAGTGCGAGCACATGCCTTGCCGGTGACGGGTCGTTTCGCACATCGGTTGTTTCGCGGATAGTCGTTTCGCCCATCATATAGTTAGTCGTTTCGCCCACCTTATATATATATATATATGTAGTGATGAATAATTACTTATGGAAATACTTATTTGGAGTTAGAACTATTGTATTTTAGGATTAGAAATCATTTTTAATGTATCAAGTATTGAATTTCGTGTTTAGAAGAATATATGAACTTGCGTTTTCTATGTAAAAAAACATTAAAACACTTTGAATGAATCAAATAATTATTTTTGCAGTATTAAATCTTTATTTGTTATAAAATCAATCATTTCTATTTATGATGACTACATGCAAGCCTCTCGAAGGAAAAAGCATAAACTTTCATAATTAATAATTACTGTTTGTCATTCACTTTGAATTAAAAAATAATTACAAATAATTAGAATACAGTTGTGTTTATTGTTTATATTCCCTATTACCTTTACCCGTATTTTAAATATATCTACACAGTGAAGTAACAAGAGAGTGAATGGGTACATAATCGAATCTCGCATAATCTCGTATGGCTAAAACGAGAAAGATAGGCGTCCAATGTTTTGGATATAGCGGAATGGGTTTATTGTACACGTAATCAGATTAGCGTTAATCTAATTGTAATAAAGATGAAATTGTTACACATTCGTTGCTATTTTGACGTTTAACTTCTATACCATATATACAGAAAGTAAGCCATTTTCAGGTGAAGATTATCATTTACTGAAAGGAAGAAATTATTATTAAGTCTAATTTTTTTTATTTTTTTTTTATAAAATACTAACATCCGTGTAGTCGGAACTTTTAAATATCTTGTAACATATGACAAAGTAACTCGCAAGACCGATTAAGATAATGTTGAATATAAAAAAAAAATACATGAGAAATGTAATTCAAACGCGTAAGTTGAGTTTTAGCAGTGTAGATACATCAGTTTAGCATTGGTTATATTTTCCTAATATTGTCGTATTAAAACGGCGTAATATAATTGTTTAACTAAAATATTTTTTAAATAAAAATGAAACATTTAACAGACATACGCGTTTTATTTTATATACTTTTTTTTGTTGACAAATCCGAATGAACATAATCATCAACTTTCGAATGCGTTTAGTTTCACTGATAAATAGACAATATAAATAAAATTAAAAAATATAACACAATTATTGTGTATATATCTGTTACACAATTATTGTGTATGTATCTGATGTTAACACACCACGGGTGGCCAGTGTTTGTGATTTATGGCCTCTTTGATCTAACCAAATATCCTGCTTGGGACAGCCAATTAGCCATGGGGTACATACGGTACCCCGTTGCTAATTGGCTGTTTGTATGTACCCCGTGGCTAATTGTCTGTTATGATTGAGGAAACCTTTATATCTTTTGATCGCAATAAACAACCTGCCATGAATCCAACATTAGCAACTCTTCAGTTAATTGTTTTGATTTTTTGCATGGTTATATATCTATGTAGGTCATATGAGCTAAGAGACCTTAAAGTAAAAATTACCATCTCCAGGACGCTTATGGTGAAATGCATTCGAAAGCGCTTAATTAATACAGACATTAAACGTTGACATTCGTCTCCTATAATTCTTTTAGAATGGTGCTTACAATTCATGTTTTATGTATGAAATAATGTATTTATGTATGCATATTTGATTGTAAACAATGAGACGCAAATAAACAATTGAACTTTCGTTGGAAAGGATATTTAATTACGCAAAAGAGCACCAACAATGATCGGTTGACTAAGAGTCTTTAAAACATAATTAAAGCGTTTACATAAACAAAAAGTGTACTACTACATTCTTCAATCATATTTCTCGACAGCGAGTTGTTTTTATTCGAGGAATTAACTAAAATTAAAAAATGTATAACGAAATCCAACAAAATGGCATTTCATCGGCGTTGGCTGGAATCGGGATGTATGGCCATTTTCGGCGATATCTATACAGTCTTAAGACACATCATTAGACAAAATTAAGGTTGTTGCATAATAAAAAGTGCACCACTACATTCTGCAATCATATTTCTAGACAGCGAGCTGTTTATTTTCGAGGAATTAAGTAAAATGAAAAAAATTATAGCGAAATCCAACAGGATGGCATTTCATCGACGTTGGCTATAGGCTTGGCCATGTTGGTCGAGATCTATGCAGTCTTTAAGACAAATTATAAGATAAAATTACGGGTTTTGTATAATAAAAAGTATACACTACATTCTTCAATCATAGTTCTCGACATCGAGCTGTTTATTTTTGAGGAATTAACTTAAACAAAAAAATGTATAGTGGATTTGCGCCATCTCCACATCTCTGTTTAACAAAACTTCAGCCAACACGGCCGACCATTAGTATGTGAAATTCATTTTATATCAATCAATTCACTGTAAAATAACGTAAAAATACCCAACATGTCAATATCGACAATAAGTAATATAACAACAAACATTTTCTGCGAAGTATGATGTCTTGTTAATCCAAAACAGTCGAATATTTTACAATTTCACGGAGCGGAGCACTTCACCGATAGAAACAAAATGGCGGATGTTCAGAAAATGTTACCGCTAAATCGAGATTCTTTCCACTTCTCGAAGCCATACGAGATTTCAGTCAGCTGCGCTATATCTCCATTAGTGGTCACCATTCACCTCTTGTTACTTCACTGATCTACAGTATCAAACAGCATTCAAGTCTAGAGAAAATATAGATGTATTACATTAGCAATGCAAAACCCGATAGGTGGCGCCGCGTAAGCTATATTTAGAATTTAGGAATATCCCAACCTGGAGTTGGGTACGTCAAATTACGCATCTTTTAAGTGCTAAGACACTAAAAAGTGGAACTTTTTATGTTGACTATAGGAAGAAAACACTGCATAGATTACGTAATTGACCTCACGGCTTTTGTTATTTATTGGTAGATGAAAAATAAATGGAAGCGAAGTACGGTTTTTGGAAGTTCAGTATTAAATCGGATGATTACGCTCTAGTTTATGTACAAATAAAGTACTTCAATAATTAATCTTCAATTTGTTTTTATTTAATCTCACAAAAAATGACGTACTCGTGGTGTATTTGCGCATTTTTCAACACCTGCTAACATCAGAAAAAGACAACTCTTGTCATGTGACTGTAATGCGCATGCGTGGTACTACAAACCAGATCGTCTTTTTCGAGTCTTATTTCGGACTAGAAACTTGTTCCCACTAATAATTCTCATGAATTCTTTAGTGAAATAACAGTTTAAATATTTCATACACATGTTATCATTCATCACGAAAGAACTTTTGGCTTTTTCAGGCTAATTTACTCAGTTTTCAGAATTGTTCAAATTTGACCTTGACATTGTCACGATAAGTCATGTAGGCCATCTAACGCGAGTACTCATTTGTTTACATAGCAAAGATGACGGGTTTAACACCAACTTGTGAAAATAGTAGCACATATTTAAAAGAAAAAGGGAAAGAAACATTCATTTGACACATTACTTTGTAAATAAACATCTGCATGACTTTATTGCAAGGAAAAGACAATATTTATCAGCTGGGTTGCTTTTTTCAGAAAAATTGATAAAAAGGCTTGTTCATTTTGCCAATTGTTGGACACAAAAATTATTTTTTTTGCATGTGGGGTGGTTCATAAACTTACTTTTTTTCCCTCAATGGACCATTTTGATGATACTATTTAGAAAATACTAATCAGTTTCCCAATATTTTCTAATTTGAAAAATGCCTTTGCATTGCTTATTACATGTTAAAGGGACACATCTTGAAGATTTTATCAGGCATTCAACTTAGCATGTCAACGTATTAATCTAGGACCATTTTTACTTTAAATGTGCTTGCAAATTATTAAATAACAATGTATTGTTTTTACTTTTAATATTTAAGATTGAACAAATGCAAGTTCTATAGAACAACTAACGGGACGCGCAAATTTTTAATAAAACGATTTTGCTGCGTGTTTCTTTATTAAAATGTTTACTCATTTATTTTCTAAATATTTTGCACATATATTTTCTGATAAATACTGTTTGTCGTTCATTTCTCTCATTTGTCCTGTATGTAATATCTCTCATCTGTCCTGTATGTAATATCTCTCATCTGTCCTGTTTGTAATATCTCTAATTTGTCCTGTATGTAATATCTCTCATCTGTCCTGTATGTAATATCTCTCATCTGTCCTGTTTGTAATATCTCTAATTTGTCCTGTATGTAATATCTCTCATCTGTCCTGTATGTAATATCTCTCATCTATCCTGTATGTAATATCTCTCATCTGTCCTGTATGTAATATCTCTCATCTGTGCTTTATGTAATATCTCTCATCTGTCCCGTATGTAATATCTCTCATCTGTCCCGTATGTAATATCTCTCATCTTCCTGTATATTAAATGAAAATAAAAAAAGTGTCCAAAGATGTGCACAAACGCACCACGAAAACAAACAACAAAATACTTATATATAAAAAGATGTGTCAAAAGATGTGCACAATTGCACCAAAAAAAATGAAAAGAAAGAGACACGCACAAAAAAAAGAGAAAAATATGTATATTTTGAAATGTTGAAATGTACTGTAAACATTACGCAAGAATTTGAAAACGTCAGCAATGAAATAGATGAAATCCTTGTTACACCTCCTCGTTGGAACTAACCGGAAACAACCTGTGTAATACACATGTTTTGTCAAAGATGATTATTTTGATTTTAAGCAGTGTTGTTAAATTGTCTTTCTTTATGGAAAGCCGTTTGGGACCCCCGCTAAAAACCAAACGGCTTTCCATACTTTCTTATATTTGAAAATGTTTTTAAACAATATGTTTATGTAAGTACATGCAAATATTTAAATACCAAACTGGCATATGCAAAATATCTCGGTCAAGAATCATCTGTCGGCTCATTTACTAACACACACACTTTTCACAAATCCTCAAATTATTTGCTATTTTACTGTGTTCTTCTGTCTCATTGCTATATTGAAGGGAATATATATTTTAGTTGCGTGTTTATTGTTGAACATGTAGCGTAATACAGTAACATTCAGTTGGGAAGATAGATGTAGGCAGTGAAGATATAAGTGAAGTCTTATTACTTCACTGATGTAGGGGAATTTCCCAAATATTTAGGATGGTTTAGTATTTCATAAGGCGTCCTATCATTGTGTCAGATGATATCTGTCACGCAACTCTATATTATTAAGTTAAGATTTAATTACATCATACTTGCAATCCGATGTTTGCAGTTATTATCCCCAAATATATTCTGAATGTTTAAGGTTATTGCAGTCATCATTCTATCTTACGAGCACACATTTTTGTTCCGCTAATGTCTGTATTACTGAAACAAAACACCACAACTTACGTCAAGATGATATCTGAAAGTTCATGGATACAGCATCAAACGTATTTAATTCTTAAATTGTTTTTATCATGCATGTGTCCATATGTTAATATCATTTTTTGTAAATGTTCAGCTGCTTATTCGTTGTTTAATAATGTATACATTGGTAACATGTTTTAAGCAATAAAACCCAATCTTATTTGCGGAAATTCTTCATGTACTTCACCGACATATATATATACAACTTACATATTTTTGAATCCCAACTCTATAGACACACTATAAATGGTTTTAACCAGCCATACCAAACAACGAAATTGGACCTCCGAATTAATAGTTACCAAGTCATACTTCATTTACGCATATTCAATAACACAATTATTGTAAGAACCTGTGAATAAACCTATACCTTTAATTGGTACATATACATTATTATATGACCTGAATACCGGGATAGAGTTTTGATAAACGGTTGTGTAGTGTAATTTTGCCATTATTTGGCGGTTAGTTTCTTAAACATAATACTTAGCTTGGTACCTCGCTGATCTCGACATTATTTTGGGATTTGCAACACCATTTCGCTATGTTACCAAACTATTTATCATAATGTTGTAAAACTTGAAGTTGTTTGAAGATTCCCGTATGGTTGCCGGGGGCCCCCGTTTGGTCACGGGGCAAAGAATAGGGCCACTGCAGATCCCTTTGGAGGGGTAGGCAGAGGGGTAGAATCCCACCAAAATCATGTTCATTTTATCATTTTTTGTTCATGTTTATTAAAGGTCTTCATCATGATCCCTGCATTGTTTCAGGTGCTATTTCGCTCGCATCAAAAGAGCAGTGGCAGAAAAACATTAACGTGGCTCCAGCGTAAATGGAGTTTCTACGATAGAATTTGCAGCAACTCTGCAGTTCAGGGTGAGAAGGTTCTAGGCCCATTTTCCATATTTTATCTCGATGTACATGGAAGAACAGCCTGGCATGTTCATGCCTATTAGGCGCCATATAACCTTTTCATGTGTTGGTGCGCCTTAAAACCCTAATTCAATTCAATTCGTTTCGAGAAGCTTATTACGATATGTGTACTATAATGTGCTGGGCTTCACTTCATGCGAAGCTAAATGTAGGAACACCCTACAAACCCACCAACAATTTATGTTGAATAACATGTACATTCCGCCTAGCAGGTTACTATCACTATTAAACTATGGAAAGTCGATTATTTAAAAATAATTATTGATATATCACCAACATGTACAATATACATTATTTTAATATAAATAACGTCGACGTCGTATGTTAATGTTTTTATTTTCCAAAGAGGTTTGAGGCCAATAAAGGAAGTATACTGAAACAAATATTCCGATGAACAGCAAATTTTATTTTAAATTCCGATAGGAAATTAAATTCTCTAAAATATACTAAAATAGTGCAGTTTTTTATCCAGCCATATAAAAGATAAATGGCATTAACATTGTTTTTTCTCAAAATTCCTTGCTCTATATTGCTCCTTGGTAAAAAGCAGAGAAAGATAGAATAGCAGTGAAAGATATAGGAAATTCTTTAAATAATAGTTTACATCCTAATTTAAATGATATAATTTATATATAAGATGAAAGGTCTCGTCAAGACTAACAGTGTGATATAAAATATAATTGTATGTGACTAAACTAACACTCTGTGATGCTAAAAACGTTGACAATTGAGTGCAACGCGACTTTTATGAAAAATGTCAAACATATATAGCCATATTTGAGACGTTATTATTAAAATCTTGTTCTCACGAGGACAAAACAAAATTCAGATTCAAGTCGCAAATATCTTCAAATTTACAAATATATATAGTTCATATGCGTACCCTTAAATATTCGAATGGGTCAATTCCCCCTTAAATAAAGATAATTTATCAATATAGAGTATATGCAAAATAAATATAAACAATCTGTAGAAATTGTTGGTACGGCCAGCCTATGTATTACTATATATGTTCTTCGTCAATACATTAAATGAGTAATTTTAACTTTTTTTTGACAGATAATATATAATTAGTGTAAATAATATAACAGTATAAAAAAACATTCAACATTCAATAACAACAACAAAAATATCATTATGATTCTCCCTTAATTTATTATTCACAGGTTAATAAAAACTCATTCACAATTCACAATCAAATACAATACCTGATAGATGATGGGCGAAACGACTTAGTGGGCGAAACGACTATCAAAATGATGTGCGAAACGACCGATGTGCGAAATAACCGATGCGCGAACGGGAAAGTGTGCGAAACGACCCGGGACCGCCTTGCCCATGGCCCATGGGCAATATGATCATGGTATCAATGATCTGATCGGTCAACACTTATTTCCATAGATTGCGTTCTATAATCTTACCGGTGTAGTAGCAATATATACAGGGCAGGGTAGAGCGGGGGTGTCATTACCTGTATAAGTAAGCGGCACCCAGAGCAGAATAGCCAGGTATTTTTTATTGATACTTGTATAAAATACTTGTAAAAGTATTTATAGTAGCCAGGTAGACCAGTCAAAGTTGCAGGGAGAAATCCCCGCCTCTCTATCTTAATGACACCCATGGTAGAGTCGTCATTTGAGGAGTGGAGACTTGCTTTAGTGGCACAGGGATATGGGAAAAAGAAACGCGCAATAAAGGGAACACTTCCTGGAACAACAAGGAACACCCCACCCGTAATTAATGGAACCCAGATAGTTAACTTAGAATTCATAATTTTGATAGAGCATCATCAAAAAACCTGACCAATCAGTGACCAGAAATAAGGGTAAAAAAGACATAACCAATACATTCTGGTAGGTGATAAACTTGGTTTTTATCCTTGATGTTCAACCAAGTTTACTGTTAAAATTAAGGTACCTACAGAGTGACTCTTTTTAAAACCCTGCTTATTTCATGCACATTCATGCAAATTGATTCAACATATGTAACTTTTAAAATCAAAATCTTGAAAATTATGGTATTTTTACTTTGCCAAAGATTTTTATTTTACTATAGAACCTAAGGATAAAAACCGAGTAACACAGATTTTATCACCTACTGAAAATAAAATATAATCTCAACATCTCTGCAATGCAAAATTATGAATATGTCTGTGAAAATTCCTTAAACAGGTCTTAACGTTATATTGATATATTTAAATACATAGATTTAAAACTGAAAATAAAAAGTAGAAGTTATTTATACATGTGGATTAACCTAGAAAGTGACAGTGAAGTTATTAGTAATATGTGTGGATTAACACCGAAAGTCAGTGACGGTGAAATCATTTGTACAGACGGAATTACGCTGAAAGAGACAGTGACATGGTTTATCACTGCGACTTAATACTAAAAGGGATGTTGAATTTGTTTATTTAGTGGGATTTACACAAAAAGAGACAGTGAAATTATTTATAAGTATGGATTTATCCGGAAATTGACAGTGAAGATTCTAAACATGCGGATTTACGCTGAAAGCGACAGTGACGTTGTTATGTGGATTTACACTGAAGGATCAGCAACGTCATTTATATATGTGGATTTTTTTATATATTTTAGGAACATAACCCATATCGTCACAAGCGTGTTTTTTTTAAAATTGAGAAAAAATGCATTTCATAATTCTATCTTTGATACTGTTTACTGTAACTATTAAATGTCAACCCATGCATTTAAAAGCGTTCTTATATTTTTCATTTTTGTCTTTCTATTGACTATTTTTTCTAAAATTGATAAGTGAAGTTACTATATATGCAAATTTATCCTGAAATTAACGGAGAAGTCCCTGAATTCACCTGAAATTAACACTGAAGTTACTATATATGCACATTTTTACCCTGAAATTAACACTGAAGTTAAAATATATATATGCGGCGAATTTACCCTGGAAATATTAAACAGTGAAATTATTATATGCAAATTCAACCTGAAATTAACAGTGAAGTTACTATATGTGGATTTACACTTGAAGAGACGGTGATATCATTTATATGTTGATTTACGCTGAAAGAAACGTTGACGTCATTTATATACGTGGATTTACGCTGAAAGAGACGGTGACGTCATTTATTACGTGGATTTACGCTGAAAGAGATGGTGACTTCATTTATATACGTGGATTTACGCTGAAAGAGACCGTGACATCATTTATATACGTGGATTTACGCTGAAAGAGACCGTGATGGTTTATATATACTATGTATATGCACCAAATTAATTCTGTTTAAATTGTACAAAACAAATGAACGGGACAGTCACTAATTTTTTAAATGCTGTCTACAGATACATCGTATGATACGTATCTAGTAGAAGGTTGCAAGCCCTTGTTAAAGCAGAGGAAATTATTTTAGTATTGATAGCAACAGGTTACACATTTTATATAACGATACCTAAAAGTTACTGGGCCCAAACAAAATTAAGAAAGGTTACATCTGAATCGGGGAGCAGTGCCCTAAATGTTTAATGTGCTGAGAAGGTTGATTCCGATTTACTGCATCCGTGGCTTGGATGGTTTGAAACCTCGACTCTCTCACTGCGAGTTGAAATAAATAAGAAAGCGTGTCCTTTCAGATGGGCAGAAGGTATACACTACTATTTCTACCCAGGAAAAAGTGGTGTGCCCCCACCATGGATGATATCTATCATAATATATGGCCTAACATGTGCTAAAAATGACGTAAATAATTCAAACAACCAGCCAACCGATTTACTGAACCACCAGGTTCATGTTGATGACCCTCATCTTACGGATGTTGCCAGCTATCCGTCAGATGACTGCCATCAGCCAACTCACATCCTAATCATTTCATGCTTAAATGTTATATTAATTGCATATATAAAATTATGTTTTTATTAGGCACATATTTATATTTGCTTTATATTATAAGCACAACAAATAGGCGTCAGGGTTGTCATAAGTAGCCAGTTGCCGATCAAAATTATCGGTTAACATGGTGTTATCATCAGTTAGTTTTGCCTTAACTTGTATTTGCAATATGTGACACTGACTTCGTTGATCCCTCGTCAAATTGTTTGGAATTCAAAATGAATCCCTGTTGCCAGGGCTTAATCTAGTTTAACTACTTTGCTGTGAAATTAGAAACTTCAGTTCAATTTTTAGCTCTACTGGCCGAAGGCCAGCAGAGCTTATGGGATGGCGAGTTGTCCGTCGTCCGTCCGTCCGTCTGTTAACTTTTGCCTTGTGAACACTCTAGGGCCTTCATTATTAATCGAATCTTTACGAAACTTTACCAGTGTCTTTATATCAATGAAAGCTCGGACAAGTTCGAAAACCAGTCGGATCGGATAAATTTCACTGGAGTTATGGCCCTTGTTTTGCTGAAAAATGCCATATTAAGCCTTGTGAACACTCTAGCACCTTTATTTATTATTTGATCTTTACCAAACTTGTACAGATTGTTAATATCAATAAAAGCTCGGACAAGTTCGAAAACCAGCCAAATCGGATCAGTAACGCCGGAGTTATGGCCCTTGTTTTTTCTGAAAATTGCCATTTTTTGCCTTGTGAACGCTCTAACACCTTTATTTATTATTTGATCATTACCAAACTTGCACAGATTGTTAATATTAATGATAGCTTCACCAAGTTCGAAAACCAGCTAAATCGAATCAGTAACACCAGAGTTATGGCCCTTGTTTTTTCTGAAAAATGCCATTTTCTGCCTTGTGAACACTCTAGGGCCTTCAATATTAATCGGACCTTTACTTAACTTTGCCAGTGTCTTTATATCAATGAAAGCTCGGACAAGTTCGAAAACTGGCAAGATTGAAATAATTTCACCGGAGTTGTGGCCCTTGTTTTGCTGAAAAATGCCATATTAAGCCTAGTGAACACTCTAGCACCTTTATTTATTATTTGATCTTTACCAAACTTGCACAGATTGTTAATATCAATGAAAGCTCGGACAAGTTCGAAAACCAGCTAGATCGGACCATTAACAGTGGAGTTATTGCCTTGATTTAGTTAAAATTGCTATATTTTGCCTCATTAAGATGATAGGGCCTTCATCTTTCATCCAATCTTTACCAAACTTTTACAGATTGTTTATATAAATGAGAGCTAGGACAAGTTCGAAAACTAGCTGGATCGGACCATTAACAGCGGAGTTATGTCCCTTGATTTAGTTAAAAATGCTATATTTTGCCTCGTTAAGACGATAGGGCCTTTATCTTTCATTCGATCTTTACCAAACTTTACCAGATTGTTTATATAAATGAAAGCTTGGACATTTCGAAGATCAGCCAGATCTGACCAGTAACAGCGGAGTTATGGCCCTTGATTTAGTTAAAAATACTATATTTTGCCTCGTTAAGATTTTTCATCTGATCTTTACAAAACTTTACCTGATTGTTTATATCAATGACAGCTCAGACAATTTCGAATACCAGCCAGATCGGACCAGTAACAGATGAGTTATGGCCGTTGATTTAGTTGAAATTGCTATATTTTGCCTCGTTAATTCGATAAGGCCTTCATCTTTCATCTGATCTTTACAAAACTTTACCTGATTGTTTATATCAATGACAGCTCAGACAATTTCGAAAACCAGCCAGATCGGACCAGTAACAGATGAGTTATGGCCCTTGATTTAGTTAAAAATGCTATACTTTGCCTCGTTAAGACGATAGGGCCTTTATTTTTCATGCGATCTTTACGAAACTTTACCAGATTGTTAATATCAATGACAGCTCGGTCAAGTTCGAAAACCAGCCAGATCGGACCAGTAACAGTGGAGTTATGGCCCTTGATTTAGTTAAAAATCCTATATTTTGCCTCGTTAAGATGATAAGGCCTTCATCTTTCATCCGATCTTTAAGAAACTTTACCAGATTGTTAATATCATTGAAAGCTTGGACAAGTTCGAAAAACATCCAGATTGGACCATTTACATCGGAGTCATGGCCCTTTATTTCTGAAATATGCTATATCTTGGCCTCATTAAGACGAAAGGGCCTTCATTTTGCCGGATTTCATTGAAACTTTGCAGGCATGCTCAGTACCAAGCCTAGTTGTACATTGTCACCGTGTTCCAGTTGAATGATTTTGGTGGAGTTATAGCCCTTTAAAGGTTTTAATACACAAACTTTGTTCTGACTAGTTCTCTTGAACCCCTGGCCGGATTAAACTAAACTTTTTAGTGATGATCAATTCTGTGTCTAGTTGTGCAAATCATCGCCGTGTTCCGGTTGAATGATTTTTGGCGGAGTTATGGCCCTTTAACGGTTTTAATAAACAAACTTTGTTCTGATCTACTTCTCCTGAACCCCTCGCCAGATTTCAATGAAACTTTGCAGGGATGATCAGCATCAAGCCTAGTTGTGCATGTCATCGTCACGTTTCGGTTTACATATATTTGGCAGAGTTATGGCCCTTTAAAGGATTTTGATACCCCAATTTTTTTCTGGGCTAGTTCTCCTGAACCCCTGGCTGGATACAGATGAAACTTGACAAGGATGATTTGTATCAAAAAAAGAGTATGATGAAGGACCTTTGGAAACGGCCGAGCACGACACATACGAAATATTGCAGTCTCGGTTTGATTGAGACTGTTCATGAGTGGTAGTGAAATATGCTAGCTACCGCTCACGCCCTCTAGCCCCGGGTTGAGTAGAACTCAATATTAATAAAATCAACAGCACAAAATTTTAACCATCCCGAAGATGGCATGCATATGGCGGTGGACATGGAGTTAGCCTTCTTTAATGTATTCCCCATCAAGCCTAGTTGTACATATCATCGCCATATTTTGGTTGAATGATTTTTGGCAGAGTTGTGACCCTTTAAATATTTTAATACACAAACTTTGTCCAGATTAGTCTCTTCTGAACTCCTTGCCAGATTTCAGCGAATCTTGGCGAGGATGATCGGTACTGAGCCTAGTTGCACCTGTCATTGCCATGTTCTGGTTGAATGATTTTTGAAAGACTTATGGCCCCTTATACATAAACTTTATCTTGAGCCAGTAGAGCGTCCACAGGCCCTCTTTGGCCTCTTGTTTAGTTCATTTGCTCTTAGTACAAACATGTACCACTTCTATGGTGTAATCGGTAAACACGTCTATCCTTTTAGGGTAGAAGACCCAGGTTCAAATCCTGGTGGGAGTAAAAATTTGTTTGGAAAAAGAGCTGGATTAAGCATTTTTTTAAGTATTTCTAAATTTTGAATTTAATTCAATGTAATCAAATTCAATTTAAACAATCGAATATCATAAGTTACAGCATGTCTGGAAACGACCACGAGGGAAAGAAGCTATTACAAGACAATGGCCCATTTAGCAATAAAATCTTTCATGAGGCCCTCTTTTCTTCTTTGAAAGCTGTTTCCCTCTTTTGGTTTTGCAATAATGAGCCTCTTATAAAATATTTTACCTAATATTGTAATGCATTGAATGCTCTTAGAAGACAGTGGCCCAGTTAGTAAAAGTATCTTCCCTGAGGCCCTCTTTTCAATTCATCATCTTTAAGGCCCTATTATATTACCCTTTGGTCTTAAAATGAAAAACAATGTTATTTTGCTACAATAATAGGTCTTTTTTTAAATATGTTTACCATATATTTACAAAATTCTTCCCTGCCTCTTTTGTCCATATTCTTCTCTGTTTGCTATGACTTTTGCCCTTTAAATCTTGGTAGCCAGAGACTAACGAGTGGTCGTTTTAGCGCAGGATGAAACCTAACATGTGATGTCGACCAGTTTTCAAGACGTTTACACATCCATAAACTCTTCTAACTACATTCTTTTCTTTCACGACTGTTATTATATTTATTATCTCATTTTAACCGGGTGTGTCTTTAATTGAAATGTTGAAAAATAATAGCTCCGTCGTTTCACTGGGCGCTTCAGAGAGCTGAGATCAATGCCAAGAATGGAAGTTTATAACAATTATGTAAATATATATCCATTTTTAGATATCATACAGTAGCTTTTTTCACGTTTAATCTTCATTATTGTGATCTTTATTTTTTCATATTGATTACTGTTCGCATTTAGGCAAAATAAGAAAAAAGTTAAAAAATAAAAAGACAAAAAAAAGAGACAAAAAATTTGAAATACGGTATACAAAATGCAAAGTCTTATTATGAAGTACTAGTGCTAGGTTATGGGGAAAAAAACAATTATAAATGTATGAATTGAATTGAAACGAATGTTTTTTAACGGCTCATCAACACAGTATAGGTTATTTAGAGCTGCCCCAGAGAGAGGGGAAGGATACATAGGAATCCGAGAACCGTGCACTACTCTTATTATCAAATAGATCTCTATGGTTCTTTAACGTGCTCGGAGGATAGACCGATACACGGTACTGCCCGGTTTACGTCCCCATCCGTCGGACGAGGCTAACGGAAAGTGTCTTGGTCAAGAACACACCGACAAACTCAGTGGCACCACGGAGGATTGAACCTGGGGCCTCCGGTTACAAATTCGCCGCGCTACCGACTGCGCCATGCCAGCCCTAAAGAAAATATTTTTTGTTTCAAACCCGGTGTAAAACCCACATTGTCAATACATACAGACTTGCTTTACACAGATAATTTTAATGTTATAGTATCAAAAATAAACATTGTTTCATGCTACACTGATTTTTCAAACAATTTGACGAGGGATCAACGAAGTCAGTGTCACATATTGCAAATACAAGTTAAGGCAAAACTAACTGATGATAACAAAATAAATCCCGTAGTTGAAATCAAGACGTTTCGGCCCCAAACAGTTCGTTCGGTCCCAAACAGTTCGTTCCATATAATGACTGACAGTTTGGAAGCATTTTTGTTGAGTTTTCCAAATATATACATTAATATTACGGTTGAATTGAAGGGAAAGGAGGAAGAGACATTGTACTTATGATTATATCATATTATGGGAGTGATTGTTTACCGTTTTGTCAGTCGAGAGTGATATGTCAGCTGCATGCATATATGAACTTGATATTGTATCAGTAAATCAATTAATAAAACTCTAAACAAAGAAAGATATGACTCATGAAGTCCATACTGACGTCCATGGCGTCCATGGTACTTGATATATTGTTAAATTACGCTTATATGGTCTGCAAGTATATATTTTTTCTCCAATTCACAGACATTAGGGTACACCTTTGACATGAGGGTTAGTTTATTGCAAGATATAAATCTTATACATATATCATCTAGTGAAAACATTCCAGATATCATATATTTAATATAAACAATATGAAAATAGTTTTTTTAACACTATTGACTATGTGATCAATGATTACATCAAATGTATTTATTTTATAAGGGCTTCTTGAAGCATCAAACATTTTTAAAATGTTTAAATTTCAATCGGAGGCTCTAGTGTGTTTTACAAAAGATGGTTTACAGGAGGAATAACTTTTATCAATGACATTTTAAACAAAAATGGAAATCTTTATTCATACATAGAATTGAATGAACACTATAATATACAGTCCAATTTTCTTGAATATGAAGGTATTATAACTGCTGTCAGGAATTAGTTGGCAAACCTGAATATTGTGCATCTAGCCTGTAACAGCCAAACCCTATTCGTCCACTAATCCTATCATTAATTCTACAAAATGAGAAAGGCTGTCGAAACATATATGACATCATGATTAGAAATAATGTATATCCCAAAGCATTAACTAAATGGAAAAATGAAGTAGTTAGTGTTCCAAACTTTGAATTTGAAAGATTATATGCCTTACCTTATAAAATAACAAAAGATCCTAAGTTACCTTGGCTCAATTTAGAATCAACCATAGGATATTTGGAACAAATTACCTTTTATCTAAAATGAATATTATTAATAACGATATGTGCAGCTTTTGCAAAAATACACCTGAAACTATCCAACATCTGTTTTGGAACTGTGGAACAGTAAAAGAATTCTGGTCAAAACTTCAAACTTATCTTACAGAAAAATGCAATACAGCATTCGTAACTTTAACAGAAACAGATATTTTTATTTGGAAATAGTAAATTTAATACTGTTTTGAGCAAAATCATCATGCAAGCAAAACTTTACATTTATCGAAACAAGATGCAACGTCAAATTCCACAGCTTAACCTTTTTAAAACGTATATAATATCTTTGTACAAAGTTGAGAAACTAATCGCATATAAAAACTTTAAAAAAATGAATACGTTTGAAACCATGTGGAGTCAATACCTTGCTAGTATAGAGACAATTTACTTTGTTGATTTTTCCAGTATCAAACTGTAGCAAATAAACTTAATGTTTTTATCTGGGACATGCAAAGCTTAGCTTACTAATTAGAAATAACAATTGTTTTACATACCCTTGCTTATATCTTGATCTTCCTTAATCAACCTTCTTGGTTTTTATAGAAAATTTTTTTTTTTTGGAAGTTGTGTATATTAATCCTTTAAAACTATCCTAAAACATTGTCCTTTGATAATGGATTTATATACAGATATATTACACAGTATGGGTGTTTTTTTTTCTATTTCCAAAAACAAAATATGAGAAAAAGTCAGTGTAGCATGAAACAATGTGTATTTTTGATACTATAACATTAAAATTATCTGTGTAAAGCAAGTCGGTATGTATTGACAATGTGAGTTTTGAAACAAAAAATATTTTCTTTAGGGCTGGCATGGCGCAGTTGGTAGTGCGGCGGATTTGTAACCGGAGGCCCCGGGTTCAATCCTCCATGGCGCCACTGAGTTTCGTCGGTGTGTTCTTGACCAAGACACTTTCCGTTAGCCTCGTCCGACGGATGGGGACGTAAACCGGGCAGTACCGTGTATCGGTCTATCCTCCGAGCATGTTAAAGAACCATAGGAATCTATTTGATAATAAGAGTAGGGCACGGTTCTCGGATTTCTATGTATCCTTCCCCTCTCTCTGGGGCAGCTCTAAATAACCTATACTGTGTTGATGATCCGTTAAACAACATTCATTTCAATTCAATTCATAGATTTATTATTGTTTTTTTCCCCATAACCTAGCACTAGTCCTTCATAATAAGACTTTGCATGTTGTATTTCACATTTTTCTCCTTTTTTGTCTTTTTATTTTTTAACTTTTTTTTTATTTTGCCTAAATGCGAACAGTAGTCAATATGAAAAAATAAAGATCACAATAATGAAGATTAAACGTGAAAAAAGCTACTGTATGATATCTAAAATTGGATATATATTTACATAATTGTTATAAACTTCCATTCTTGGCATTGATCTCAGCTCTCTGAAGCGCCCAGTGAAACGACGGAGCTATTATTTTTCAACATTTCAATTAAAGACAAACCCGGTTAAAATGAGATAATAAATATAATAACAGTCGTGAAAGAAAAGAATGTGGTTAGAAGAGTTTATGGATGTGTAAACGTCTTGAAAACTGGTCGACATCACATGTTAGGTTTCATCCTGCGCTAAAACGACCACTCGTTAGTCTCTGTTTGGCTACCAAGATTTAAAGGGCAAAGCCGTAAGGTCATAGCAAAAAGAGAAGAATATGGACAAAAGAGGGCCTCAGGGAAGATTTTTGTAAATATATGGTAAACATATTTAAAAAAGACCTATTATTGTAGCAAAATAACATTGTTTTTCATTTTAAAACCAAAGGGTAATATAATAGGGCCTTAAAGATGATGAATTGAAAAGAGGGCCTCAGGGAAGATAATTTTACTAACTGGGCCACTGTCTTCTAAGAGCATTCAATGCATAACAATATTAGGTAAAATATTATATAAGAGGCTCATTATTGCAAAACCAAAATAGGGAAACGGCTTTCAAAGAAAAAAAAGAGGGCCTCATGCAAGATTTTATTGCTAAATGGGCCATTGTCTTGCAATAGCTTCTTTCCCTCGTGGTCGTTTCCAGACATGCTGTAACTTATGATATTCGATTGTTTAAATTGAATTTGATTACGTTGAATTAAATTCAAAATTTGAAATACTTAAAAAAAAAATTAATCCAGCTCTTTTTCCAAACAAATTTACTCCCACCAGGATTTGAACCTGGGTCTTCTACCCTAAAAGGATAGACGTGTTTACCGATTACACCATAGAAGTGGTACATGTTTGTACTAAGAGCAAATGAACTAAAAAATTAAACTGAAGTTCCTAATTTCACAGCAAAGTAGTTACGGTAAACTAGATTTAGCCCTGGCAATACGGATTCATTTTGAATTCCAAACAATTTGACGAGGGATCAACAAAGTCAATTTTACATTTTTAAATACAAGTTAAGGCAAAACACCATTTTAACCGATAATTTTGATCGGCAATTGGCTACTAATGACAACCCTGACGCCCATTAGTTGTGCTTATAATATAAAGCAAATATAAATATGTGCCTAATAAAAACATAAATTTATATAAGCAATTAATATAACATTTAAGCATGAAATGATTTAGATGTGAGTTGGCTGATGGGAGTCATCTGACGGATAGCTGGCAACATCTGTAAGATGAGGTTCATCAACATGAACCTGGTGGTTCAGTAAATCAGTTGGCTGGTTGTTTGAATGATTTACGTCATTTTTAGCACATGTTAGGCCATATATGATGATCGATATCATCCATGGTGGGGGCACACCACTTTTTCCTGGGTAGAAATAGTAGTGTATACCTTCTGCCCATCTGAAAGGACACACTTTCTTATTTATTCCAACTCGCAGTGAGAGAGGTGAGGTTTCAAACCATCCAAGCCACGGATGCAGTAAATCGGAATCAACCTTCTCAGCACATTAAACATTTATGGCACTGCTCCCCGATTCAGATGTAACCTTTCTTAATTTTTTTTGGGCCCAGTAACTTTTAGGTATGGTTATATAAAATGTGTAACCTGTTGCTATAAATACTAAAATAATTTCCTCTGCTTTAAACCTTCTACTAGATACGTAACATACGATGTATCTGTAGGCAGCATTAAACAAAATGTGTGACTGTCCCGTTCATTTGTTTTGTACAATTTAAACAGAATTAATTAGGTGCATATAGTATATATAAACCATCACGGTCTCTTTCAGCGTAAATCCACGTATATAAATGATGTCATGGTCTCTTTCAGCGTAAACCCATGTATATAAATGACATCACCGTTTCTTTCAGCGTAAATCAACATATAAATGATGTCACCGTCTCTTCCAATGTAAATCCACATTATAGTAACTTCACTGTTAATTTCAGGTTGAATTTGCATATAATATTATTAAATAACTTCGTCGCATATATATATTAACTTCAGTTTTAATTTCAGGGTAAAATGTGCATACATAGTAACTTCAGTGTTAATTTCAGGTGAATTCAGGGACTTCTCTGTTAATTTCAGGATAAATCTGCATATATAGTAACTTCACTTATCACTTTTAGAAAAAAATAGTCAATAGAAAGAAAACAAGAGGTCAATGACCTTGAAGCTCTACTGATTGATTTTGATTTCAGGAAGTAGTCGCTACAGACTTGTTTTTTGAAATATTATTTTTAGCCATTGCGGCCATCTTGAATTTCCGGCCGACCTGAAATTTTGCTAGGATCAATTAGACATCAAGAGCAACATTCCTGTGAGGTTTCATGAAAATCCGTCAAGTAGTTTCACAGGAATAGTCGCTACAAGTTTTCATTATATAACTCTATGTAAACAAAGATGGCCGCTGACAGCCATGTTTAACGTCGAATCAAAATAATGTTTGACTCTGATAACCATCATGTCATGCTGATCATTTTACAAAAAGTCCCATATCAATATCACTTATAGTTTTCAAGACGTAGTCGCTACAAACTTCTTTTTTAAAAAATCAAATTTTAGCTGTGGCGGCCATCTTGAATTTCTGGCCGATCTGAGATTTTGCTAGGATCAATTAAACATTAAGAGCAACATTCCTGTAAAGTTTCATGAAAATCTGCCAAGTAGTTTCAAAGGATTAGTCGCTACAAGTTTTTACTATATAACTCTATGTAAACAAAGATGGCTGCTGGCAGCCATGTTTAACGTTGAATCAAAACAATTTTTGACAAGGACCAACATCATGTCATGCTGATCATTTTACAAAAAGTCCAATATCAATATCACTTATAGTTTTCAAGTAGTAGTCGCTACAAACTTGTATTTTGAAAATCTATTTTTAGCCATGGCAGCCATCTTGAATTTCCGGGCAACCTGAAATTTTGCTAGGATCAATTAGACATCAAGAGCAACATTCCTGTGAAGTTTCATGAAAATCCGTCACGTAGTTTCAGAGGAGTAGTCGCTACAAGTTTTCATTATATAACTCTATGTAAACAAAGATGGCCACTGGCAGCCATGTTTAACGTCGAATCAAAATAATGTTTGACTCTTATAACCATCATGTCATGCTGATCATTTTACAAAAAGTCCCATATCAATATCACTTATAGTTTTCAAGACGTAGTCGCTACAAACTTCTTTTTTAAAAATCTATTTTTAGCTGTGGTGGCCATCTTGAATTTCTGGCCGATCTGAAATTTTGCTAGTATCAATTAGACATTAAGAGCAATATTCCTGTAAAGTTTCATGAAAATCTGTCGAGTAGTTTCAAAGGAGTAGTCGCTACAAGTTTTTACTATATAACTGTATGTAAACAAAGATGGCCTCTGGCAGCCATGTTTAACGTTGAATCAAAACGATTTTTGACAAGGACCAACATCATGTCATGCTGATCATTTAAGAAAAAGTCCCATATCAATATCACTTATAGTTTTCAAGAAGTAGTCGCTACAAACTTGTATTTTGAAAATTTATTTTTAGCCGTGGCGGCCATCTTGAATTTCCGGCCGACCTGAAATTTTGCTAGGATCAATTAGACATCAAGAGCAACATTCCTGTGAAGTTTCATGAAAATCCGTCAAGTAGTTTCAGAGGAGTAGTTGCTACAAGTTTTCATTATATAACTCTATGTAAACAAAGATGGCCGCTGGCAGCCATGTTTAACGTCGAATCAAAACGATTTTCGACAAGGACCAACATCATGTCATGCTGATCATTTTAGAAAAAGTCCCATATCAATATCACTTATAGTTTTCATGAAGAAGTCGCTACAAACTTGTTTTTTAAAAACCTATTTTTAGATCTGGCGGCCATCTTGGATTTCACATCAACATGAATTTTTGCTAGGATCAACTAGACTTCATGGGCAACATTTCTGTAAAGTTTCATGAAAATCCATTCAGTAGTTTCAGAGGAGAAGTCGCTACAAAAAAAAGTTTACAGACGGACAGACAGACGGACGGACAGACGGACGCCGCACCACAGCATAAGCTCTGCTGATCTCTGATCAGTAGAGCTAAAAACTTGTTTGAGAACAGTGCAGCATACCAATTCAATCCTTAATGATTTATTTGATTTTTAGTTTCAGAGGATGATTCAAATATGACCATTCTATCAGTTATAACTTTGAACTGAAATACATCAATGGGCGGGCAACATGTAGAACAACAAATAAAGACAATAACATTGTTTGACTATAGTACTTGAAACATGATTGCGAAAACACATGGCACAGGACAAAGCAAACTTTCAACATTCTATAAATTACTCACAAGTTCTCATAACATTTACAACAAAAGCCATGCTTTTATACTGGTTTGGTTACTTCATTAATATTCCTTTACATAGCGACCATATATTACCCAGGAAGCAGATTTACTATAAAAACCTTTATACCTGTCCACGCTATGCAAATACTACCCGAGTCAAGATGTTAATTTTTTCTTTCTCCAAACAGTCAGTTAAATTTCCTCAATTGGGTTCACTATTGAATAAGAAAAAATAAACACCAATGTTAGCATAGCGAGTTATTAATTTGATGGAAGGAAAAGGAGAAAATGAATGGTGTTTTATGGCACGTCGACACATAAATAGGTCATATTGTGCGCAAAAACTAAAAAAAAAGAAAAAATAGATATCAAAATTATTAGATCTTAGAACAAGTAGAAATGAAATTTATTGATTTGAAGAAAAAAAATATTTTAAGAAATCTATCAAAATGAACCAATTAGATCAAGAAGAAATTAAATTTATTGATTTGAAGGAAAGAAACATTTTAATTAGATATCTATCAGAACGAAGCAATTAGATTGAGAAGAAATAAATTTACTGATTTGAAGAAAAAAATAATAATTTGAGATAGATAGACGTGAAAATGAATGGGTAAGATCAAGTAGAATTTATGCTTACACACTCTTGCTCACTAAAGGTTGCCGAAGCATCCAACATGGCAATATGGTTCTAGTTACACAAATCATAAAGCAAGTAGTTGACAATGTTCTCGAGAAAATGAATCCATAGAAACACACGTTTACCTTGTAAACTTACATAATAATAGTATATAGTACTTTAATTTTCAACTTCATGAATGGTATAGGGTGAAACAAGCTAAAAGTCTTTTTAAGTTTGACAACTAAAATGTGTTTTCAAGTTGTAATGAGAAAATTCAAAATAATATCAATTACATGTTAATTCATCATTCACGTGAATTAAGTCAAAGCATCCCTCACTGTTAGGTATCATTTTGATTCTTTCAAAATCCAAAATTATACCGGTATCTACGATATATCTTGTATAATGAATTATTTTAAAACATGATACAAATGAAACAAATAAACAGGAAATCTGGAATTGTTTGTGTCATAGAGCTGCAGTTCTTACAACATCACAACAAAATGCACACAAACGTGTACAACATAGCGTAATAATGTTAAACATAACAGATTAAATAATAAATACAAAAATAATATCACAGACTAGTGTTTGTCATAACCAAATTTGAGGGGTCGACATGGGGGTCTCATTTTCTCGCGTCGCAATTATTTTGTTTTTTCTTCCTCACTTCCCACTTTCTGATTTTGCTGACAAACCATTCCCAAATGGTTTTCATATATTTTTCCCCACTTGACTTCTCTAACCCTTGGATTTACTGTTCACCCATTTGTTTTAATTATGTTTATCAATTAGTGTTTTGAACCACTGTTCCCACCTCAACCCGCTCAATCTGGCCCTTAAATACATGCTATATTTCGCCTATATCACCATGAGAATTTATACAAGAGGTCAATGACCTTGAAGCTCTACTGATCGATTTTGATTTCAGGAAGTAGTCGCTACAAACTGTTTTTTTGAAAATCTATTTTTAGCTGTGGTGGCCATCTTGAATTTCCGGCCGACCTGAAATTTTGCTAGGATCAATTAGACATCAAGAGCAACATTCCTGTGAAGTTTCATGAAAATCCGTCAAGTAGTTTCAGAGGAGTAGTCGCTACAAGTTTTCATTATATAACTCTATGTAAACAAAGATGGCCACTGACAGCCATGTTTAACATTGAATCAAAATAATGTTCGACTCGGATAACCATCATGTCATGCTGATCATTTTAGAAAAAGTCCCATATCAATATCTCTTATAGTTTTCAAGAAGTAGTCGCTACAAACTTATTTTTTAAAAATCTATTTTTAACTGTGGCGGCCATCTTGAATTTCCGGCCGACCTGAAATTTTTCTAGGATCAACTAGACATCAAGAGCAACATTCCTGTGAAGTTTCATGAACATCCATCAAGTAGTTTCAGAGGAGTAGTCGCTACAAGTTTTTACTATATAACTCTATGTAACCAAAGATGGCCACTGGCAGCCATGTTTAACGTCGAATCAAAATAATTTTCCACAAGGATCTACATCATGTCATGCTCATCATTTTAGAAAAAGTCCCATATCAATATCACTTATAGTTTTCAAGAAGTAGTCGCTACAAACTTATTTTTTAAAAATCTATTTTTAGCTGTGACGGCCATCTTGAATTTCCGGCCGACCTGAAATTTTTCTAGGATCAATTAGACATCAAGAGCAACATTCCTGTAACGTTTCATGACAATCCGCCAAGTAGTTTCAGAGGAGTAGTCGCTACAAGTTTTTACTATATAACTCTATGTAAACAAAGATGGCCGCTGGCAGCCATGTTTAACGTCGAATCAAAACGATTTTCGACAAGGATCAACATCATGTCATGCTGATCATTTTAGAAAAAGTCCCATATCAATATCACTTATAGTTTTCAAGAAGTAGTCGCTACAAACTTGTATTTTGAAAATCAATTTTTAGCCATGGCGGCCATCTTGAATTTCCGGCCGACCTGAAATTTTGCTAGGATCAATAAGACATCAAGAGCAACATTTTTGTGAAGTTTCATGAAAATCCGTCAAGTAGTTTCAGAGGAGTAGTCGCTACAAGTTTTCATTATATAACTCTATGTAAACAAAGATGGCCGCTGGCAGCCACGTTTAACGTCGAATCAAAACGATTTTTGATAAGGACCAACATCATGTCATGCTGATCATTTTAGAAAAAGTCCCATATCAATATCACTTATAGTTTTGAAGAAGTAGTCGCTACAAACTTGCATGAAAATCTATTTTTAGCCATGGCGGCCATCTTGAATTTCCGGCTGACCTGAAATTTTGCTAGGATCAATAAGACATCAAGAGCAACATTTCTGTGAAGTTTTCATGAAAATCCATCAAGTAGTTTCAGAGGAGTAGTCGCTACAAGTTTTTCATTATATAACTCTATGTAAACAAAGATGGCCGCTGGCAGCCATGTTTATCGTCAAATCAAAAACGATTTTCGACAAGGACCAACATCATGTCATGCTGATCATTTCAGAAAAAGTCCCATATCAAATATCACTTAATAGTATTCAAGAAGTAGTCGCTACAAACTTGTATTTAAAAAATCTATTTTTAGCTTTGGCGGCCATCTTGGATTTCACATCAACATGAATTTTTGCTAGGATCAACTAGACTTCATGGGCAAACATTTTTGTAAAGTTTTATGAATATCCATCCAGTAGTTTCAGAGGAGTAGTCGCTACAAATAAAAGTTAACGGACAGACGGACAGACAGACGGACGACGGACGCCGCACCACGGCATAAGCTCTGCTGATCTCTGATCAGTAGAGCTAAAAATGAAAAAGAAAAATATAAGAACGCTTTTAAATGCATGGGTTGACATAAGTTACTGTAAACAGTATCAAAGATAGAATTATGAAATGAATGTTTTACTGCATTTTTTCTCAATTTTAAAAAAAACACGCTTGCGACGGTATGGGTTATGTTTCTAAAGTATATAAAAAAAATCAACATATATGAATGACGTTGCTGATCCTTCAGAGTAAATCCACATAACAACGTCACTGTCTCTTTCAGCGTAAATCCGCATGTTTAGAATCTTCACTGTCAATTTCCGGATAAATCCATACGTATAAATAATTTCACTGTCTCTTTTTGTGTAAATCCCACTAAATAAACAATTTCAACATCCCTTTTAGTATCAAGTCGCAGTGATAAACCATGTCACTGTCTCTTTCAGCGTAGTTCCGTCTGTACAAATGTGTCATTTCTAGGTTAATCCACATGTATAATTTAAATAACTTCTACTTTTTATTTTCAGTTTTAAATCTATGTATTTAAATATATCAATATAACGTTAAGTCTTAAGACCTGTTTAAGGAATTTTCACAGACATATTCAAACTATCTGGGTTCCATTAATTACGGGTGGGAGTGTTCCTGGTGGTGTTCCTTGTTGTTCCAGACAGACAGTGTTCCCTTTATTGCGTGTTTCTTTTTCCCATATCCCCGTGCGACTAAGGCAAGTCTCCACTCCTCAAATGACGACTCTACCAGTGGTGTCATTAAAGGGAATGTAGCGACACAGCCAAACAAACTGTATTATTGAGCGGAAAAACTTGGGAAAAGGTGAAAGAATTATCAAAATCGGATGATAAAACAAAAAAGATATGACCATTTAAATGTTGTTCTAAAACGAATATGGAAGCCGCCATTTTTAGAACTATGATGTCATAGTTCCATATTACCATATATGGAATATAGATAAATATTATTTAAACGAAGAAAATCACTGCAAATGAATGATTATTTTTACTGGTGATATAAATCATTATTTCCATTAAGTATTACATATTTTTCATACAGTCGCTGTCATTTTTCCCTATAAATCAGTAAATTTTCATATTTATAAATATTCCATATATGGTCATTTAGAACCGTGATGTCATAGCTCTCAAAATGGCCGCTTCCATAACCGTTTCAACAGAAACTTCAAATGATCATATCTTCTTTGTTTATCATCCGATTTTGATAATTCTTTCACCCTTATTAAAGTATTTCAAAACTCTCAATAATAAAGATGGTTTGGCTGTGTAGCTACATTCCCTTTAATAGGCGGGAGGAAGGGATTCTCCCTGCTACTTTGACTGGTCTTCCATAAATACTTTACTACTAGTAGTATTTTATACAAGTATCAATAAAAATACCCGGCTATTCTGCTCTGGGTTCCGCTTTCTTATAAAGGTAATGACACCCCAGCTCTACCCTGCCCTGTATATATTGGTGGGGCCCATGTGCTCGCACTTTTAGTTTTAGATGAAGAGGAGGTGAAACCTCTTAATAAACTAAGAAGCGCCCACGTTTGACGGGAATCACCATATTGTTTACCTAAGTATGAATACATTATTATATCAGGAATTTTTATGAATACTCCCTGATAAAACAAATAAATATGTACCGCATTTTCGGAACTTGCCAGCAGTCGCCATTTTGTTTATCTTATAATTGAAGAGGTCGCTACAACAGAGTTGTCGTTTCTTGAAAATAGTTCAATATGGCCACGAGTACTCTCCGAGTCGGATTCCCGAGTGACGGAATCCGACGAGGCAGTTCCGATTGAATACTCTTCGAGCCACTATTCCCGAGTACGGAAATTGGCGAAGAGTTCCGATTGCTTGGTATGGTTTAAGTTCGGCATGTATCGGAAATTGAATGTCACGGAAATTGACGAAGCAGTTCTGGGTATGGTTCAAGTTCGACATGTATCAGAAACTGATTGTCACGGAAATTTACGAAGACGTTCTGGGTATGGTTCAAGTTCGACATGTATCAGGAACTGATTGTCACGGAAATTTACGAAGACGTTCTGGGTATGGTTTAAGTTCGACATGTATCGGAAAATGACTGTCGCGGAAATTGACAAAGTAGTTACGGGTATGGGTATGGTACAAGTTCGGCTTATATCAGAAACTGAATGTCACGGAAATTGATGAAGCAGTTCTGGGTAAGGTTTAAGTTTGGCATATATGGGAAACTAAATGTCACGGAAATTGACGAAGCAGTCCTGGGTATGGTTCAAGTTCGTCATGTATCGGAAACTGAATGTCACGGAAATGGACGAAGCAGTTCTTGGTATGGTTTAAGTTCGGCATGTATCGGAAACTGAATGTCGCGGAAATTGACGAAGCAGTTCTGGGTATGGTTCAAGTTCGACATGTATCAGAAACTGATTGTCACGGAAATTTACGAAGACGTTCTGGGTATGGTTTAAGTTCGACATGTATCGGAAACTGAATGTCACGGAAATTGACGAAGCAGTTCTTGTTATGGTTCGGGTTCGGCATGTATCGGTAACTGACTGTCACGGAAATTGACGAAGCAGTTCTTGTTATGGTTCGGGTTCGGCATGTATTGGAAACTGGCTGTCACGGATATTGACGAAGACGTTCTTGTTATGGTTCGTGTTCGGCATGTATCGGAAACTGAATGTCACGGAAATTGACGAAGCAGTTCTTGTTATGGTTCGGAATCGGCATGTATCAGAAACTGACTGTCACTGATATTGACGAAGACGTTCTGGGTATGGTTCGGTTTCGGCATGTATCGGAAACTGACTGTCACGGAAATTGACGAAGCAGTTCTTGTTATGGTCGGGTTCGGCATGTATCGGAAAGTGACTGTCACGGAAATTGACGAAGCAGTTCTTATTATGGTTCGGGTTCGGCATGTATCAGAAACTGACTGTCACGGATATTGACGAAGCAGTTCTTGTTATGGTTCGGGTTCGGCATGTATCGGAAACTGACTGTCACGGATATTGGCGAAGACGTTCTTGTTATGGTTCGGGTTCGGCATGTATCAGAAACTGACTGTCACGGATATTGACGAAGACGTTTTTGTTATGGTTCGGGTTCGGCATGTCTCAGAAACTGAATTTCACGGAAATTGACGAAGCAGTTCTTGTTATGGATCGGGTTCGGCATGTATCAGAAACTGACTGTCACGGATATTGACGAAGACGTTCTTGTTATGCGTTTTTCATGGACGTGCACATAACATTCTACACAAATGAGAGCTAAATGCAAATACAAACTCTTCATAATTATAATCATCGTGTTGTGCGTTAACAGCTGTTATAATGATACCACATAGAAGGAGTCACTAGCTACCAACACTTGCTATTTCAATTAGGGTCAACCAGTTAAATAAGCCGGTGAGATATTACTGCTATTGCACACATTTTTTTGTTTGTTATGTCAGTGAAGGAACTACTTATGTCCTTAGGTGTAAATTGGAAATTCAGTGCATTACACTGATGGTCCCCATTGATTTGACACTTGTAAATACTCTCCTTGGCTTAGCTGATTAGTGAGCGTAACAGGGCCAATGCAGGAACAACTGTACAGCTGTTAAATAAAATCATGACTTTTTTATAAAACAAGTAGTCAATGACCTTGAAGGTCTACTGATTGATTTGATTTCAGGAAGTAGTCGCTACAGACTTGTTTTTTGAAAAATTATTTTTAGCCGTGGCGGCCATCTTGAATTTCCGGCCGTCAAGTAGTTTCAGAGGAGTAGTCGCTACAAGTTTTCATTATATAACTCTATGTAAACAAAGATGGCAACTGGCAGCCACGTTTAACGTCGAATCAAAATAATGTTTGACTCTGATAACCATCATGTCATGCTGATCATTTTACAAAAAGTCCCATATCAATATCACTTATAGTTTTCAAGATGTAGTCGCTACAAACTTCTTTTTTAAAAATCTATTTTTAGCTGTGGCGGCCATCTTGAATTTCTGGCCGATCTGAAATTTTGCTAGGATCAATTAGACATTCAGAGCAACATTCCTGTAAAGTGTCATGAAAATCCGCCAGGTAGTTTCAAAGGATTAGTCGCTACAAGTTTTTACTATATAACTCTATGTAAACAAAGATGGCCGCTGGCAGCAATATTTAACGTTGAATCAAAACAATTTTTGACAAGGACCAACATCATGTCATGCTGATCATTTTAGAAAAAGTCCCATATCAATATCACTTATAGATTTCAAGAAGAAGTCGCTACAAACTTGTATTTTGAAAATTTATTTTTAGTCGTGGCGGCCATCTTGAATTTCCGGCCGACCTAAAATTTTGCTAGGATCAATAAGACATCAAAAGCAACATTCCTGTGAAGTTTCATGAAAATCCGTCAAGTAGTGTTTTTAGAG
The DNA here is from genome assembly GCA_037043455.1 of Cyrtodaria siliqua. NCBI lineage: Eukaryota > Metazoa > Mollusca > Bivalvia > Adapedonta > Hiatellidae > Cyrtodaria > Cyrtodaria siliqua. Next base: position 217,901 of record JAWPHD010000673.1, on the reverse strand, counting down.
GAGTAGTCGCTACACGTTTTCATTATATAATTCTATGTAAACGAAGATGGCCGCTGGCAGCCATGTTTAACGTTGAATCAAAAAGATTTTTGACAAGGACCAACATCATGTCATGCTGATCATTTTAGAAAAAGTCCCATATCAATATCACTTATAGTTTTCAAGAAGTAGTCGCTACAAACTTGTTTTTTAAAAACCTATTTTTAGATTTGGCGGCCATCTTGGATTTCACATCAACATGAATTTTTGCTAGGATCAACTAGACTTCATGGGCAACATTTCTGTAAAGTTTCATGAAAATCCATTCAGTAGTTTCAGAGGAGTTGTCGCTACAAAAATAAGTTTACGGACAGACAGATGGACGGACAGACGGTCGACGGACGCCGCACCACGGCATAAGCTCTGCTGATCTCTGATCAGTAGAGCTAAAAACTAACATTTGATGGAAAACTCGGAGATTGTCTACATAAATCAGGTGATTTCAGCAAGTGAGAAATCCAAATCCTGATTTTATCCGAAGATTTGGCAGGCCTAGCTGCTACTGCGTACACCGTCGGAACCTACGTTCGACTGCATTACGTTACTCTTCATTAATCACGTAATCAATCACGCTTACGACGATTTACGGTATATCACTTAGTTACTGAAAAACAGAGCTAAACGCATCAATCTAATGTTGATGCCTTCATCGCCGTCGCCGATGGAAAACGCCACCACTTGTATTCCTGTTTTTTCCTTCGAAAAAGACAAGTTTTCCTTCGAAAAAGACAACAACTGACTAGTTATTGTTCATAAGACATGCTTCAGAACATTTTTACTAACAATCAGTTGGCATGTTCGTGTCTATGTCAGCTCAATCTACATATTTAAGAACGTAAACTAGGCAAAGAGCATTTCCAGTATATCCAATTTAATCGTTATATGTGTAGCTGAGATATAACCTCCATTAAAAGGCGGAGCTAATTGGCGGAACTACTTTCAAAATATCTCTTTACTATGGTATACGATAAACCTCTTTAGAATCTAATGCTTCCCGTTTAGAAGACTCGCCAGCTTGATTTGTTTTATAACCTGCGGCGTCCCGTTAGTTTTGCTACTTCATACGAATGTTTTAAAATCAGTTTTAATAATTATGTAAATAGTTCAAAGCAAATTAGTTTTACATATTGCGCATTGGGGAATATATTGCACCAATAATATATTAAAACTTGTAATAGAATAACCACAAACAATTAAAAAATTCTGCATTGTATAAGTATATGCAAGAAGTTTTAAAGTCAAATTGATATTGGATTAATCAATTTGGATGCTTGATAAACAGTTCACGATTGTTGTGTATCCCTTTAATAGTTTTTTACCAAGTCACTGGATGTATACGTACGAGTTAGTATAAACTAAAAGCCGCTGATATAGATTATACTGAAACACACTTCAGAAATGCTTAAGGCTAAAGACAACTTAGACAAACTAGACTCAGAGTTGGCATAGTATGCATACATGTGTAAGACCCCTAACCGCTGAATTATAGGGATGTATCTGTATCTAACAACTATTTCTTGAAGTATAGACATACACATAAATATATCAAGATAACACCTTTGTAAAACGCATCAACATTTTGATTGCTTTCTAAAAAAAAAAGAAGCATTTTTTGGCGGCCATTTTGAAAATGGCGGTCATTTTGAAGAAAAATAAATGACCTTAATTATATTGCAAGTTTCATTGTCTTTCAATGTCTTGAATTTAGTGTACCTACAATAACAAGTTTTGATGAAACAAATGAGTTATGGGCTTCATTAATTCTTTGTGGAATATTTGGCGGCCATTTTTCAAAATCTGTGGGTCCGTAGCCAAAAATGTTTAGTAGAGTACTGTCTAGATATGTGTCAAGTTTGGTGCTTTTGTCACAAAATGCACAATTTTACCAATCTGCCTCACTATTCCACACAACACGTTATATAACAGCAGATTATTTAGCAAAGTTTTGCCGCTTTTCATACTTGGCAAACTGTTTGTAAGCTGATACCTGTTCAACCACTTTGTACAATGGAATGAAACTTTATATCAATAAATAACATCAATAAATAACACGCCATGCATAAGTTATTCTCACAAAGTTATTGCCCTAGTTAAGTAAATGAGCAAATGAAAGCCAAAGCAATGTTCATTCTTTTCGGTTCAGCTCGGAGTACATTCTCGTCTTGTCGATTTCCGTAACCGTTAAAATTCCGGATTACGGAAATCGGGCTAGTTCTATTGTTCAGCGTTGTACGGAGAAGACCAAGTCGACATACGACGTCTTCATACAAACAATTGAGAACATTATAATATTATATAGGCAGCTACACTAGTCATGTGGCTTATGAGTTGTGTGATAACTAGAATCCCACATTTGTGCCTATTTTTAATACGGAATTTATTAAACTCTGATAAAACTGATATGAAGCTCGACACAGCTGCACATCGTATAATTTTATCCAACTTGTTTTAATAAATTCACTATTAAACATGCACTTGTGTATGATCCTCTATTAACAGCATGGATTGATGTTCAGATACACTGCCTTCAACATGTACACTACAGAACAACAGTATTTGGGATGGAATTCATCAATTGCTGATAATTCTAGTTGATGTTGCATGTCACTGATCATCTTGAACATTTCTAGATGTTTTGCAATTCTGAAATACTTGAAACTCTTCACAGCAGAAGATATTTCGGAGAAATACCTCTCTGTCTAGGATATTTCACAAAAAGATCGGTAGAACCGATGGATGATCCCGGAAGTGCTTCATGTAAATGAAGTTGTATCAGACAAGAAAATGTACAACAGCAATGAACTTATGTAGAACTGCGCGTTATTATAGGATAAGGAGATGTTCTTAGACAAAGGTCAAAAGCAATAACAAGCCGTTTGCCTAGCAATTAAAAGAATGGCAATCCATTAAAAGATGTCCCCTAAATTCTTAAAAAAAGTTGGGTTGCTTCAAGTTTTTAAAGAGCGATAACCCAGAGTTTTTATCTCTATTGGCCAAAGGCCAGTAGGGCTTGTGCCATGGTCTTGTCCGTCATCCGTTACTTTTTTGATGTCAACATTCTAGCAACTTAGTTTTTTATCCGATCTTTATCAAACTTTACCAGATTATTAATATCACTGAAAGCTCGGAAGAATTCGAAAGCCAGCCAGTTCGGAAAAGTAACACCGGAGTTATTACCCTTGAATTACGTATAGCGCCTCCATTTTTCATCTGATCTTTACCGAACTTTACCAGATTATTAATATCGATGAGAGCTTGGACGAGTTCGAACACCAGCCAGATCAGACCATTAGCACCGGATTTATTGCCCTTGAATTGACGAAAATTGCTATATTTTGTCTTAACACTAGCGTCTCCATTTTGCATCCGATCGTTACCAAACTTTACCAGATTATTAATATCAATGAAAGCCCAGATGTGTGGTTAAAGCCATTTATATGGTGTCTATAGAGTTCGGATTTTCAAAATATGTAAGTTATATATATATATATATATACCGTGTCGTCAGTAGGTTTAGAAATGGTGTACATGTGTTGTAATATTTGGCTCTATATATAGCTAATTTAACCTTGTCTCTTATAAGTGATTGTAGCTAATTACTTCCAAAGTATTAGGTGTACAGCATTAGAACTTTGCAAACATCAACATGATCCAATGAATACATCTTATAAAGACCCATAACTCTGATTCATATTCTTTTTTAAATTATTTTCCTTTAGAAGAAGGTTTAACCTGGAACTTAACCTTGCCAATGTCGGGCGTTTATGCCCACCTAGGCGGTGCTCGTTAGTATAAACTTACAAAGGGAAATATGGTCCAACAAGAAAAGTGGGACGGATGGACAAAGCGGCGACTATTCTCCCCAGAAATTGTTTGGGGAGCATAAAAACTATTGTTTGAAACTGCCAATACATCTGGTTTACCGTATGTCAAGTTTCATCGAAATATTTCAATCCTTGAATTGAATATCTCAACCTTTGGCACTGGTGAAAAGCACAGGACATAACTGTAGGGACTTGACTGTAAGTGGTTTGTAAGAGAAAATAACAGTTTTTGTTTTAATTGTTTATTTGTTAAACAACTACATGTATAGCTAGCCAGACACTATTTTGCATGATTTTAGAAATGGTGGTCACTGGAATATCAAATTAAGAAATAGGATGAACTTGCTTCATTTCGTGCTATCTGGGGGAAATATTGTTGTACTCAAAGCATACCTCAAATGTAATTGCATGCCTGGATTCAAAACTGAGAAAAAAGAAGACATATAGGGATGCGCTGTATTTTTCGCCAATTTCAGACTCAAAAATATCAGTTAATGACTTGAATGTAATTATAATGAAACATCTTTACAGCACACAATCATTACCCTGCAAGAAGATGAACAAATACTAGAAACTGATGAACGTACATCAAAAGCATACCATACCTAAATGTTACACACCCCAAACCCAAATGACATTTCTGAATACAGATTGTTCATAGTCTCTTTAATACTATTAAATACATGATACTAACGGTCATACAAACATGGGAACTATACATCTCGTCAAATTAATGATGTTTAAGTACATGTTCTACAGCCTTGTTTTTGTTATAGTATCACTAGCTACTTCTTTTACAGTATCAACTCAAACCAATATCATATGATAAAAAGATTCTTAATTCTGCGCCTTTGTTTTGAATACAAATAATGTGAATATGAAACTCCTTGAACTTATTGAATAATCTTTAATATCTGACTTAGCCGTAACATACCGTATACAATACTTGTCTCGTTTCACATTTGTTCACATACTCTCTAACGTTCAATCAACATGATAATGGTTAAATATATATTTTTTAAAGGCTTAAACATCACACAATGGAATACACCCTTGCAGTTTGTACTTTCAGAAATTTCATTATTAAAGAACCGATTTAGCACTGTGTGTAAGGAAATGATGAATTGATGCAAACAAGTTTTAAATAAAAGTGAATATTTTTAGTGCAGTAATTTTACAATAAGTTTTCATGATATATGTTTTGCCGTTGGCAAATCATTCGTCATAAGTTATACAAGTACCAGTGTTTAATATGTCCATTTAAAAGGAAACATGCAACTGACATAGAAAAAGCAACTGAGCTAGTATAAATGGATATATACTTAATAAATGGAACTTATAAAATGACAAGGTGATAAAACAAACTTTGGCAGTTTTGCAAAAAATAAAGCAAAAAAGCAATATTAAAGTAAATACATGTAAAAGGTACACTTCAGAACATCATAAACTGTTGAGTATTTTCCCTCATAAAAGATTGTTAGATTGAGATATATTGTGTACAAACTACAGCGAGGTACACTGCGACTTTCAACATTTTTAAGGGTAGTGGTATTTATGTAATTTAATAACAGCTCATTCAAAAATGTTAAAAGTCCAGAAACAGGTAAAAATGCAAGTTTTAGATCTATTAAACTATTCCATACAAATTCCGTACAACTAGACTGCAATAAAACATGAATAAACATGGCCTAATAAATAATTTTGCCATCCAATTAAGTATTTCTATGCTGCCTTTGGCTTTGGTTCCACAAGGTAAACATATGTAACTCATCGCGTAAACAAATGTTACTTATCGACACCCAACTAAAACAAACTTGCCTTACTTTTAATAAAGATAAATATATTTAGGTTGGGTTTATTTTCACCATTTTACCTTAGTTGATTTGTAGCACCACTATTAATGTTAACCTGGATAAACTACGATAAATAAACATGACTTTCATTTTCCACAAAAGGTTCAAGGTTCATGTAGGTCAATGTCTTGAACCAATACCTCAAACAGATATACATAACAATCCAGAATTGGTGAAAATAAAATGTATCCAAAACTGTCCCATTTAATTTTTGTTAAAGTCTATCCCATGGGTGGAAAAATTAGCTGTAGTTTGTTTATCAGTTAAATACTTGAGAAGTTGTCAACATTTTAAACACCAGACATTTGGCGGCCAGTTTGAACTGCGGACGCAATTTACGGATTCATCACAAATGATTATGATACAGTTTACTTCATTAGACCATGTTTATTCACATCATTCATTTACACATCTTTAAGCCGACACCAGATCTTTTGTCAACACCGGTTTCTAACTAAACACACTTAAGAATCAAGTTGCCATTGTAGCCATTACTGACTACGTATGATTGGCGAAGTAAGTCCTGCTGCCTTCTGGGTCTGGTTTCATAGTGTCTGCACCTGGCTTTCAGTTTGCCGGACAAACTGAAATGAAAATAAAAATGTTTATCATTTTTTCATCCAGCAACTCGAAGTGTGTGTTCCCTGGAACACTTGTGATGCCTATTTCAGCTAGTGAATATGTGTGTGAAGTAAATCAAATACTTTTTAAGGTTAAAGTTTGATGAAAAGGGACATACTTCCGAGTCCGAGTTGAACATGCGCAACAACATTCATCGAGGTAAGATGAAGATGTAAATGATGTTTTGTGAAATTTTGTCAAATACTTCTGAAATTATGGCCAAGGTTAGGTTGCAGCTTAAAGTGTGACTGACACCACTGGACAAAGTGATCCCAAAGTGTCTGCCATGCTATGCAGGTGACATAAAAACAGCCATAAAAAATTGTCAAACCAAGAACACGATATTACAGCAGACTTCATTTGAGTTTAGGTACGTTGATAGTATTTGCATCTATTATTGAATCTTGCACATTTTTATTTTAAACAAGAAATGTCAAAGTAAGTGACAAATGCCCCCGAAGTGACCTGTAAGTGTGACCTTGACCTTGGAGCGATATGAATCCAACAGATGTATTTAAAAAAAAAATAAAAAAAATTATTAAAAAGAAAAGAAAAGAAAAAAAAAATATTATTAAAAAAAAAAAAAAATATTAAAAAAAAATATATATAAAAAAAAAAAGTATATTAAAAAAAAAAATATTAAAAAAAAAATTAATTTTTTTTTAAAACAAATAAATTAACGAATATATATCAAATAATATAACATTTAAAAAAAATAAATAAAAAAAAATAAAAAAAATAATGAAAAATGAACAAAAACAAGAGGCCCAAGAGGGCCTGTGGACGCTCTACTGGCTCAAGATAAAGTTTATGTATAAGGGACCATAAGTCTTTCAAAAATCATTCAACCAGAACATGGCAATGATAGGTGCTTAGTACTGATCATCCTCGCCAAGATTCGCTGAAATCTGAAGAGACTAATCTGGACAAAGTTTGTGTATTAAAACATTTAAAGAGTCACAACTCTGCCAAAAATCATTCAACCGAAATATGGCAATGATATGCACAACTAGGCTTGATACTGATCATCCTTGTCAAGTTTCGTCTGTATCCAGCCAGGGGTTCAGGAGAACTAGCGCAGAAAAAAATTGTGGTATCAAAATCCTTTAAAGGGCCATAACTCTGCCAAATACCTGTAAACCGGAACGTGACGATGACATGCACAACCAGGCTTGGTGCTGATCATCCCTGCAAAGTTTCATTGAAATCTGGCGAGGGGTTCAGGAGAATTAGATCTAACTGTATTAAAACCTTTAAAGGGCCATAACTCCGCCAAAAATCATTCAACCAGAACACGGCGATGATTTGCACAACTAGACGTAGAATTGATCATCCCTAAAACGTTTCGTTTAATCCGGCCAGGGGTTCAAGAGAACTAGTCGGAACAAAGTTTGTGTATTAAAACCTTTAAAGGGCTATAACTCCGCCAGAATCATTCAACTGGAACACGGTGACTATGTACAACTAGGCTTGGTACTGATCATCCCTGCACAGTTTCAATGAAATCCGGCCAAACGAAGGCGCTTTCGTCTTAATGAGACCAAGATATAGAATATTTCAGAAAATCAAGGGCCATGACTCCGATGTAAATGGTCCAATCTGGATGTTTTTCGAACTTGTCCAAGCTTTCATTGATATTAACAATCTGGTAAAGTTTCTTAAAGATTGAATGAAAGATGAAGGCCTTATCGTCTTAACGAGGCAAAATATAGGATTTTTAACTAAATCAAGGGCCATAACTCATCTGTTACTGGTCCGATCTGGCTGTTTTTCGAAATTGTCTCAGCTGTCATTGATATAAACAATCAGGTAAAGTTTTGTAAAGATCAGATGAAAGATGAAGGCCCTATCGAATTAACGAGGCAAAATATAGCATTTTTAACTAAATCAAGGGCCATAACTCCGCTGTTACTGGTCCGATCTGGCTGATCTTCGAAATGTCCGAGATTTCATTTATATAAACAATCTGGTAAAGTTTGGTAAAGATTGAATAAAGATAAAGGCCCTATAGTCTTAACGAGGTAAAATATAGCATTTTTAACTAAATCAAGGGCCATAACTCCACTGTTAATGGTCCGATCCAGCTAGTTTTCGAACTTGTCCTAGCTCTCATTTAAATAAACAATCCGGTAAAGTTTGGTAAAGATTGGATGAAAGATGAAGGCCCTATCATCTTAATGAGGCAAACTATAGCAATTTCAACTAAATCAAGGGCAATAACTCCGCTGTTAATGGTCCAATCTAGCTGGTTTTCGAACTTGTCCGAGCTTTCATTGATATTAACAATCTGTGCAAGTTTTGTAAAGATCAAATAATAAATGAAGGTGCTAGAGTGTTCACAAGGCTTAATATGGCATTTTTCAGCAAATTAAGGGCCATAACTCCGGTAAAATTATATCGACCTTGCCGGTTTTCGAACTTGTCCGAGCTTTCATTGATATAAAGACACTGGCAAAGTTAAGTAAAGGTCCGATCAATATTGAAGGCGTTAGAGTGTTCACAAGGCAGAAAATAGCATTTCTCAGAAAAAACAAGGGCCATAACTCCGGTGTTACTGATCCGATTTAGCTGGTTTTGATTTAGCTTGTTTGAGCTTTCATTGATATTAACAATCTGTGCAAGTTTGGTAAAGATCAAATAATAAATGAATGTGCTAGAGTGTTCACAAGGCAGAAAATGGCATTTTTCAGAAAAAACAAGGGCCATGACTCTGGTGTTACTGACCCAATTTGGATGATTTTCGAACTTGTCCAAGCTATCATTGGTATTAACAATCTGTGCAAGTTTAGTAATGATCAAATAATAAATGAAGGTGTTAGAGCGTTCACAAGGCAGCAAATGACAATTTTCAGAAAAAACAAGGGCCATAACTCCGCTGTTACGGATCCGATTTGGCTGGTTTTCGAACTTTTCCGAGCTTTCATTGATATTAACAATCTATGCAAGTTTGGTAAAGATCAAAAAATAATGAAGGTGCTAGAGTGTTCACAAGGCTTAATATGGCATTTTTCAGCAAAACAAGGGCCATAACTCCGGTTAAATTTATCCGATCCGGCTGGTTTTCGAACTTGTCCCAGCTTTCATTGATATAAAGACACTGGCAAAGTTTTGTAAAGATTTGATTAATAATGAAGGCCCTAGAGTGTTCACAAGGCAAAGGTTAACAGCCTTCGGCCAGTAGAGCTAAAAACACACAAAATGACAAAATAAAAAATAAATAAAATTAAAACAAGTTATTTCAAAATCCGTCCAGGAATACCAGAGTTATTGTCCGACACAATTTGAACTTTGACCTCTAAGTGTGACCTTGACCTTAGGGCTACATACCTGGATTTGTGCTCAACACATCGTCTTATTGTGGTGAGTACTTGTGCCAAGTAATTTGAAAATCCGTCCAGGAATACCAGTTATTGACCAGACACGATTTGACCTTTGACCTATGTGTGACCTTGACCTTGGAGCCTAGGTCCTGGATTTTGTGCGCGACACATCATGTTGGTGTGGTGAGCACTTGTGCCAAGTTAAATGACCGGACCGGACGTGATTTGACCTTTGACCTCTAAGTGTGACCTTGACCTTGTAGCGACGGACCTGTATTTTGTGCACGACATGTCGTCTGGTTGTGCTGAGCACTTGTGCCAATTTATTAAATATCCATCCAGGAATGCCAGTTATTGACTGGACACAATTTGACTTTTGACCTCTAAATGTGACCTTGACCTTGGAGCCACGGACCTGGGTTTTGTGCAAGACACGTCGTCTAGTTGTGGTGAGCAATTGTGCAAAGTTATTTGAAAATATGTTCATGAATGTCAGATTTATTAACCGGACACTAAAGCACTTTGTTTTGACATTTGACCTCTAAGTGTGACCTTGACCTTCGAGCCACGGACTTGGGTTTTGTGCGCGACAGGTCGTCTAGTTATGGTGAGAAATTGTGCCAAGTTATTTAAAAATTTGTCCATGAATGTCAGAGCTATTAATCGGACACGAAAGCACTTTGTTTTGACCTTTGACCTCTAAATGTGACCTTGACCTTGGAGCCACTGACCTCGGTTTTGTGCGCAACATGTCGTCTAGTTGTGGTGAGCAAATGTGCAAAGTTTTTTGAAAATCTGTCCATGAATGTCAGAGTTATTAACCGGACACGAAAGCACTTTATTTTGACCTTTGACCTCTAAGTGTGACCTTGACCTTGGAGCCACGGACCTGGATTTTGTGAGCGACACGTCGTCTTGTTGTTGTGAGCAATTGTTCGTAATTATTTGAAAATCTGTCCATTATTGTCAGAGTTATGATTGTACAGACTAACGGACAACCTTTGACCTCTAAGTGTGACCTTGACCTTGGAGCCACGGACCTGGATTTTGTGCGCCACACGTCGTCTTGTTGTGGTGAGCAATTGTGCGAAGTTATTTGAAATCCGTCCATTAATGTCAGAGTTATGAAGCGGACACGATTGTACAGACGAACGGATTTTGACCTTTGATCTCTAAGTGTGACCTTGATCTTGGAGGCACGGACCTGGATTTTGTGCGCGACACGTCGTCTTGTTGTGGTGAGCAATTGTGCGAAGTTATTTGAAAATCCGTCCATTATTGTCAGAGTTATGAAGCAGACACGACTGTAAAGACAAACAGATTTTGACCTCTAATTGTGACCTTGACCTTGGAGCCTTGGACCTGGATTTTGTGCATGACACGTCGTATTGTTGTGGTGAGCAATTGTGTCTTTTGAAAATCCGTCCATTATTGTCAGACTTATGAAGCGGACACGATTGTACACACGAACGGACAGACAGTACAACTACTATATGCCACCCTTCGGGGGCATAAAAATAGAACACAATTCACAGTCTGATTGAGCTCAACAGGGATGTAGTCAGTAATGCCTTTTAATTATCCAAATTCATCGGAAGATATGCTCTCGGTCTAGCAATTTCAAAATATTTCTGAATACCTAAAGAGCTCATAATTACTGTCAGAGCAGATTAATAAATACTTTTTCAAATACCAGTACAATTTACATGAATATAAGCTGTAACAATTTTATAAACTGAGAGATTTTGGCAAATTTAAAATAAACAAGATATCTGTGTCAATAAATACAAGAAATAAGTGTACCCATGTCTTGCTTAACAGGGCTAATTATTTCAGTGCAAACTGGCAACATCTCGAGTCCTACCTTCTCCGTGTTTGTCTGTGAACTGGAAAGCTTGCACCAGTCTAAGTGTTTCATCAACAGAGCGGCCAACTGGTAGATCATTCATCGTGATCTGTCGTAGATTACCCTTGTCGTCAATCACAAACAGTGCTCTGTAAATCGATATATATATGATATATGGTTGCCTCTCATAAATAGCAATTGAACTAAAGGTGATGATTTGTTTGTTTGTATGGTGTTTTACGTCATTTTGAACACATGTAAGGTTATATATGACGGTCCATTTTTTGCGGTGGAGGCAGATCACCCACTATTCCTGGGTAGAACCAGTACTGTACAGCTCATAACCATGTAACCATGTATTATCTAGGTATTAATACCTTCCCCTGTATTTTTTATAATATTAAGTGTTTTTTCATTAACAAAAATAAGGTCATTAACAATAAAAATAAATAAAAATAAAGTTTTGCCTACCTACCTACCCTAATTTTTTTTGAAGCCGTTAGCGGAAATAAACCAATTTTTTTTTTTTGCCTTGCGTTTGAATTAGTGAATATCAACGAATGTCCATCGACTGATTACAACATTAACTTAAAATGAATATCAACAATGTCCATTAACAGAGTACAACATTGACTTAATAAATGGTCCTCACCTAAATGCCACACCTTCATCTTCCTTCAGTGCTCCGTAAGCCTTGGATATTTCCTTTGTTTTATCAGCCAACAATGGAATATTCATATTGCCAAGTCCTCCCTGCTTTCTTGGAGTGTTGATCCTAGAAAATAAATAAAATATAAATAATATATAACGTTGGTGTTCCATAAAAGCCAAATCAACTCGTTTTTTAAATGCAGAATCAAACGTGTATGGTTCTACAATTCAGTAACGAGCAAACAGAGACCTGTGTCAGCGCTTTGTCAGTATAACAAGGTTTTTTGGACCAAGATAAATTATCTTGACACACTGGCCTGAGTAAGTTTTCGTGAAGAGAACAATGAGTATTTAACCATATAATGACCTTCAGTGTGACCTTGACCTTTATATTTTAGTATGGCCATGTTCAAGTATATATTGAAAGTTTGATGAAGACATATCAAGAAATGAGAAACCAACGTTTCATGAAGAAAAACAAGAGGCCCAAGAGGGCCTGTGGATGCTCTACTGGCTCAAGATAAAGTATATGTATAAGGGGCTATAAGTCTTTCAAAAATCATTCAACAAGAACATGGCAATGACAGGTGCAACTAGGCTTAGTACTGATCATTCTTGCCAAGATTGGCTGAAATCTGGCAAAGAGTTCAGAAGAGACTAATCTGGACAAAGTTTGTGTATTAAAACATTTAAAGGGTCACAACTCTGCCAAAAATCATTCAACCAAAATATGGCAATGATATGCACAACTAGGCTTGATACTGATCATCATTGTCAAGTTTTGTCTATATCCAGCCAGGGGTTCAGGAGAACTAGCCCGGAAAGAAATTGTGGTATCTAAATCCTTTAAAGGACCATAACTCTGCCAAATTTCTGTAAACCGGAACGTGACAATGACATGCACAACTAGGCTTGGTGCTGATCATCCCTGCAAAGTTTCATTGAAGTCTGGGGAGGGGTTCAGGAGAAGTAGATGAGACAAAGTTTGTGTATTAAAACCTTTAAAGGGCCATAATTCTGCCAAAAAAATCATTTAACCGGAATACGCCAATGGTTTGCACAACTAGACATGGAATTGATCATCCCTAAAAAGCTTCGTTTAAATCCGGCCAGAGGTTCAGGAGAACTAGTCAGAACAAAGTTTGTGTATTAAATCCTTTAAAGGGCCATAACTCCACCAAAAATCATTCAACCGGAACACGGCGATGATGTGCACAACTAGATATAGAATCGATCATCCCTAAAAAGTTTCGTTTAATGCGGCCAGGGGTTCAGTAGAACTAGTCAGAACAAAGATTGTGTATTAAAACCTTTAAAGGGCTATAACTAGGTCAAAATCATTCAACTGGAACACGGTGACTATGTACAACTAGGCTTGGTACTGATCATCCCTGCAAAGTTTCAATGGAATCCGGCAAAATGAAGGCCCTTTCGTCTTAATGAGGCCAAGATATAGCATATTTCAGAAAATCAAGGGCCATGACTCCGATGTAAATGGTCCAATCTGGATTATCAATCTGGTAAAGCTTCTTAAAGATCGGATGAAAGATGAAGGCCCTATCGTCTTGAGGCAAAATATAGGATTTTTAACTAAATCAAGGGCCATAACTCCACTGTTACTGGTCAGATCTGGCTAGTTTTCAAACATGACCGAGCTTTCATTGATATGAACAATCTCGTACAATTTCATAAAGATCGCATGAAAAATGAAGGCCCTATCATCTTAACGAGGCAAAATATAGCATTTTTAACTATATCAAGGGGCATAACTCATCTGTTACTGGTCCGATCTGGCTGGTTTTCGAAATTGTCTGAGCTGCCATTGATAAAAACAATCAGGTTAAGTTTTGTAAAGATCAGATGAAAGATGAAGGCCCAATCGAATTAAAGAGGCAAAATATAGCATTTTTAACAAAATCAAGGGCCACAACTCCGCTATTACTGGTCCGATCTGGCTGGTCTTCGAACTTGTCCGAGCTTTCATTTATTATATAAACAATCTGGTAAAGTTTGGTAAAGATCGAATGAAAGATAAAGGCCCTATCGTCTTAACGAGTCAAAATATAGCATTTTTAACTGAATCAAGGGCAATTACTCTGCTGTTAATGGTCCGATCTAGCTGGTTTTCGAACTTGTCCGAGCTTTAATCGATATTAACAATCTGTGCAAGTGTGGTAAAGATCAAATAATAAATGAAGGTGCTAAAGTGTGCACAAGGCTTAATATGGCATTTTTCAGCAAAACAAGGGCCATAACTCCGGTGAAATTATTTCGATCTTGCCGGTTTTCAAACTTGTCCGAGCTTTCATTGATATAAAGACACTGGCAAAGTAAAGTAAAGGTCCGATTAATATTGAAGGATCTAGAGTGTTCACAAGGCGGAAAATAGCATTTTTCAGAAAAAAACAAGGGCCACAACTCCGGTGTTACTGATCCGATTTAGCTGGTTTTCGAACTTATTTGAGCTTTTATTGATATTAACAATCTGTGCAAGTTTGGTAATGATCAAATAATAAATGAATGTGCTAGAGTGTTCACAAGGCAGAATATGGCATTTTTCAGAAAAAACAAGGGCCATAACTCTGGTGTTACTGACCCAATTTAGCTGATTTCAGAGCTTGTCCAAGCTGTCATTGGTATTAACAATCTGTGCAAGTTTGGTAACAATCAAATAATAAATGAAGGTATTAGAGCGTTCACAAGGCAGAAAATAGCAATCTTCAGAAAAAACAAGGGCCATAACTCCGGTGTTACTCATCCGATTTGGCTGGTTTTCGAACTTGTCCGAGCTTTCATTGATATTAACAATCTGTGCAAGTTTGGTAAAGATCAAATAATAAATGAAGGTACTAGAGTGTTCACAAGGCTTTATATGGCAATTTCAGCAAAACAAGGGCCATAACTCTGATGAAATTTATCGGATCTGGCTGGTTTTCGAACATGTCCGAGCTTTCATTGATATAAAGACACTGGCAAAGTTTCGTAAAGATTTGATTAGTAATGAAGGCCCTAGAGTGTTCACAAGGCAAAAGTTAACAGACAGACGACGGACGGACGGACGGACGAACGGACAGACGACGGACGACGGACAACGGACAACTCGCCATCCCATAAGCTCTGCTGGCCGAATCTACTGGCCTTTGGCCAGTAGAGCTAAAAACGAGTATTTAACCCATATAATGACCTTCAGTGTGACCTTGACCTTTATATTTTAGTATGGTCATGTTGGTGATGCCATGATAAATATATATATTGAAAGTTTGATGAAGAAATATCAAGAAATGAGAAAGTTATACCGTATTTTACCTTGTATAGTACGCAGTTTTTTAAATAATAGCACAAATAACTAAATTAACCCAGATATATGTTCATTTCATATGAAGCCTACTAGGATGGATATACTACACTGATCACTGAATTGAATTGGGGTTTTTAAGGCGCACCAACACATGAAAGGTTATATGGCGCCTAATTAACATGCCAGGCTCATCCTCCATGTACAGCTGACTTGATATCACGTGATTTCCATGAATTAGACTGGTACACGTAGTATTGTACAATTCTATTCTCATATGTTAAATGCACCAGACGACACTTCAAACGACAGTAAAAGCGATGATGGCGACATGAATCAAGTGTACATCTATTATAAAAAATACTTGCATATTTGTTGCAGAATTTCAATAAAGGATGATCATGTTTTCCCTTTGTTTTGCCGTTATCCGCTAAACTGTTTATAATTTTACACGTTTTGCAAACTTCAGAAATAGCTACAGACACACTTTAAACACGGGTAGAATGGGTTATTCTATTTCTATAATCCTTTGAAGTTGACGCAAGTAGCGACACCATCTATTGATATTTTTGAGGATGTGTTAGTCTTTTGATTTAACCGACAAATACGCAGTAAAATGTGTAGGTCTAAAATGTGTATGTCTTTGACAGATAATGGAATGGACCACTCTCATTCAATAGCTACGACCTGTAACACCTAAATTAAAAATGGTTTTGATCGGTTAAAACATTGTCTCAGCTGGCGTGTATTCATGATCGATGATTACACAGTTTATTTATATGGCATGGTCAGTTCTTTGTGTAATTCCTAGGTTTTCAGCAGGGTTTGGAATTAACGGGAGATTGATAGACAATTGTTTTCAGATAGTTGTTGTACCATATTCTTCTGCTTTAATTATCGTGATGCAATTAGAGAATTTTTTTTGTTAATTTGTTAACCTTTTATTTTCGTCGAATGGTTCATCTAGGAAAACTAATATTTATTACAACTTTTTTTACCCCAGTTTTGACCTCTGAGAAGCGGGGTGCATACTATACACCGGTTGCGTACAATACAAGGTAAACTTTAAGTTTTTGTGAAAATAAAAATGAGTATTTAACCCATATAATATCCTTCAGTTTGACCTTGACCTTTATATTTTAGTTATGGTCATGTCGATTTTGTCATGATGAGTATATATTGAAAGTTTGATGAAGAAATATCAAGAAATGAGAAAGTTATAACCAACGTTAAGTTTTCGTGAAGCTCTACTGATAGGTTTTAATAGCTAGATCAGCATTCCGGTGAAGTTTCATGAAAATCTGTCAAGTTTCAGAGGAATAGTCGCTACAAGTTTTTTACTGTATAACTCTATCACTGTAGGGATCCGTACACCGGATCTTGGTCAAGACCCCGTTCACTAGTACGAAGTTTTTGGTCAGCCATGTTGTAGAAAACGTGCGGATAACAACAGCAAAGGTGGGTTAACCACGTTTTTCTCCTATTTTTGTTCATTTATATGAATGATCAGTATTGCTATATGTTGCGGAAACATTTCCCATTCAAATATTACCGTACGTTGTTGACATATTACTTTAAATGCTACAATTCGGATCAAAGAAAAACAATTGCCGTGTGCTGAAATTCTCCGAAAATACACTTCAGCAATAAATATCTCATAAATTTTCAAGTTAATGAAAATTTTGAATTGGCAGATTTACTTGTTTTTCCAATATACGTGCATGTTCAAAAATTTCAGCATCATTCATCCGAAATTGGCCGAGATATGAATCGAAACAAAACGTGCCCAGCGTAACTAATTCATATAAAAAAATGCTGATTTGTGTACGGAGTCTTGTCCATGTACTGTACGGGGGTTTTGCAATGCAAAGATTGTTTTCGCTGCTCTACACTGATGTTATTAACTGATATTGTAGCAATTCGTTGACATTATTTAGGGGGTGGGTATATAATCCGGACTGATACACGCGGACTAGCGGACTGCAGACCAGTATGGTATAACATGCGGACTGGTATTTTGCGGACCATGTAAATAGATGGGACAAATAATACAAATATTCTAATTCTGGTCAGCAAATATTAAAGTTAGACGTTCTTGAAACAAAATAAGTATGTGATGTATTGTAATGGTCATTTGAAAATAGATTTGCAGGAAAATAATTCGTCAACTGACATTTGTAATTAGGTTCAATGGATGTTTAAAGCAAAAATAGATATACATATATTTATTTATTTTTTAAAAAAAGGTTAATGCCGTGAACAATTATATTCATGTTTTAAATTATGTAAACTATAATAGTCTTGTAATTTTCTAATTTAGTACGAATACAATTACAAATTGTGTTGTATTAAACCATGTTAATTGATTGATATATTACAAAGTTTATATTGCAATTTAATTTGAATCTTATATATCTGTGAATGCTTCAATAAATACGAACACAATAAATAATAGTGTTATGTTTTGTGTATTTTACTCTTTTAGCTATGTATTCTCCAAATAATGAAATATTTGATTAAAAAACAAGTGGTTTTCTTCTACGTCCGTTATATGGGCTGGATTCTTAGATATAGAATGTTAGTAGTGTGAAAGCACTAATTACTTTCCACATAAAAACCAATGTTAAAGTGTCACATATTAATGATTTGCTGCAAATTCAACTCAAGTATGGATAATGCAGCAGTGTAATGTTCATATAGAAACCTTTTTTTTTCCCCCACTTGAAAAATCACCAGAAAACGTGGGGTCACAACTTGAGACATGTAAGAAAGTTCTTGTTTGTTTACTAAACAGGTCAAGGGTACAGCTTTTTTATTGATCGACTGTTTTCATTGCTCACAAAGTGTAAGCATAGAGTCGAAATTTCGAAAATGTTCATCAGTGATCCAGTAAAACCTATTAATACGCTTCTTATACATATAATCAGAAAATCGAATAGAAATGGGTAGTTTTCACCTACTTATAATGCCCATTTCCATCGCAAAAGGAGGCATTACTTTTGAGAAATCGTGATCCTTTTGACATTAAATTGGTTGTCTTCAACGATATTATTTTACATTTCAATATGGTCATGATGAATACACCTACTGAGAACCTTGTGTTATATGTGATATTTCATAAAAAAGAAAAAATATGGGTGGATGCTTCTACCTATTAAAACAAAAGTCACGCGTTGATTTTGATTGATTATTGATAATATCACACACCTGTATTTAAAATGAAATTAATATTTGTGTCACCATGATGTTGAACTTTTTTGAAAGTATTAGTTGAATTTTAATTAGATAAACTGATAGGTGCTTTATCATCAATTCTAATACATCCGCACTATATAACCTAGTTTAAAATATCTCGTTATATTCAACGAATCACACCCGCAATTTCTACATGAAAATCCTGTTTTTCACATTCTACATTCATATGTTGTATATGTAGTGTGTTTGTAAGACGACGTTAACATTCAATAAATATATATTATCATTAATTCAATAGTGTTGGTTGTGTTTTTGTTTAATCTAAATTAATAACAACTCAATTTGGATTACACATATTTTATTAAAGGTTAACAACTTTGATTATAGACACAATCATTCTTTATACAATAGGGATAAATGCGTAAATATTCTCCAGGACGGGTGAGTGCCTGTGAAAAGGTGCAACGGGGCATAACCCTATGATTAGACAGAAACGAATTTCTGTTAGGCTGGGATGGGCTATTCCAGATAATATCCGTAATCACCATCCATGCCCCCATTTTAAGAAAATTATTTTTAAGCCCAGAATATGCCCCTGCTACCCCTAGAAGGGGCGTAGTTAGAACAGATTCAAATATTCACCTGCTTGCACATCAGAATTTCACAAAATGTAGGAAAAGAAAGAAAGAAAGAACGAAAGAAAGAAAGAAAGAGAAAGAAAGAAAAATTACATTCAAACAATCATTGTTACTAAATCATAGCGCGAAAAACGTTACTTTTGTAAATTCGTTTGCTTTAAACATGTTGACGAATTATTTTCATGCAAATCTATTTTCAAATGATCATTACCATACACCACATACTTATTTCGTTTTATGAAATATTTGCTGGCCAAAATATTTGTATTAGTTGTCCCATCTATTTACATGGTCCGCAAAATACCAGTCCGCATTTTATACCATACTGGTCCGCTAGTCCGCGCGTGTTAGTCCGCGTTTTATACCTACCCTTATTTGGGTCCTATAATGTCTTATGTAATAGATAGAGTCTGGTCTCAGCGAGTTGGCTTATTTAAACACCGAGATGGGCATAGCCCATCGAGGTGTTTAAATAACCAACGAGCTGAGACAGACTCTATCTTTTTTGTAGCATGGTGTACTTAGTAACACTGTTACGTCATACTAAGTGACCGTACACTAAATTCCAATATCCGGTAGTTGTAGTACGGCATAGCCACGCCCCTTTAGTTACCCTAAATTAAACGATTTAATGCTCTGCATTCATCAAAGGAAATGTCACCGATCATGCTACAAGCCATTTTGTATTGTTAAGACGAAAAAATGCAGAAAACTAAAACTTAAAAGGAGTAATTCTTGAGAAAGACTCCGTACTTATTCCAAATAACTACATGTACTACAAACTAAGTCCAGAAGTATATTATTGTCTGTTAGAATTGATACAGTTGTCCAATTTTAGCTCAATGTGACCACAGTTAACGTCATATAATTTTTTTTGTCATTTAAAACAGCATTAGTATTATATATAATGTTGATGTGTTGTGTTATATTATATAGTGGAATGTAACCGCTATGATTGGGTGTAGTTTATAATAATGGCAGCCTCCTTAGTTAGTTTATCGCGTTGTAAATAAATGAACTTCATGTGTAGAACCCCATATGTAGAACCCGATGTGTAGAATTTGGTATGCACAATATGATATGATATTTTACCACCCCTCACCTACTAATGATGTTGGAACATTGCATAAATATTTTTATTTTCTTTCTTTTTTCTTTCGAAGAATTATGTCCAATTTCTTTCTAAGAAAGGACACTGAACCCTGTCACAAAAAAGTTAGATAGATGCTTCCAATGGATCTACCTTTCCAAAACGTATTTAAAGAGTGAATTTCAATATGTTTTATGACCTACGAACGGGCAGACAGACGAATGATTGTCAAAGTATTATTATACGTCCCACAGGCGTTAAAAATCCTGGCTTTATTTTTTCAAACAGTTTGCCTGTCAGGTTAAAATTAATTCTATGCCCCATACTGACATCTAAACTATGTCAAACTTTCCTAAGCATGTTAATAGGAAATGTAAAGTTGGTTCTTAAACTAAATTGACAACACATGATATAGATAACGGCATGGGTTAATATTAATTATCTTTATAGCTCGCATGATTATATCTGTTCAAGGAAATCTACGTTGATTCAGTTCTAATGACACTACATTGACTGTTTACAAACATTCAATGAATGTTTTATGTATTACATGTAATGCAAGTACCATTAAAACCATAGTTTCATACAATATATTTAAAGCAAAACTCCGTACAGTAAAAAGAGAATATTTGCAGTACTCCGTACACAAGTGCCCAAGACCCCGTACACAAACATTAATTTTGTTTCCGATTCATATCTCGGTCAATTTCGAATGAATGAAGTTGAGCATTATTAGAACATGCACGTATATTGGAAAAACAAATAAATCTGCCAATTCAAAATTTTCATTAACTTGAAAATTAATGAGATATTTATTGCTGAAGGGTACTTTGGGCAAATTTCAGCACCGGCAATTGGTTTCTTTGATCCGAATTGTAGCATTTAAAGTAATATGTCAACAATGTACGGTAATATTTGAACGGGGAAATGTTTCCGCACCATATAGCAATACTGATTATTCAAACAAAATAAACAAAAATAGGAGAAACACGTGGTTAACCTACTTTTGCTGTTGTTATCCGTACGTTTTCTACAGCATGGCTGACCAAAACTCCGTACTAGTGAATGGGGTCTTGACCAAGATCCGGTGTACGGATCCCTACAGTGTCTATGTAAACAAAGATGGCCACTGCAGCCATATTTGATATCGAATCAAAAATGAATTTTGGTTAGGACCAAGTACATGTCACACCAGTCATTTTGGTAAAGGTTCCAGTTCAATATCACTTACGTTTTTTGATAAGTAGTCGCAACAAAATCGCATTTTTAAAATCTATTTTTAGCTGTGGCGGCCATCCTGAATTCCGGCCGACCTGACTTTTTGCTAGGATCAACCAGACATCAAAAGCAACATTCTGTGTGAAGTTTCATGAAATTTCGTCAAGTAGTTCCAGAGGAGTAGTCGCCACAAAAAAAGTTTACGGACGGCCAGACGACAGATGCCGCACCAAGGCATAAGCTCTACTTATCAAAGACTTTTTTGATCTTTGATCAGTAGAGCTAAAATGAGTATTAAAGCAATATAATGACCTTCAGTGTGACCTTGACCTTTATATTTTAGTATGGTCATGTTGATGTTGTCATGATGAGTATATATTTAAAGTTTGATGAAGAAATATCAAGAAATGAGAAAGTTATAGCAACGTTAAGGTTTTGTGAAGAAAGAAATAGTATCTAACCCATATAACGACCAACAGTGTGACCTTGACCTTTATAGTTTTAGTAAGGTTGTGTCGATGTTGTCATGATGATCATGCAAGATTCATAGTTCATTAAGACCCAAGTCAACTTTTACAATTGTGTATCCTAAATATTGTAACACCTTATATGCATGTATGGAAACCTTTCAGAACAGTATTTTCAATGCTTTTCCTGTGGCTGCCTTCTTGGGAAATGACACGCAGATCTAGAAATTGAACACAGTTGAGGTTTTATTTTCATAAAAAAGAACACGTAGTTTAAAATTGATATGTTAAAAACATTGACCACAATGTCCGAAAACCTTCGGGATGGCAAGAGGAACATACACAGCCCATTGCAAGTCTCTCTTTTGCTCTATGGGTGTTCGAGACGACAATAAACAAAATAATGGGCTGTTGAACTACCAATTAATTAATTGGACAAGCACTTACCATGCCAAGTGTGAGAAATGGCTATCTGTAGAGACAGCCACCATCTCACAGTCGATCCTACGGAATTCTTCTGCACGCTCACTGAACGCAATAATATCAGTCGGGCAGACAAATGTGCTGAAATAGACATGTTTGGGATCAAAATTTAAATACCGGATTATTATAAATGTGCTGAAACAGGCAATACCGGAATCAATAATCAGATAAATGTGCTGAAACAGACATTTCCAAAATAATCTGAAACAGACATTACCGGAATCAATAATCAGATAAACGTGCTGAAACGGAAATATTTTAAATAGGTATTACTTGAATCAAATATCAGACAAAAGTACCAAAATAGGCATTGCCAGAATCACATATCAGATAAGTGTTTTGCAACAGGCATTATCAAAATTAAAGGTCATAATAAATGTGCTAAAACAGACATCACCGCATTCAAATATCTGATAAATGTGCTAAAACAGAAATTTTCGGATTCAATTACCTGATAAATGAGCTGACAGATTCAATTACCTGATGAATGTGCTTAAACAAGCATTACCGGAATCAAATGAGTCGAATGCTGTTTAGTAGCTCATCAACACATAGGTTATTTAGAGCCGCCAAGAGAAAGGGGAATTCCTATTAGAAATCCAGGAACCTGCCCTGCTTTTACTGATGCATAGATTCCAATGGTCTTTAACATGCTCAGAGAACAGACTCCGAAACAATGGACCCCCAGGTTTGTGTTCCCAACCAACATATGAGGCAAAGAGAAATTGGCATTGGCGTGCGCAAAAACACATGGATGAACTCCAGAAGTGCCTGTGAGGCTTGAACACAGGTCCTTCAATTTCAAGTCCACCTGCTAATCACTGGACCATGCCACCCCAGACTAGATCAGCATGTTGAAACAGACAAAACAGTGATCAAATCTCCGACAAATGTTCTGAAATAGAGACCAAATGAGGCAGAAAAAATAGTTGAAATATAGACCTTATCCAGACTAAATCAATTTTGCAAAGTGCTAAAACAATGGCTAACTACAATCTCAATCAGTGAGAGATGAAAAAAGCTACAAACATCTTGTCATCATTACTTGGACAAACAATATCCATAGGGAAACCAGAAGTATGCACTTCAAATTCCAATATAATGCTGATATTTCAGCACACTTAACATGAAGTGCAAAGTACATATTAGGGCTGATTGGCTTCAACATAAATAAACACACTAGTAACCTCAGAATCATGTTTGTCATTTGTCTTTGTTTTGAATAAGCCCTTTATAACAACCATTAAGTCAGCCAGATTAAGACCACAGCTGCTGCAGTTCCTAAAATATGAGAGGTTAGATCAGACATTTAGTATCTCTGACAGTATACTTTAAAGGTATGCCTAAAGAACATCAATACTGAATAAATATTATATCACAAATTGTATTACATAGCCTGATCTCCACATGTTATCAGTTCACTTGCTGCATATCTTATCAGTTCTTATTAAATATTACGGTATTATATAACCAATGTTGACATTGTGGAATTATACAACCATATCGATATTATGGTATTATACAACCGAGATACACAGACATCATTCAAATTAGTGTTATTAAATAATGAGGGCAAATTACTAAATTAACCCAGATATATGTTCATTTCATATGAAGCCTACTAGGATGGATATATATATATATGATGAATATACTGCAATGATCATACAATTGAATTGGGGTTTTAAGGCGCATGAACACATGAAAGGTTATATGGCGCCAAACAGGGATGAACATGCCAGGCTCATTCTCCATGTGCATCGAGATAAAATATGGAGAATGGGCCTAGAACGTTTTCACCGGCAGAACTGCAGAGTTGCTGCAAATTCTATTGTAGACACTCCATTTATGCTGGAAACACGTTTATTGTTTTTATGCCACTGCTCTAGTGATGTGAGCGAGATGGCACCTGATGAAGACCTTTAATGAGCATGAACAAAAAATGATAAAATGAACATGAATCAGGGGATCTACCCCTCTGCCTACCACTATACTGATCAATTCTACTTACAAATATGCAGGATAAAAGAAGAAGACGAGGTATTTCCCACGATAGTCTGCCAGCGATATATCTTTGAATTCTCCGTTAACTACTGCCGTACCGCTCCATTCTGGTGCAGGCATTGAAAGCTTCAATTGTGACATAGTGGAAAGTTTCTGAAAATATAAATAAACAATGAGCACACATCATTTAGCGTTGAAAATGAAGAAGTAGGTAACTGCAAGTAACGGTGACATACATTTAGGTAAAAGTGACCAACATTAAATTTTTAACCTTATTTTTAAATGAAGGTATATGGTCCACTTTTTATGGCTCTGATTTCCTGCCAATGCATAGGTTTAACACATTGGTGCAAATTATTGTAAAATTATTAACAGCGGCGTAGCGTGGAATACTCAAATACTCATGTAACACTGAAAAATCGAAAATAAATAAACACAGTATGTCCAAACTTTTTTCAAAATAATGAATTTTAAAAGTGAAGATAGAGGGGTATTGTGCTGCCCACTCCCACATCCGTGAGTATTTGTTGTTTTTTAAAAATGTGTCTAGACAAAAAAGTATATGAAATCCTTTGCTAAATTTTAATTTGCTACCTATGCTTTAAACATATTGTATTGCCATATCTTATGCACATGAGTTGGGCCACAAGTTCTAACAACATTAGCTATTGCCCTTCCTTACCTACAAGGCTTAATGATTTCAGTTTATAAATATAATGTGAGGATGACTACCTTCAACTTCACTCAACCTTCCTGAAGGACACATGCTACTGCACACTAGTACATGTAGAATGTGTGATAAAGTAAATATAGGCTTGCACATTATTATTTTTTTAAAAGCATGACAAGTATTGTATTTCACTGCTTACAAACATGTACACCACAAAGAATAGACTGACACATCCGGGTATGAAACTATTTAAAGATGCCTTTACTATCTCAATCTGTCAAGGCATTTAAAGGGACACATGACAATCTTTGGTTTTGAAAAACTCACAGCGTTCCGTTAGTTTTCCTACATTTGCCTTTGTTCAATCATTGATATTAATTATTAAAATAGTTCAAAGCAAATTGCTTTTACAGATTACTATAATATATTAAACAATTTGGTAGAATAACGAAAACAACTGAAATCTTAAATTATTATTTAATTATATGCCAGCATAAAAGTGAAAATGATACAGAATTAATAAATCGAGGTGCTAATGTTAATGCTGGATAAAAACTCAAGATTGCCGTGTGTCCCTTTAATATTTGATTGATTTTTTAACAAGATAGGTGCTCTCTGGAACATGTGTCTTCTGGAACATGTGTCTTGTTCCAGATTGTACCCTACGTGACTATTGTCATTAAAGATAAAGGGAATGTTAAAATTAAACACGAGTGAAAATTTTTCACAAAATACGTTCGATGTGAAGGGAAAAGATTGGAGAGTTACATGTACTTAAGTTTAGATTATAATCACTCAAGTTATTTGGCAGACATCATGAATTTCAACAATTATCACCAATTAAGGGGAAATAACTTCAGCATTACTGAAGCAATCTGGCTGGTTATCAAACTCGACCAAGACATTTTCCCCATAAGCATTGTGTCCCTGTTTGGAAAGGTTTTGATTAAAATTGCTCGTTACTGAGCGCACATCGTCAATTTCAATGATTTCTACCCTTTATGGGATGTCAACTACAGGGTTACTGTTGCAATCTGGCTGGTTACAGAATCTGACCAAGATGTTTTGGTCATAAGCATTGTGTCCAAGTTTGGTTAAGTTTTGATTAGAATTACTAAAGTCATTGGGCTGACTGTATATACATGTACAGAAGTTCAACAAATGTCACCAATTAAGGGGCGTTAACTCTGGGGTTAATGGTACAATCCTGCTGGTTATAGCATTACTGAAGCAATCTGGCTGGTTACAAACTTGATCAAGATATTTGGACCATATTAAAGGTTGTGTCCGAGTTTGGTTAGATGTTTATTAGGACTCACTTTAAGTTATTGACAACAATACATTCACAACAATACATTCCAACAATGACAAGCATATAAAAAAGCAACCTAAAATGATGGAACTTCACTGTGATCTTCACAGGTGATTATTGTCATAATGTGTATATACCGTATTTCCCCTAATAGTAGCACCCTATACAAAATGCCAAATAGGCTGCTCTTATAAACTTTGAAAAGTTACTTGTTTAAATTAGAATTTGATTTTTTAGTGGGGATTTTTGGATACAAAAGATCAAAATTGTATTGAAATTGTTTTTTTTTTAATGTAAAAAAGTGTGTATATGGGGGTGGGGGGGGGGGGGGGGTGGAGGTTTCTATATGGAAACAATTGGCAAATATATGGAAGAAAAAAATTAGGCTAATGTGGCATATGGAAAAGAACAACTAACAGAGGCTCTCTTGTAGTTTCAGAGATTTTTTTTAGATGTTCCTATGTAACTCTGTAAAGTTGTGATCCCATTGGGTGCAGTGTTTCCGCGAGAGCGCGTTTCTTGAATTTATGATCGGTGACGCAACATAAATCAGCATGTGCGTTTTTCGTGACGCAATGAAATTGACTAGGCTAGAAATGAAATACCTATCAAATTATCGTCGTAAAGCTTCAAATGTAAGGAATCATGACAGAACTTATTTCTATCTACACATCTTGGTCTATATTTAGAACAGGAACAAGAGGTCAATGAACTTGAAGCTCTACCGATAGGTTTTTGATAGCTAGATCAGCATTCCTGTGAAGTTTGTTTCATGAACATCTGTCCAGTAGTTTCAGAGGAGTAGTCGCTACAAGTTTTCATTATATAACTCTATGGAAACGAAGATGGCCGCTGGCGGCCATGTTTAACGTCAAATCAAAATATTTTTTGACAAGGAGCAACATCATGTCATACTGATCATTTTAGAAAAAGTCCCATATCAATATCACTTATAGTTTTCAAGTAGTAGTCGCTACAAACTTGTATTCTGAAAATTTATTTTTAGCCATAGTGGCCATCTTGAATTTCCGGCCGACCTAAAATTTTGCTAGGATCAATTAGACATCAAGAGCAACATTCCTGTCAAGTTTCATGAAAATCCGTCAAGTAGTTATAGAGGAGTAGTCGCTACAATTGTTTTACTAGATAACTATGTAAACAAAGATGGCCGCTGACAGCCATGTTTAACATCAAATCAAAAATATTTTTGACTAGGACCAACATCATGTCATGCTGATCATTTAAGAAAAAGTCCCATATCAATATCACTTATAGTTTTCAAGAAGTAGTCGTTACAAACTTGTTTTCTGAAAATCTATTTTGAATTTCCGGCCGACCTGAAGTTTTGCTAGGATCAATTGGACATCAAGAGCAACATTTGTGTGAAGTTTCATGAAAATCCGTAAAGTAGTTTCAGAGGAGTAGTCGCTACAAGTTTTCAAGTTTTCATTACATAACTCTATGTAAACAAAGATGGCCGCTGGCAGCCATGTTTAACATCGAATCAAAATAATTTTCAACAAGGATCAACATCATGTGATACTGATCATTTTAGAAAAAGACGCATATCAATATCACTTTATAGTTTTCAAGAAGTAGTCGCTACAAACTTGTTTTTTGAAAATTTATTTTTAGCCTTGGCGGCCATCTTGGATTTCCAGCCGACCTGAAATTTTGCTAGGATCAATTTGACATGAAGAGCAACATTCTTGTGAAGTTTCATGAAAATCCATCAAGTAGATTCAGAGGAGTAGTCGCTACAAGTTTTCATTATATAACTCTATGTAAACAAAGATGGCCGCTGGTTTAACGTCACATCAAAATGATTTTCGACAAGGATCAACATCATTCCATACTGATCATTTTAGAAAAAGTCCCATATCAATATCACTTATGGTTTTCAAGAAGTACTCGCTACAAATTTGTTTTTGAAAATCTATTTTTAGCTGTGGCGGCCATCTTGAATGTCCGACCAATCTGAAATAAAATGTTGCTAGGATCATTTAGACATCAAGAGCAACATTCCTGTTAAGTTTCATGGAAATCCGTAGAGTAGTTTCAGAGAAGTAGTCGCTACAAGTTTTTACTAAATAACTCTATGTAAAAAAGATGGCCACTGGCAGCCATGTTTAAAGTCGAATCAAACTGATTTTCGACAAGGACCAACATTATGTCATGCTGATCATTCTAGAAAAAGTCCCATATCAATATCACTTAAGAGTTTTCAAGAAGTAGTCGCTACAAACTTGTTTTTTAAAAAAATATTTTTAGACTTGGCGGCCATCTTGGATTTCACATCAACATGAATTTTTGCTAGGATCAACTAGACTTCATGGGCAATATTTCTGCAAAGTTTCATGAAAATCCATTTAGTAGTTTCAGAGCAGTAGTCGCTACAAAAAAAAAGTTTACGGACGGACAGACAGACAGACGGACACCGCACCACGGCATAAAAACTAATACCTGTACATTCGTGTTATTGTCATCGTCATATCGATCATAATACATCTCATAATTTCATTTCATTTTACTGTTAGTCGATTTTGGTTATTTGCATAGCCCATTTGTCAAGAAAATATATGCGATTAACCGGAGTATTCGAATAGGCGAAATTGAACATTTTGTACATGTAGCGGTGCACGTTTCTACTTTCGTTTTACTGTTCTGTTAATACTTACATAGAAACTCCATAAATGCGAGTTAATTCTATGTAAGATGTTCGATAGGATTAATATTGTGCATATCCGTTTTGTATTTACTGTTATTTGATAGATTTTATGCAATATGTATGCCTTTTTGTTTTCTTTCAACCTGCGTCGCTTTGCTAAGTTTGTCGTGTGAATTACACAGCCATGATATAATAACACAAAAGCTTATATTATTTTTCATTTATTAAGTAACCTCTATGAGCTACTCAATGTCATATGCATCTCTGCCGGCACTAGCAAACTGGGAGAAATAAATAATTAACAACACATTACTTACATTACGTACAAACTTATTATTAAATTGTGTATGCTAATTGGTGAGCGATCATCATGGCGTGGAAGCTTTATGGAAGCCGCACAAAATGGCAAACTTTCTCTCGGCAAGTCAATTAGCACCTTTTGTCAATCAATTTGCCTCGCAAATCTATGTGACCGCGTCAATCAATTAACAGTTGAAAAATACAGGTAAATCTCTGTGACCGCGTCAATCAATTAACAGTTGAAAACAAGTAAATTTGACGTTCAGTATGCAATTAGCCAGATATTCGTTATGCATTTATCCGGAATGTGACAAAAACCTACGTGTTTTTTTTACATGCAAAAGAATACGAATGGTTTTGTGTTTCAAAACTTCATGCAATTAACCGAAATATGCAATTAACCGAAATATGCAATTAACCGATATGCGATTAAACGGAATCGACTGTATTATGCTAATCAGAATTAGGCTTTTGTTATGTTTCATTATGTTGTTCATTTTACGGTGATTATAATGCCATCTTTGTGGCCCATGATTGGAAAATAAAGTTATTCATTCTTGGTCTATTTTTACTTTTAGAACAGGTTAAACTAATATCAGTACTTTCCGCCTTATTGTCGTCGTCATATCGATCGCGTATATGTGTGTCTCAGTAGGTAGACGCTTATATAAAAACACTAGCAAATAAAAGCGCGTAGATGATCATGATACAGCCTCTAAAATGGCAGACGAACCCAAAATGAAACAACGCCAGTTAATTTCTTTTTTTGCTGACAAATCCACCGAAGATGTCTAATCAACTAATAATGCATGCCTACATGTAGCTGACTTCACATGGTCTATTCATAAAATTGCATGTTCAAAACATATGACCCCCTGTTTATTCCATAAGGGTTTAAGGATGACCCCTAAGAAATTGAGACCTGCAGAAACAATGTGGTTGGGGGCCAAATTTTACCCCACTGTCACAAAGTAGAGGCCCATAAGATAATGCTACATGCAACATTATAGAACTCTAGCTCTTAATTTTTGTTTCAGAGCAAAAGACCATAAGAACAAAGCTGGTAGAGGACCATAAGCTCATACCACGTGGGTTACAATTTGACCCCAGGTACACCATTTGAACAATAACTTGGTAGATGTCCACATTTAGCTAACCTAAGACAATAATGCCTTCTATGTAAGGCATGTGACCCCTAGGACAGGACCAAATTTAATCCCAGACAATATTTGAAATTGAATTGGGGGTGGGGGGTCCTAGCTCTGTCTCTAGCAGGATTTGCAGAGGTTGTATTCTAACCCAGAAACCACGTGTAGTTGAACAAACATGAAACATGAACAAACTTGATAGAGGACCATGCTACATGTAAAATATCTGACACTAGTTCTTGTAGTTTCAGAGATTTTGTTTACATTTTCCTATGTATATTCTTTTCTCTTGATATAAAACTGTGACCACTGGGAGGGAGCCTAATTTGACACAAGAATCATCACAATGGATACGTTTCAACTTCTTATCCATGTGAATACACTGCACCATAAAATGTTAAATACTAAATATAATAAACTGAAATAAGGCCCTATAAATAACCTTAAAAATGTGTTGAGATATTCAACACAAAAGTATTTTAAATATACTACCTGGTCCACTTCACCTGTCTTTACATTAAATCCACCTAACTGCAGATTTTGCTTGGTATTTTCCTTTGTTTGATCAGTAATATGAGAACAGTTACTGGTAGCTTTAATATCAATTCTCCGTTTTTCCAACTCCTTAACATAGACGGTGTTGTAAAGTATCTGTACATACTTACCAAGTATTGGTTCCGGAACGGAGTACTTTGGCAAGTAGTGTTTACAGATGTCTTTACAGGTTGGTGTGTGAGCTCGAACTGGCTTCTAGCGGGTGAATGGTGACGTCACCCGCTTCGGCGCAGGCGCAATGGATTAGGCTGGATCGCAGGTGTCGATCCACCAGTGGTAGAATTACAACACTCGTGTCACTTTTAAAAAGGGCAAAGCCCCCAATGCCTGCTGGTCCCCCGACACCGTCAGCAATGGCTCACTCTTACCAAGAGTGTACACTCCGTGTACCAGTGGCGGTACAATCCAGACTTCATATAAATCATTAGCCTGAAGATTGTAATAAGGAAGATTTACAATACCCACTATAGTATGGGTTTAGAGTAAGGTCGCGAGTTACCAACAGACGTTGAATTATAAAGTATTATTATAAAAGTTAAAGTTATGTTAAAATATTCACACCTCAACGATGGAGTTGTGAAAGTAAAAGTTACTTATATACAAAAAACTTTCACACATCTCAATAGAGTCCTGTGATTATTTACATTACAAGTGATGAAGTTGCAAAGGTGCAAGTTATATATAAAAGAGGTTCACACATCTCAACAGAGTACTGTGACTAGTTTACCTTAAAAGTGCAAGAATCACAAGTCTCTAGTAATAGTATTGATGGCTCTATAATGACGGTTACAGAGACAGTATGGCGTATGCGTGTATCGTCCCAGTGGGTGCACTGCGGATATCCGAATTGCCTCTTAGAACCCATACAGAACGTTCGCATTCTCAAGTGATGCACCTATTAGGCCGGCCAGATCCCCACCACGCCTCTCAGCCACCAAGCGGCCAACATCCCCTATGAATAGAGGGTTGTTTGGTTTTTGATGCGGGGCCGGAGACAGGTAAGGGGAGTCAGTCTCGAGCAATATACGGTTCTCCGGGACTGCCGCCAAGCCCAGCAGCTGAACCTCCGAGAAGTGCTTAACATTGGCTGTGAATCCGAAGAAGCAATTCCTGTAGTAACTGAGCCACCCGTTCACATCGTCCGCACCACCCCCAAAACAATGCAAGTGTATAGGTTGGGACCAGCCACAGTACTCTTGGACTATATGGAATGCTTTTAGGTACAGGTCTGATCCCTCCCTACTATTGTTCCCTCTTATGTGGAGGACAAGTGGTAAACTTACACGACTCTGGGGTAGGATACGCCTTAAGGTATCCTCTTGATGCTGCCAGGTGTGACAGGGTTCAGTCATGTCCAGACCCACCTCTCCCAGGGCAGTAACATTGGGGTTCCCCAAGAGAGCTATAAATTCTCTCTCTCTGTCCTCTGAAAAGAGGTGTACCTTACGGGGGTGAACCCCTATTGCTACCTTTACGCCGGGCACCTCTGAGAGAGACTTTGGATAATCCTCAGGATCACAATAAACAGTCACAACACCCTTGATATTGACTTGGACAGAAGGCTGTACGACCAATTGTGCGGACAAAAGGTCACTTACCGAGGCGTTTGACTCTTTCCCCCCCAATGCCCGTCTAGATCTGTCCAGATGCATATGACTGTCAATGGCATCGAATACACCCATCGGGTTGGGGACTCTGTTCTGTATCCCAAGTGGTTCACACTCTGAGGTTTGGGGTAAGTCCCCCACTCCATACTGAGTTGTGATAGGGTTTATACTGAGGTTAGTCTCCGATAACCCCTCCGCCACTGTTTCCGTCAGATTTAAGGAAGTTGATTCCTCCCTATAGGTCTTCTGGAACTCCTTGTATTGGCTCACCGAGACCAGATTGAGTAAGCTGGCCATGGGACGCCAATGAATTAAAGTGGCGGGGGAATTTAAAGGAGCCAAGGTGAACCCCTCGACTGGCACTCTCCACCCATTAAATCTACAGAGCTCATGCATGGCCACTGCAGATCTGTTGGTAATGGTAGACAAAGACGGGACCAAACCCCGATCATTTATTACGTGCACCAGCTGATCTGTGGGTTCACCAGTTCCCAGTAACCACGAGCTCAGGAGCCCCAGGGCCGCCATTCTTTTAGCCTGGAACTCTGGGGCTGCCACTGTTTCTGTCGACCAAGTCTCCCAAAACAGCTCCGGCATATGTCTGGAAGTTACATGCTGCTTCATGGATTTGGTTTTCCTGTTGCAACCAGTTATTGGGCATGCAGAGTACTTCGCAAATTTAAACCAGGCTGCCCTGGGAGGCCTTTCCGGGACTTCCGCAATAACGTCCTGAGCTCGATCCTCCACTTCAACGTCATTACTAGGACGAGAAGGCAAGGTCGAGGCAGTCGGACAAGGGACATCTGACACATTCTGAATAGTGACCTTCATCAAGGGCAAAGGCTTGGTCTGTTTCCCTTCTCCGATACCCCTACCCTTCCTCTTTGCCCCCCGATTCCTACGCTTACGCTGACTACTTATCCCATCGCTTGGTATAGCATTGGGAACAGCGCCAGTATCCATGACAATTAGATGTTCGCCTTTGACACATTCTTCACTTCTCTCAGGTGAGATAGGAGTATTGTGAATATTAAGGCAAACATCCACAACAGGTCCTGATGCTGCATGAATTTCACATCCCATAACGGTATTGTGATCTTCCATATGCACATCCGGTGGACCCACATACACTTCAGGATCTGATGGTAACTCCTCCTCATGCCCAGTTCCACCTGTGAGAACAATCGCTCCCCCAACCAGAGATGTAGTCTGCTTGGGGAGTGATGGATTATCCACCAAGCGAATGTCCTTACAGATGGATGATGGCTCATAAACCTGTTCCTTGATCTTGGGTATAGATACTCGGTTCCTGTTTTTGGATTTGTGCGGAAGATTTTGTAAAATCCATGATTCCGAGAGGAAAGTTACGGATTCCAATTGAGCTTTTTCTACCCAAGACCAGTTATTTTGTTTTACGGCCAGCTGGTACACAGAGATTAGCAATCTCTGGAACTCCACACCGGGTAGTCCATGAGCCATGCCTAAAGTGTCGCGGATAAGACACCGGGGATTCATTAATTTCCCTAGCATCAGGTGGCCTTCCACCAGCTCTATAGTGTTGGTGTACGAAATTTTCCTGAAAGACGATTGAGCAGAGATTAGCCCTTGCAAAAAGGGCATTGGTACTCTTTGATACCACGGGCCTCTTGTACTGTGATATTCACACAGGCTCCGTGATACCATTCGGCACACTTATCGCACTGAATCATAAATTCTCCCGAATATGGCTTCCTACATACACAGAAAAGTTCCTTACCATCTTTTGATGGTTCGTTCCCCTTCTGAGTTGTGGATTTTAGATTTTTCTTATAATTTTGCAACCATTCGGGAATCTGGCGATCCATACACAGCTTCATTTTGTCATGGTGAGTTGTGATTATCGAGTGCCTTAATTTGACTCGGTATAATGCTGCCGATAATTTTGCAATGATTATACCGGGACTTTTCCAAAGGGGGAGTAGTTTTTTACTGACCCCTTTTTTTGGGGCGTTATTCTCGATATAAACTAGATCGCCTATTTTGTATGATTTTTCCAGTGTCCGTAAATCATAATCTCTTTTCATTCTCTTTTGTGACATTTTTAAGGTGTCCCTTGCTGTTTTATGGGCTAATGAAACGGCATTCTCTAACGGACGCACATAGCTGTCCGGATCAGAATCCCTTAAGTTATCATGACTTTTTGGGTACATAAGATCCGGGGGTTGATTTACCTCTCTACCTAACATTAATTTATTAGGTGTGAAGCCCGTTTGCCTGTTGACGCAAGATCGCATGGCACTCGAAATTTGTGCTAGAAATATGTCCCAGTCTTTGGGGGATTTCTGAACATAACAGCGCACGGCGTCCATAAGAGTCCTATTATACCGTTCCACTTGTCCATTCCCAGACGGTCTGAAGGGTGTAGTTCTGGCTTTGTGAATTCTGGTCATTTCACAGATTTTAGTGAATAGGTCGCTTTCGAAGTTCCGACCCTGATCACTAAATATCTCTAACGCATAGCCAAAACGAGAGAAGAACTCGTTTATTAACGCGTGAGCTGTAACATCTGCCGTTTGTGATGGAAGTGGTACGCACTCTATCCATTTAGTGAATTGGTCCACTATCATCAATATGTATTTGTTACCCCGATCAGCTGGGGTTAGTGGACCTAGGAAGTCGATGTGTACCCTTTCCATTGGAGACCCAGCATGGAATTGTATCATTGGACTTCGACTTTTACGCGTGACAGATTTGCTTTGGTTACAGACCGCACATGAACTTATGATTTTTTTTATATCTTGTGACATTTTATACCAAAAATATTTTTCTTTTAATTTACTTTTTGTGCGGTTTATACCTTGATGGCCTGCGGACGGAATGTCATGGTGCATTTCGAGGATTTCATTTTTTAGGTCTGATGGAATGACTAAGACCTTATCTTTGTTTCCCTCCCTTTGCTTCCATAGCACTCCATCCACTAGGAAGAATAAGTCCTTATTAATCCATTAATATTTTACCGCTTGATTGGCTGCAAACAGTACTCCCTCTTCGGGTTCCTGTTTGTCTTTTAGCCAATCCAACAGAAATGTTAAATCTTGGTCTTGATTTTGCAGTGTTACTAGCTCCGTTCTTTTCTGACCCCAGTACACACCTTGGTGGTCCCTGACTATGTTCACCCTACTCCCATCACAATGGTTGGGCAAAAGTCCATCGCAAAGGTTGGGCAAATGTCCATCACAAATGTTGGGTTGTGGGTCATAGGCTATAACTCCACCAGGGTCCCAGGGCCAACTCATGTCATCTAGCTCTTGGTCCTGGGGTGATATAAGGCCCTCAACCGGTTGGGTTGATTTGCATGACTCGCGACACATGCAAGTGTTTGCTTGTGATACGCTTTTGTGCAAGGCGCCTTTTGATAGAGGACGTACATCATCAACTTCTGAGGTGAAATTGAACCAATTTTTGTGCAGTCTTTGACAACATGTACATCCTCCACATGGCAAGAGCTTTGGGTCTTGACCCAACGTGTAATGTCTACAAGTTCCCGATATTGGTACACACCTTGACAGGGCATCTGCATTACCATGTTTTGCACCGGGACGATGTTGCACAACCATATCATACTGACTTAACTCCTCTAACCAACGGGCAATTTGACCCTGAGGGTTCTTAAAGTTCAGTAACCAGGTCAGGCTGCTGTGGTCCGTTCTAACAACGAATTTTCGTCCTAACAAATAGTGTCGGAATTGTCGAGTGAATCGTACCAAAGCTAGTAATTCCTGTCTGGTCGTGCAATATCACTGTTGCTCCGGTGATAAGGCATAACTACCATAGGTGATCACCTTTTCTTCACCGTTTTGTACTTGGGAAAGCTCTGCTCCTATTGCATATTTAGATGCATCCGTGTCTAGGATAAACAGGTCTGTACTATTCGGCAGGGCAAGAACAGGAGCATGAGTTAAGGCATGTTTTATGTTCTGAAATGCCTGCTCCTGGTCCTGACCCCACACAAATGCATTTTTCCCAGTTACCCCGTACAAAGGTGCAGCTAACTTTGCATAGTCTTTGATAAATATTCTGTGGTAGTTGGCCAATCCCACGAAACGTTCTACGTCTTTCGTAGAGTTGGGAATAGGCCATTCCCGAACCACAGAAATGTCTTTATCGGACAGTTCCATACCCTCGCCTGTGACCATTCGTCCCAGAAACTCTACCTTTCTCCGAAAGAACTCACATTTCTTTGGTTTTAGCTTTAATTTATATTGCCTCAGACGTTCGAACACTTGTTTCAAGTTGTTTAAGTGATTGTTAAAGGTTTTTCCTAAGACCATTATGTCGTCTAAGAATGCCAAGACTATATTCCATGTGAGCCCTCTCAGAACCAGGTTCATTACTCGGGCGAAGGTCGCTGGGGCGTTGCACAGACCAAAGGCCATTTTTATGAATTCGAAAAGGCCAAATTTGGTGGTAAAAGCTGTTTTCTTTTTATCTTCCTCAGCTATAGGTATTTGCCAATAAGCTGAGTTTGCATCCAATTTGGAAAACCACTTGTTACCAGCCAAAGTGTCTATGCAATCTTCTATTAAGGGTAACGGGAAACTGTCCTTAATAGTGACATTGTTGAGAGCCCGATAATCCAAACACCATCTGACAGTTCCATCCCTTTTCCTTATTAACACTGGAGGAGCCGCCCAGTCAGAATTTGATGGTTCTATAACCCCTGCATTCAACATTTTTTCTAAATGATTTTCTTCCTCCGAAACAAAACAGGCAGGGGTTCTACGCATTTTAAGTTTGACCGGCCTGGCATCTCCAGTATCAATATGATGCTGAATTTCAGTAAAGTTACCCAAGTCAAATTCATCCTTGGCAAACACATCCTGAAACTCAGTTATCAATTCTGCAAAGGCTTCGACTTCTTCTGCCTTTAGACTGACACTGGACTGATGTTTTTAGCTTCAACATTGCTCATGCTGACCTTCTGCACCTGTACATTATTTGTTCCACTTAAAAGTTCATCTGGAACAGGCATTACAGTATGTGCTAAGTGTGTCTCAGCAATGTTGAGCGTTTTCTTTACGGTAATAAACTTGTCGGTAATGTTAATCATACACACTTTAAGGTTTTTATTGCCCGTATGTATGGTGCGAGGTACCAACAGTTTATTACTCTTTACTTTTATGGGCTCCACAACATATTGTGGTAGTACATGGTCTACCGAACAGTCAACTAGAACTACTGAATTAGGTGGAATTACCGTTCGCCGGTCTACACACACCCTAGCTACAGTAGGTTGGGAGTCATTCCCACCCTCTAATTCCATTTTAATGATCTCTTCTCCCACCGTTAGTTGGGAATTTAAAAGATCAATTTTGGTGCCATGCGCTTTCAAGAAGTCCAGACCTAACAGCATGGTATCTTGTATTGGAGCCACATAGACTCGTTCGTGGTACACTTTGTTCCCCAATTTGAGGGCCACGGGTCCCACGATAAAGCCTATCATGCTCAACTTCTTACCAGCTGTGTGTAGTCTGATGTTCTTGAGCACTGGTGGTCTAGGTTCTAGTTGTCTGTATAAGGAATCCGAAATTATAGTGACTTCAGCTGCAGTATCAACAACTGCTTGTGTAGGCTGTCTATTGACCACAGCCGCTACTCGGAACATAGACCCAGACCTTAATTGACAGACAGTTATGTCGTCAGGGCTTTGGGACCAAGTGTTCTGAGAATCTTTAGCTGATAATTTCTCTTCCTTTAACATGTTTTCACACCCCTGGTTATTAACCTCTGGCTGGTTTTCACACTCTTTAAGATTGTGATTATGCCTGTTAATAGGGTTGTGAGGCGACCCCTCTGACTGCTTTTCACACTCTTTATGATTGTGATTAATCATGTCAATAGGGTTGAGAGGCGACCCCTCTGACTGCTTTTCACACTCTTTACGATTGTGATTAAGCATGTCCATAGGGTTGAGAGGCGACCCCTCTGGCTGTTTTTCATCTTGGACGAATGAAACTGATTTCCGGTTATGAGCTGCACCCCTCCGGTTTTTTGGACATTCCCTAGCGAAATGTCCTGCTTCATTGCATAGGAAGCACCTGGTTCGGGTGGGGGAGGGTGACCTGGTTCGGAACCTGGACTGTTCAGTTAGGCCTTTGAGCGTTGTACTGACGTCCGATAGTATTGTCAGGACTTTGTCCATCTTGGTCTCTAACATAGAGACTCTGTCCTCCAACCTCGGTCTGGGTTTTGGGGAGGAATCTCTACGGGACAGAGCTGGACTCGTGACTGCTTGTACTTTGGGTTGTTCACATATTGTGTTCACAGGCTTCACGGGTTCCGGCTCCGTCTTAGAGCCATAGATGGCAGTTTGGTTTAGTTGATACCACCGTATTGCGTCTACGGCGGCTTCAACAGTCTCAGGCCTCGAGTTTATAACCTGGTGGCCCGCTGCTTTGTTTTCTAAGCCCTGACAGAGGCGCACTACTGCCAATTTGGCAATGTGTACGTCTGGCAGGCCTTTGTAAGCGCGGCACGCCAAGTCATAAATGCGGTCTGCCCAGTCCTCGAGGTCCTCTTTTGGTTTCTGGACCTCGGACATAAATTTGGCCATCAGTGCCTGAACTAAGTCCTTATTTTCGAATCTTTTAGTTAGTCGCTGAATGACTTCGGCGTAACTAATTGATTCGTTCCTGTTTAGAAGGTTGGTCAAGTACTTGCTTGCCTTCCCTTCCAAACTCCAAGTCAGTGCCACCCGTTTCATAACCGGTGTCCATCCCATCGCATCAGTGTAGCTAGTAAACTTCCGCAAGAAGATTTCCCATTCCGAGGTTCCGTCAAACCTCAGTGTTTTGGGAATTTCGTAATTCCGCGGGAGTTTAATACCCTGTGCGTCTTTAGTGCCCTTGGTGCTCTTAAGATTTTGAGCTGACAGAATCTCTACTGTGTTAGCTAATAGCTTAATCAGTACAGTTTCCGTATTCTCAATTCGGGCATGATTCTCTTTATTTAATGCATTTTGCATTTCAAACGTGGTTGTACCCGGGGATGGTTTATACTCCGTGAACTTAAGCATGGCCATTTTGGGCATCTCACCTTTTTCTAGTTCACGTTTGAACTTAGGTCCCGTTTTTGGTTTAGCCCCTCCCGCCTCGAAATGTTTAATTTGTTCGGTGACCTGGTCAATGATAACCTGCTGCTGACCTTTTGGGTTTGACTTTATGGGGCTTAATGCTTTTGCCCCTTCGTCCACTGGGTTGGTGGTTTCAATGTCCAGTTTATCTGAGACATTGCCCATCTCCATCGTACCCACATGTGGATTACTTGCTGGTGCAGCTAAGTCATCCTCATCCCCGCTTTCCTCTTTAAAATTTTGCATGGAGGATAGGGCCTCCATTGTGTCGGCTGGCACATTGACGGACAGGTTGACAATTTTGGAAAAGTCAACTCTGTCCAGCAACTCGTCAGTCACCCTTAAATATGGGATGGAGCTGATGTTTTGTCTACTAATGTTACCCATTGTAGACCTGAATTCTAGGATTCTTTCAGCCATCTTGTCTCTGACACCCGGCAGTTCATTCAACTCTGCCTCCATGCAAAAATTAATTTGATTTTTTGTGTCATTTTTCTTATATTGAGTACACAGTACGAATTTGTGATTATTCAATATTGCGTATTGTATCAATTTCACACCGTAGTTGTGAATAATTAATACAATCGACAAATGACTACAAATAATAAATGTATTGTAACAAATTCACACCGTAGTTGTGAATAATTGATACCACAAAGGAATTAATACAAATAATATATTGTACAGCTTCACACTATAGTGTTGTGAATCTCTGTACAATATGGACTTGTTGGATATTTGAGTTGGATATTTGAACAATTGCATAAATAAATAGGTTAGTAAATAAACATTCAACACAGATAACTGATATTTTATTCAAAATCAAAATTCAATATATGTGAAATAGAATGAATTATTTAAAAAAAATGTAATTCTCCCTAGACTGGGATTGTGATTTCACATTACACACTATAAAGTGTGAAAGGTTGTGAATTTCACATGCCACCTGGGAATGATAGATAGAATTGTAAAGTTGATGGAAAAAAAATATATAATTAAATAACTATTAGATTTATCATTTTGGTACTTTTTGGTTCATTCCGCCAGTTACCTGGTCATGTGGCCAGGCCAGCCGGCGGTGAACGGGAAAATTCAAAAATAAAAACTATTCCAATTTAGTTTTTTCAATTCCTATTAATAACAAAATGAGTGTGGAAAGAATCCAAAATAATATTGTAAACGCTGTAAACTGCCGACGTGGCGTGATATTTCGCGCCCAAATGTGGCGCAAAACACGCAAATTACCCCACCCACTCAGAAGTGTGTAGGGTGCAACAAGTCGCTTTCACAGCGGCAAAAAGCATAAATACCTTCCTCCGCTGGGAGTTCAATTGCTCGCAGCGCCATTGTTGTAAAGTATCTGTACATACTTACCAAGTATTGGTCCCGGAACGGAGTACTTTGGCAAGTAGTGTTTACAGATGTCTTTACAGGTTGGTGTGTGAGCTCGAACTGGCTTCTAGCGGGTGAATGGTGACGTCACCCGCTTCGGTGCAGGCGCAATGGATTAGGCTGGATCGCAGGTGTCGATCCACCAGTGGTAGAATTACAACACTGGCATACATTGGTAATTGATCAGATGTTCATATTCCCCCAGGTAAGCAAGATCCTAATGGCCTAATTAGGGCACTTTAACTTGTTCCTATGGGCATACACTGAAACATGGCTTGGCCTAACTAGCCTGGCCTCATTGGCCTGGCCTGGCCTGGCCTAAAACTTGTTTACCTTAATTGTTATTGTTCCAGGTCATTGTCCTTAGTCAGGTCGATTGACCAACTTCACAATGAGGGGCATTCACAAAGGTCTAAACTTCAGATAACTATATTTGATTGCATTGAATTAGCGTTGGTTATGATATGTCAATGCTTAACGTGTAGAAGGAAGGAACATAAACTTGTGCAAATGGGAATACAATATTATATAAGGATGATATGAATAATAAAATAAATTAATGTTTGAAATTGATAATACGATTGAGTGGTTTATAAATGAATGGCAGGATATACAACAATATAATAATGCAATGATAATGATTCAATAAATAAGTTAAGGATATGTTGGTACAATATTTTTGGAAAGGTGAGATGGTGGATGGATGGTAAATAAAATTGAATAGGTAGTGGGCAAATGGATAGGTGGATGGATGGTTGAAAGGGTGAGTGGTTCCATTTTGTAGGGTGGATGGGTTGCTGGATGGTAGGATGTGTAGTGTAATATACTCTATATAGTATTTGATTGCATATATTACCTAAGGGGTTGGTAATACATACTTTTTATTGTATATATAATGGGATTATATCATGGATATAATGATTGATGCATATAGATGGGCAAATGAAATGAACTTTAGTCAAATATTTATTAAGAGACCACTAATGGGACAAACAAATCCAGGTGCATTTTCAATAAAAAACACACAATACACTTGGGAACTCAAATGGTGTATAGTCTAAGAGCATGTGGTATTTTAATAGAGGCAGTGTTCACATTCAAATGTGCTTTATAATTATGATAGCAACTGATATCAACAGATGTTGGTTGATATGATCTTTTATATTTCGCTTTGAATTTGTTTTCCCGAACCACATTGATTACGCGAAAACTATAAGAGCTATCAGGTCAAACCTTAGCATAGCTGTCCTTTTACCTCAACAATGGGCATTTTTATATTCTGACATTAAAAACTGAATTTCAAGGTAACCATATCTAATTCTTGGAAAATGGTCCTTCGGTGACAATTTTCAAGGTGCACAACTCATTTTACAAAATTTGGTTAGTCTGGCCTTCATTGTTTAGTTATAAAAGTAAATTATGCGAACCATATTTAAAAATAAGATTAATGTGGGATATAATGACCTTTGTGTCTTATTTGAATAGATTTTCACATGACCAAGACACGTTGAAAAGTGGTAATAACCGTTGGTTTATGCAACGTGTTGGTGGCAAATGTTAAACAGCACATGAAAGTTAGAATACTAGTCGACCTTAAAAACGAAGGTCAATATTAGATAGCTGTGATTTGCTTGTAAAGCCTTAAACAATGAAAATATTTAAGTGTTTAAAAGCGTGTTCTGTTGCTATCGTATTGCTTTACCATATAACTATTTGGCCGAATTATAATCACCTTGTAACTCTAAATGTAGTTCAAGGTGATGGGTCATTAATGGGTTCTGTCTGGTCAGATCAGGGTCAGCTCCCTAGAATTGTAAACAAGTTACAATAATGAATGATTGCTGGGATCATCAAACCACTATTAAATCCGAGTTCTTTATTATTCTAAAGCATGTACATTTAAACTTTATTTCAGAGTGATTTTGCATATATTGTTTTCTTTCGAAAACTATGTAATCTTTAATTAAATAACTGTTTAGGGAAAAATGATATAAAAAAATCTGTCTATAAGATTTCATATTTCAAAACTATTTTAGAGCAGGGTCTGCCGCTCTGGTCTACCAATGGCACCACTGAGCCAATTAATGATTTTCAGTAAAATAATATTTTTTTTTAAGTCAACAAAATGCAACATTTACTTGTCTCTACCCTTGTTGGGAGCAACTGTTGATTATATGTCTATGCAAAACATTGTAACCTCTGGGGCGGGGCCAGGTTTGACCACAGGGTCACCATTTGAACAAACTTGATAGAAGATCAAAAGCTGATGCTACATGTAATATATGAGAGCTATGTGCCATGTGGTTTCAGAGAAAAAAATATAAAATATGTTTTACCGGTAAGTTGTTCAAAAAATCTGTTTTGTTGACCCTGGGAACTTTATTTGTACACTTTATATAGTCTTGGCAATCATTAATGAAGAAAAACTGTCAACATATGTTCAGTGGTTCTTGATAATAAGCTGTTTTGACCATATATGGTAATGGCGGCCATCTTGGATGTCGCATTTTCCTAATTCGTATAAATTTGACAGCAATGACCTCAGGATCATCCATGTGAAGTTTGGTTAAAATCAGCCAAGCGGTTTATGCGATTTATGCAAAGATGTCTCTTTAAGCTAGAGAGATGTCTCTTTAAACTAGAGAGATGTCTCTTTAATATAGAGAGATGTCTCTTTAAACTCTAGAGATATGTCTCTTTAAGTTAGAGAAATGTCTCTTTAAGCTAGAGAGATGTCTCTGTTAACTAGAAAGA
Source organism: Cyrtodaria siliqua (assembly GCA_037043455.1). Classification (NCBI taxonomy): domain Eukaryota; kingdom Metazoa; phylum Mollusca; class Bivalvia; order Adapedonta; family Hiatellidae; genus Cyrtodaria; species Cyrtodaria siliqua. The sequence goes on along the minus strand of JAWPHD010000673.1, from coordinate 173,840 downwards.
TGTCTCTTAAAGTCACAGAGATGTCCCTTTAAGCTAGAAAGATGTCTCTTTAAACTAGAGAGATGTCTCTTTAAACTAGAGTGATTTCTCTTTAAACTAGAGAGATGTCTCTTTAAGCTACATAGATGTCCCTTTCAGCTAGAAAGATGTCTCTTTAAACTAGAGAGATGCCTCTTTAAACTAGAGAGATGTCTCTTCAAACTAGAGTGATTTCTCTTTAAACTAGAGATATGTCTCTTTAAGCTAGAGAGATGTCCCTTTAAGCTAGAAAGATGCTTCTTTAAACTAGAGAGATGTCTCTTTAAACAAGAGAGATGTCTCTTTAATCTAGAAAGATGTCTCTTTAAGCTATATATTAAATTAGAGAGATGTCTCTTTAAACTAGAGAGATGTCTCTTTAATCTAGAAAGATGTCTCTTTAAGCTATAGATTAAATTAGAGAGATGACTCTTTAAACTAGAGAGACGTCTCTTTAAACTATAGTGATTTGTCTTTAAACTAGAGAGATGTCCCTTTAGGCTAGAGAGATGTCTCTTTAAGCTTGAGAGATGTCCTTTTAAGCTAGAGAGATGTCTCTTTAAGCTTGAGAGATGTCCTTTTAAGCTAGAGAGATGTCTCTTTAAACTAGAGAGATGTCTCTTTAAGCTAGAGAGATGTCCCTTTAAGCTAGAGAGATGTCCCTTTAAGCTATGGAGATGTCTCTTTAAGTTAGAGAGATGTCACTTTAAACTAGAAAGATGTCTCTTTAAGCTATATATTAAATTAGAGAGATGTCTCTTTAATCTAGAAAGATGTCTCTTTAAGCTATAGATTAAATTAGAGAGATGACTCTTTAAACTAGAGAGATGTCTCTTTAAACTATAGTGATTTTTCTTTAAACTAGAGATGTCTCTTTAATCTAGAAAGATGTCTCTTGAAGCTAGAGAGATGTCCATTTAAGCTAGAGAGATATCTCTTTAAGCTATAGAGATGTCTCTTTAAACTAGAGAGATGTTTCTGTAAACTAGAAAGATGTCTCTTTAAGCTAGAGAGATGTCCCTTTAAGCTAGAGAGATGTCTCTTTAAGCTTGAGAGATGTCCTTTTAAGCTAGAGAGATGTCTCTTTAAACTAGAGAGATGTCTCTTTAAGCTAGAGAGATGTCCCTTTAAGCTAGAGAGATGTCCCTTTAAGCTAGGGAGATGTCTCTTTAAACTAGAGAGATGTCTCTTTAATCTAGAACGATGTCTCTTTAAGCTATAGAGATGTCCCTTTAAGCTGGAGAGATGTCTCTTTAAGCTGGAGAGATGTCCTTTTAACTAAAGAGATGTCTCTTTAGATGTCTCTTTAAACTAGAAAGATGTCTCTATAAGCTTGAGATATGTCCCTTTAAGCTAGAGAGATGTCCCGTTAAGCTAGCGAGATGACTCTTTAAACTAGAGATGTCTCTTTAAGCTAAAAACAACGACAACAAAAAAGGCATTTATTGAGGGAAAATCTTGATTTACTTTGCATTTATTAGCTGCATAAACTAGCATCATGGACTTTATAGGTATATGCTAATATACATTTGTATGTTGATTTTAAATATAAAACCATACGTTAATTCATTATGTCTTCTACACTTTGTATGCAGATGAATACAGTACTTCTTTTGTGTATCAACTTTGCCGACAAGTGCATGGCCAGTAATGACCACATACTGCGATAATTGCCCATTAATCTGCAACACTCACATTTGGTGGTTTAATAGACTGTTATACATGCATAATTGATTCTAATAGTTTTAAGTTTCATGATTCAGAATGCAATTAGCCAGCCATATGCAGGTTCATGAAAAAACATATATAATCTAGAACAATAAAAAGAAACACAATTGTATGAGCCAATATATATATATATACATGTATATATGTGTATATGAACTGAATATGTTTGTATTGTGTTATAATTGTATTGTGTGGTTGCTTGTTCCTGAGGATTGCAACTTCATATGCATTTGGTTCATGCGAACTTGTTTAAAGTTCAAAATATAAAACGCACTGTAATTATGCCAACAACAAAAAGAAATATGTTTTAAATGCTATAATCATGTGATTGTTGCATTAAGCGCTTGAAGTTACTTGCTTAGAAATTATAATTGTTTCCATTATTTCATGTCAATTGTCTATTTCACATTAATAAAATCATGTTTCCATTACATCATAAACTGGTTGCATTTTATCATATGAAGACAAAAATGTGTTGCTTCAAATTGTCTATTTCACATTAATAAAAACACGTTTCCATTACATCATAAACTGCATATGAAGACAAAAATGTGTTGCTTCAACATGATAACTATCAAATTATTATTTCTGAATGACCCTCACAAGGTGTATAATTCCTAACATACTCCGTACAGCTGCATTGTCCCATGAGAGAGGTGCTAACCCTAACATGAGCCACTGACCGTGTAGAAATAACATAAATGACCTTGAATAGCAAACATTAACCCCAGTTTTGAACCCATGACTCCTTGGCCTGACCTAAAATAGCCCCAAGGGACCAATTTATCTTAGGCCAGGCCAGGCCAGGCCAGGCCAGGACAGGCTAATGAGGCCAAGCCATGTTTCAATGTATGCCGTTACTATGCACATTTGTTAGATTACAATCTTCATGTCAATCACTCCAGGTCCATACACAAGCCACCAATATCCCCAATATCCCACTTAGTATAAATAAACAATCAGACAGTAAGAAGCCAGGAAAATCTAAATTTTACTTTATATCTGAAATTCAAATAAAGCCAAGTCTGCTTTTTCAAGGGTATTTTTACAAGTATCATGAAGCCATAACAATAAAGTAAATACTAGAAGTTTGGATATAAACCCCGAGTCCAAATGCACAGTTCCGTACACTAAATTGGTATTTATTTTCCGACTACACACCTTTCATGTTTTTATCTTGCAATTCCTGCATTCCATTGATAATCATATTTCAAATGAACATTATGATAACACTGAAAACATTTCCAATATACAAATATCTTACTTTTTAACAAACAGAAAAATCTTTTTTTATTTTATTGAAAGAAAATCCATCTCTCATTTCAAAATCTTGTAAAGGCTTTTATCTTTTTGTAAAACAAAATATGTTGCCTGGTATAAACCATTACACCTGAAATGTCACAACTTAGATCCCCAAATTCCTGATCCATGTACTATTCTAGGAAATTTGACCTTTTCACAGATAGCAAATTGATCTGCTTCAGCTGATCTATTTAGTTGTAATGGAAACCAACAAGAATTGTTTCACAATTGAGTAAACAATTAAGTAATTAAAATGCAATAGTTTAACCATTTAGAAAGTATAAATTCTTATTAGAATGTTTACTGTGACCATTCAATGCTCAAATTATGGAATATTAAAACCTCAATGCCAAATGATTCATCGTATTCTTTATTTATATCGAGTTACAATAATATAGCGTAATTTATAAGAAATGAACGCTGTAACTCTGCTGCACAATTATGCATTTGTAGTGGTAATGCTAGTAAAACATGATGTCAAAGTAATTTTAACTGGCATATTTTAAAATTGGGAACATCGAAAGCTTCACTAATTCGAAGTACTTAATAAAATCCTATATACCTAGTTGAATGTTATAACATATTTCTAAGAAAACGCATTGACTTAAAAGTTTTAAAATATGTACATGCAATCAGAGCAGACGATTTACACTCGTTATTTGCAGTTTAACTATCTCTAATCAAGCTCAAAATGCACAAAACAATGAGAATATTATTGACATATTCTTAGGTAGGTACTTAGCAATTTGGTTTAGTGTATCATTATAAATTGAGGGCCTGCGCAAGACACTCTCAAGTTGACTTGATGTACATATGGGTTAAACATGTCTTGGACCGATCCCTCCATATGCTCATTCTGGGTAGTGTGTATTTGCTCATGCATGCTACACATGCACACATATGCATATAAATATATACACACACATACATAATGTGCATTATACACATAAGTACACACACACGAATGCTAATAATCTTACATCCAGGGAATGGTTAGGACTATAATTTGTGCATTCTGTTTCGAAGGTATCTTAACGTGTACTGTAAGCGACAGTGTTTATAATAATTAAATTACTGTAGAATTAGCATCAAAAGCATCATAAACATATTGTCTGATTATAAGGGTAATCTCTGCATCAAACAAGTTACAATATAGTCTTAGAAGGGAGCATTTATCACTTACTATCTACGGTAATAAACTGAGACAATATGTTTATAGTCTTAATTCTTAGAGTATGATATGAGCCGCAACATACGAAAACGTCCCTTCAGACGTTTAGACGACAACGTCATAAAGTAACAATTTATGATTTCGGCCGGTAATCAATTAATTACTAATCAAATTTCTCGTCACTTCTGTGTTTTACCTAATAATTCTATCATAGGGAATATGTTTTCTTATATAAATAGTTGATGCTATAGAAAATGATAATTGTTTATGTTTTTAATGTTATTTAATCAACGACGTGGTACAAGACGCCGACGTCGACGTCAAAATTAATGGCGAGTATAATCTTTAATTTTCAAATTGAGATAAAATCATTTTTAAGCAAGATATCAACATTAAATGAAGAGATTTTTAAAGAGAAAATCACCGTGTTTCTAAACATAAAAAAACATGAAATGTGAAAATTTTGTCTGAAGGATCGTTTTCGTGTGTTTCAGCTCATATATATTACAAAGGTGTTGTTCATCTTCAGTACTATCATTTTAACAATAAAAACAAAATCTATGTTCTCGTGGGACTTTTGGTCTCTTATATCTCCCTGTTTCTATAAATAAACAGTGTGCACTTATCCAATGTCTAGTGTAACTATGTTTTATGTTTGGTTCAACATTTAATATAAGATAATTTTCATATTTAAAGTCACTTTTTACTAGCCTATAAAATGAAAGTTTTTTATTTAAAAGACAACTAATCTTTCCACCATGAACAATATGTACTTTCTAATTTACGTTCTAAGGCATTGATAATATTATTAACATTAAGAAAATGATGACACATGCAAAGCAAAGCAAATCTAGCCTGCCATCTTGGTTGATTGTTCAGATCCTATAACCTAATGTAAACTATGCAAATGTGCTTGTGTTATCATTCCTACATTCCCCAGTAATAGTATGTAATAACTCACGATAACAATGTGTGCACCATTTCTCCATTATGTGTCTGCAATATCTAAAGCACTACACATTAAATGTGATCATGTCTGCCATGCATATGGCAGCATAATCTGGTATTTAAATACTTTATTATTGATCTTATGGAATGAATTGCATAAATGTGTAGCAGAGTTACAGCGTTCATTTCTTATAAATTACGCTATATTATTGTAACTCGATATAAATAAAGAATACGATGAATCATTTGGCATTGAGGTTTTAATATTCCATAATTTGAGCATTGAATGGTCACAGTAAACATTCTAATAAGAATTTATACTTTCTAAATGGTTAAACTATTGCATTTTAATTACTTAATTGTTTACTCAATTGTGAAACAATTCTTGTTGGTTTCCATTACAACTAAATAGATCAGCTGAAGCAGATCAATTTGCTATCTGTGAAAAGGTCAAATTTCCTAGAATAGTACATGGATCAGGAATTTGGGAATCTAAGTTGTGACATTTCAGGTGTAATGGTTTATACCAGGCAACATATTTTGTTTTACAAAAAGATAAAAGCCTTTACAAGATTTTGAAATGAGAGATGGATTTTCTTTCAATAAAATAAAAAAAGATTTTTCTGTTTGTTAAAAAGTAAGATATTTGTATATTGGAAATGTTTTCAGTGTTATCATAATGTTCATTTGAAATATGATTATCAATGGAATGCAGGAATTGCAAGATTAAAACATGAAAGGTGTGTAGTCGGAAAATAAATACCAATTTAATGTACGGAACTGTGCATTTGGACTCGGGGTTTATATCCAAACTTCTAGTATTTACTTTATTTCTATGGCTTCACTTCATGATACTTGTAAAAATACCCTTGAAAAAGCAGACTGGGCTTTATTTCAATTTCAGATAGAAAGTAAAATTTAGATTTTCCTGGCTTCTTACTGTCTGATTGTTTATTTATACTAAGTGGGATATTGGTGGCTTGTGTATGGACCTGGAGTGATTGACATGAAGATTGTGACCTAACAAATGTGCATAGTAACAAGTTAAAGTGCCCTAATTTGGGTACAGTTATAGGCCATTAGGGTCTTGCTTACCTTGGGGAATATGAACATCTGATCAATCACCAATGTATGCCCGCTATGTTAAGGAGTTGGAAAAACAGAGAATTGATATTAAAGCTACCAGTAACTGTTCTCATATTATTGATCAAACAAAGGAAAATACCAAGCAAAATCTGCAGTTAGGTGGATTTAATGTAAAGACAGGTGAAGTGGACCAGGTAGTGTATTTAAAATATTTTTGTGTTGAATAGCTCAACACATTTTAAATATTATTTAGAGGGACTTATTTCAGTTTATTATATTTAGTATTTAACATTTTATGGTGCAGTGTATTCACATGGATAAGAAGTTGAAACGTCTCCACTGTGATGATTCTTGTGTCAAATTAGACTCCCTCCCAGTGGTCACAGTTTTATATCAAGAGAAAAGAATATACATAGGAAAATGTAAACAAAATCTCTGAAACTACAAGAACTAGTGTCAGATATTTTACATGTAGCATAGTCCTCTATCAAGTTTGTTCATGTTTCATGTTTGTTCGACTACACATGCGGTTTCTGGGTTAGAATACAACCTCTGCAAATCCTGCTAGAGACAGCTAGGACCCCCCACCCCCAATTCAATTTCAAATAGTGTCTGGGATTAAATTTGGTCCTGCCCTAGGGGTTACATGCCTTACATAGAAGGCATTATTGTCTTAGGTTAGCTAAATGTGGACATCTACCAAGTTATTGTTCAAATGGTGTACCTGGGGTCAAATTGTAACCCACGTGGTATGAGCTTATGGTCCTCTACCAAATTTGTTCTAATGGTCTTTTGCTCTGAAACAAAAGTTCTATAATGTTGCATGTAGCATTAGCTTATGGGCCTCTACTTTGTGACAGTGGGGTAAAATTTGGCCCCCAACCACAGTGTTTCTGCAGGTCTCAATTTTTTAGGGGTCATCCTTGACCCCTTATGGAATAAACTGGGGGTCATATTTTTTGGACATGCAATTTTATGAATAGACCATGTGAAGTCAGATACATGTAGGCATGCATTATTAGTTTGACATCTTCGGTGGATTTGTCAGCAAAAAAAGAAGAAATTAACCGGCGTTGTTTCATTTTGGGTTCGTCTGCCATTTTAGAGGCTGTATCATGATCATCTACGCGCTTTAATTTGCTAGTGTTTTTATATAAGCATCTACCTACTGAGACACACATATACGCGATCGATATGACGACGACAATAAGGCGGAAAGTACTGATATTAGTTTAACCTGTTCTAAAAGTAAAAATAGACCAAGAATGAATAACTTTATTTTCCAATCATGGGCCACAAAGATGGCATTATAATCACCGTAAAATGAACAACATAATGAAACATAACAAAAGCCTAATTCTGATTAGCATAATACAGTCGATTCCGTTTAATCGTATATCGGTTAATTGCATATTTCGGTTAATTGCATAAAGTTTTGAAACACAAAACCATTCGTATTCTTTTGCATGTAAAAAAATCCCGTAGGTTTTTGTCACATTCTGGATAATTGCATAACGAATATCTGGCTAATTGCATACTAAACGTCAAATTTACCTGTATGTTTCAACTGTTAATTGATTGACGCGGTCACAGAGATTTACCTGTATTCATCAACTGTTAATTGATTTATCAACTGTTAATCGATTGACGCGGTCACAGAGATTCGCGAGTCAAATTGATTGACAAAAGGTGCTAATTGACTTTCCGAGAGAAAGTTTGCCATTTTGTGCGGCTTCCATAAAGCTTCCCTTCATGACGATCGCTCACCAATTAGCATACACAATTAAATAATAAGTTTGTACACAATGTAAAGCAATGTGTTCTTAATTATTTATTGCTCCCTGTTTGCTAGTGCCGGCAGAGATGCATATGACATTGAGTAGCTCATAGAGGTTACTTAATAAATGAAATATAAAATAAGCTTTTGTGTTATTACTGTTCTAGAATGATCAGCATGACATAATGTTAGTCCTTGTCGAAAATCGTTTTGATTCGACATTAAACATGGCTGCCAGTGTCCATCTTTGTTTACTACTTCTCTGTAACAACTCGACGGATTTCCATGAAACTTAACAGGAATGTTGCTCTTGATGTCTAAATGATCCTAGCAACATTTCAGATTGGTCGGAAATTCAAGATGGCCGCCACAGCTAAAAATAGATTTTCAAAAACAAATTTGTAGCGAGTACTTCTTGAAAACCATAAGTGATATTGATATGGGACTTTTTCTAAAATGATCAGTATGGAATGATGTTGATCCTTGTCGAAAATCATTTTGATTGACGTTGAACCAGCGGCCATCTTTGTTTACATAGAGTTATATAATGAAAACTTGTAGCGACTACTCCTCTGAATCTACTTTTGTATTTATGAAACTTCACAGGAATGTTGCTCTTCATGTAGAATTGATCCTAGCAAAATTTCAGGTCGGCCTGAAATTCAAGATGGCCGCCAAGGCTAAAAATAATTTTTCAAAAAACAAGTTTGTAGCGACTACTTATTGAAAACTATAAAGTGATATTGATATGCGTCTTTTCCTAAAATGATCAGCATGACATGATGTTGATCCTTGTTGAAAATTATTTTGATTCGATGTTAAACATGGCTGCCAGCGGCCATCTTTGTTTACATAGAGTTATGTTATGAAAACTTGTAGCGACTACTCCTCTGAAACTACTTGACGGATTTTCATGAAACTTCACACAAATGTTGCTCTTGATGTCCAATTGATCCTAGCAAAACTTCAGGTCGGCCAGAAATTCAAGATGGCCACCATGGCTAAAAATAGATTTTCAGAAAACAAGTTTGTAGCGACTACTTCTTGAAAACTATAAGTGATATTGATATGGGACTTTTTCTTAAATGATCAGCATGACATGATGTTGGTCCTTGTCAAAAACATTTTTGATTTAATGTTAAACATGGCTGTCAGCGGCCATCTTTGTTAACATAGTTATCTAGTAAAAACTTGTAGCGACTACTCCTCTATAAATACTTGACGGATTTTCATGAAACTTAACAGGAATGTTGCTCTTGATGTCTAATTGATCCTAGCAAAATTTCAGGTCGGCCGGAAATTCAAGATGACCACCATGGCTAAAAATAGATTTTCAAAATACAAGTTTGTAGCGACTACTTCTTGAAAACTATAAGTGATATTGATATTGGACTTTTTCTAAAATGATCAGTATGACATGATGTTGCTCCTTGTCAAATATTATTTTGATTTGACGTTAAACATGGCCGCCAGCGGCCATCATAGTTTCCAAATAGTTATATAATGAAAACTTGTAGCGACTACTCCTCTGAAACTACTGGACAGATGTTCATGAAACTTCACAGGAATGCTGATCTAGCTATCAAAAACCTATCGGTAGAGCTTCAAGGTCATTGACCTCTTGTTCCTGTTCTAAATATAGACCAAGATGTGTAGATAGAAATAAGTTCTGTCATGATTCCTTACATTTGAAGCTTTACGACGATAATTTGACAGGTATTTCATTTCTAGCCTAGTCAATTTCATTGCGTAACGAAAAACGCACACGCTGATTTATGTTGCGTCACCGATCATGAATGCAAGAAACGCGCTCTCGCGGAAACACTGCACCCAATGGGATCACAACTTTACAGAATTACATAGGAACATCTAAAAAAAATCTCTGAAACTACAAGAGAGCCTCTGTTAGTTTTTTGTTTTCCATATGCCACATGAGCCTATTTTTTTTCTTCCATATATTTGCCAATTGTTTCCATATAGACCCCTCCACACCCACACACCCATATAGACTCTTTTTCATCCATAAGGGCAGCCTATTTGGCATTTTGTATAGGGTGCTACTATTGGGGGAAATACGGTATATACACATTATGACAATAATCACCTGTGAAGATCACAGTGAAGTTCCATCATTTTAGGTCGCTTTTTTATATGCTAGTCATTGTTGGAATGTATTGTTGTGAATGTATTGTTGTCGATAACTTAAAGTGAGTCCTAATAAACATCTAACCAAACTCCGACACAATCTTTAATATGGTCCAAATATCTTGATCAAGTTAGTAACAAGCCAGATTGCTTCAGTAATGCTATAACCAGCAAGATTGCACCATTAACCCCAGAGTTAACGCCCCTTAATTGGTGACATTTGTTGAAATTATGTACATGTATATACAGTCAGCCCAATGACTTTAGTAATTCTAATCAAAACTTAACCAAACTTGGACACAATGCTTATGACTATAACATCTTGGTCAGATTCTGTAACAAGCCAGATTGCAACAGTAACCCTGGAGTTGACACCCCATAAATGGTGGAAATCATTGAAATTGACGATGTCCGCTCAATATTGAGCAATTTTAATCAAAACTTTTCCAAACAGGGACACAATGCTTATGGGGAAAATGTCTCGGTCGAGTTTGATAACCAGCCATATCGCTTCAGTAATGCTGAAGTTATTTCCCCTTAATTGGTGATAATTGTTGAAATTCATGATGTCTGCCAAATAACTAGATTATAATCTAAACTTAAGTACATGTAACTCTCCAATCTTTTCCCTTCACATCGAACATATTTTGTGAAAACCTTTCACTCGTGTTTGATTTTAACATTCCCTTTATCTTTAATGACAATAGTCACATAGGGTACATTCTTGAACAAGACACATGTTCCAGAGAGCACCTCTCTTGTTAAAAATCAATCAAATATTAAAGGGACACATGGCAATCTTGAGTTTTTATCCAGCATTAACATTTGCACCTCGATTTATTAATCCTGTATCATTTTCACTTTAAAAACTGCTGGCATATAATTAAATAATAATTTAAGATTTCTGTTGTTTTCGTTATTCTACCAAATTGTTTAATATATTATGGTGCAATATAATATGTAGTTAGTAATCTGTAAAAGCAATTTGCTTTGAACTATTTTAATAGTTAATATCAATGATTGAACAAATGCAAGTTATGCAGGAAAACTAACGGGATTGTCATGTGTCCCCAAATTAAATGCCTTGACAGATTGAGATAGTAAAGGCATCTTTCAATAATCTCATACCCGGATGTGTCAGTCTATTCTTTGTGGTGTACATGTCACAGTGAAATACAATACTTGTCATGCTTGTGGTGAATAAATTTCTTTTTAAAAAAAATTAATGTGCAAGCCTATATTTACTTTATGACACATACTACATGTACTAGTGTGCAGTAGCATGTGTCCTTCATGAAGGTTGAGTGAAGTTGAAGGTAGTCATCCTCACATTATATTTATAAACTGAAATCATTCAGCCTTGTAGATAAGGAAGGGCAATAGCTAATGTTGTTAGAACTTGTGGCCCAACCCATGTGCATAAGATATGGCAATACAATATGTTTAAAGCATAGGTAGCAAATTAAAATTTAGCAAAGGATTTCATATACTTTTTTGTCTAGACACATTTTTAAAAAACAACAAATACTCACGGATGTGGGAGTGGGCAGCACAATATCCCTCTATCTTCACTTTTAAAATTCATTATTTTGAAATAAGTTTGGACTTATTGTGTTTATTTTCGATTTTTCAGCGTAACATGAGAATTTGAGTATTCCACGCTACGCCGCTGTTAATAATTTTGTAATAATTTGCACCAGTGTGTTAAACCTATGCATTGGCAGGAAATCAGAGCCTTAAAAAGTGGACTATATGCCTTCATTTAAAAATAAGGTTAAAAATTTAATGTTGGTCACTTTTACCTAAATGTATGTCACCGTTACTTACAGTTACCTACTTCTTCATTTTCAGCGCTAACTGATGCATGCTCATTGTTTGTTTAATTTTCAGAAACTTTCCACTATGTCACAATTGAAGCTTACAAAGCCTGCACCAGAATGGAGCGGTACGGCAGTAGATAACGGAGAATTCAAGGATATATCGCTGGCAGACTATCGTGGGAAATACCTCGTCTTCTTCTTTTATCCTGCAGATTTGTAAGTAGAATTGATCAGTACAGTGGTAGGCAGAGGGGTAGACCCCACAAATGCATGTTCATTTTTTGTTCATCTTCATCATGACCCCTTGCATTGTTTCAGGTGCCATCTCGCTCACATCACTAGAGCAGTGCCAGAAAAGCAATAAACGTGACTCCAGCATAAATGGAGGGTCTACAATAGAATTTGCAGCAACTCTGCAGTTCTGCAGGTGAAAAGGTTCTAGGCCCATTCTCCATATTTTATCTCGATGCACATGGAGAATGAGCCTGGCATGTTCATCCCTGTTTGGCGCCATATAACCTTACATGTGTTGGTGCGCCTTAAAACTCCAATTCAGTTGTATGATCATTGCAGTATATTTATCATATATATATATATCCATCCTAGTAGGCTTCATATGAAATGAACATATATCTGGGTTAATTTAGTAATTTGCCCTCATTATTTAATAACACTAATTTGAATGATGTCTGTGTATCTCGGTTGTATAATACCATAATATCGATATGGTAGTATAAATTTCCACAATGTCAACATTGGTTATATAATACCGTAATATTTAATAAGAACTGAAAAGATATGCAGCAAGTGAACTGATCACATGTGGAGATCAGGCTATGTAATACAATTTGTGATATAATATTTATTCAGTATTGATGTTCTTTAGGCATACCTTTAAAGTATACTGTCAGAGATACTAAATGTCCTTCATCTGATCACGGATGGACATGTAACCTCTCATATTTTAGGAACTGCAGCAGCTGTGGTCTTAATCTGGCTGTCTTAATGGTTGTTATAATGGGCTTATTCAAAACAAAGACTTAAATGACAAACATGATTCTGAGGTTACTAGTGTGTTTATTTATATTGAAGCCAATCAGCCCTAATATGTACTTTGCACTTACATGTTTAGTGTGCTGAAATATCAGCATTATATTGGAGTTTGAAGTGCATACTTCTGGCTTCCCTATGGATATTGTTTGTCCAAGTAATGATGACAAGATGTTTGTAGCTTTTTTCATCTCTCACTGATTGAGATTGTCGTTAGCCATTGTTTTAGCACTTTGCAAAATTGATTTAGTCTGGATAAGGTCTATATTTCAACTAATTTTTCTGCCTCATTTGGTCTCTATTTCAGAACATTTGTCGGAGATTTGATCACTGTTTTGTCTGTTTCAACATGCTGATCTAGTCTGGGGTGGCATGGTCCAGTGATTAGCACGGTGGACTTGAAATTGAAGGACCTGTGTTCAAGCCTCACAGGCACTTCTGGAGTTCGTCCATGTGTTTTTGCGCACGCCAATTTCTCTTTGCCTCATATGTTGGTTGGGAATACAAACCTGGGGGTCCACTGTTTCGGAGTCTGTTCTCTGAGCATGTTAAAGACCATTGGAATCTATGCATCAGTAAAAGCAGGGCAGGTTCCTGGATTTCTAATAGGAATTCCACTTTCTCTTGGCGGCTCTAAATAACCTATGTGTAACTGTTGATGAGCTGCTAAACTGCATTCGACTCATTTGATTCCGGTAATGCTTGTTTAAGCACATTTATCAGGTAATTGAATCTGTCAGCTCATTTATCAGGTAATTGAATCCGAAAATTTATTTTTTAGCACATTTATCAGATATTTGAATGCGGTGATGTCTGTTTTAGCACATTTATTATGACATTTAATTTTGATAATGCCTGTTGCAAAACACTTATCTGATATGTGATTCTGGCAATGCCTATTTTGGTACTTTTGTCTGATATTTGATTCAAGTAATACCTATTTAAAATATTTCCGTTTCAGCACGTTTATCTGATTATTGATTCCGGTAATGTCTGTTTCAGATTATTTTGGAAATATCTGTTTCAGCACCTTTATCTGATTATTGATTCCGGTATTGCCTGTTTCAGCACATTTATAATAATCCGGTATTTAAATTTTGATCCCAAACATGTCTATTTCAGCACATTTGTCTGCCCGACTGAGATTATTGCGTTCAGTGAGCGTGTAGAAGAATTCCGTGCCATCAACTGTGAGGTGGTGGCTGCCTCTACAGATGGCCATTTCTCACACTTGGCATGGTAAGTGCTTGTCTAATTAATTAATTGGTAGTTCAACAGCCAATTATTTTGTTTATTATCGTCCCGAACACCCATAGAGCAAAAGAGAGACTTGCAATGGGCTGTGTATGTTCCTCTTGCCATCCCGAAGGTTTTCGGACATTGTGGTCAAAGTTTTTAACATATCAATTTTAAACAACGTGTTCATTTTTATGAAAATAAAACCTCAACTGTGTTCAATTTCTAGATCTGCGTTTCATTTTCCAAGAAGGCAGCCACAGGAAAAGCATTGAAAATACTGTTCTGAAAGGTTTCCATACATGCATATAAGGTGTTACAATATTTAGGATACACAATTATAAAAGTTGACTTGGGTCTTAATGAACCATGAATCTTGCATGATCTAATTTTTGTGTCGTCTTTTCGAAGAAAAATGCGGTACATATGGATCACTTTGTCGTCCGTCCGTCAATCTGTCCGTCAGTCAGTCCGTCATGAAAACGTAACGTTGGCTATAACTTTCTCATTTCTTGATATTTCTTCATCAAACTTTCAATATATACTCATCATGACAACATCAACATGACCATACTAAAATATAAAGGTCAAGGTCACACTGAAGGTCATTTTATTGCTTAAATACTCATTTTAGCTCTACTGATCAAAGATCAAAAAAGTCTTTGATAAGTAGAGCTTATGCCTTGGTGCGGCATCTGTCGTCTGGCCGTCCGTAAACTTTTTTTGTGGCGACTACTCCTCTGGAACTACTTGACGAAATTTCATGAAACTTCACACAGAATGTTGCTTTTGATGTCTGGTTGATCCTAGCAAAAATTCAGGTCGGCCGGAATTCAGGATGGCCGCCACGGCTAAAAATAGATTTTAAAAATGCGATTTTGTGGCGACTACTTATCAAAAAACGTAAATATTGAACTGGAACCTTTACCAAAATGACTGGTGTAACATGTACTTGGTCCTAACCAAAATTCATTTTTGATTCGATGTCAAATATGGCTGCAGTGGCCATCTTTGTTTACATAGACACTGTAGGGATCCGTACACCGGATCTTGATCAAGACCCCGTTCACTAGTATGGAGTTTTGGTCAGACATGCTGTAGAAAACGTACGGATAACAACAGCAAAAGTAGGTTAACCACGTTTTTCTCCTATTTTTGTTCATTTTATATGAATAATCAATATTGCTATATGGTGCGGAAACATTTCCCCGTTCAAATATTACCGTACATTGTTGACATATTACTTTAAATGCTACAATTCGGATCAAATAAAAACAACTTTCGGTGCTGAAATTTGCCCAAAGTACCCTTCAGCAATAAATGTCTCATTAATTTTCAAGTTAATGAAAATTTTGAATTGGCAGATTTATTTGTTTTTCCAATATATGTTCAACTTCATTCATTCGAAATTGACCGAGATATGAATCGAAACAAAATTAATGTTTGTGTACGGGGTCTTGGGCACTTGCGTACGGAGTACTGCAAATATTCTCTTTTTACTGTACGGAGTTTTGCTTTAAATATATTGTATGAAACTATGGTTTTAATGGTACTTGCATTACATGTAATACATAAAACATTCATTGAATGTTTGTAAACAGTCAATGTAGTGTCATTAGAACTGAATCAACGTAGATTTCCTTGAACAACTATAATCATGCGAGCTATAAAGATAATTAATATTAACCCATGCCGTTATCTATATCATGTGTTGTCAATGTAGTTTAAGAACCAACTTTACATTTCCTATTAACATGCTTAGGAAAGTTTGACATAGTTTAGATGTCAGTATGGGGCATAGAATTAATTTTAACCTGACAGGCAAACTGTTTGAAAAAAAAAGCCAGGATTTTTAACGCCTGTGGGACGTATAATAATACTTTGACAACCATTCGTCTGTCTGCCCGTTCGTAGGTCATAAAACATATTGAAATTCACTCTTTCAATACGTTTTGGAAAGGTAGATCCATTGGAAGCATCTATCTAACTTTTTTGTGACAGGGTTCAGTGTCCTTTCTTAGAAAGAAATTGGACATAATTCTTCGAAAGAAAAATGAAATAAAATAAAAATATTTATGCAATATTCCAACATCATTAGTAGGTGAGGGGTGGTAAAATATAATATCATATTGTGAATACCAAATTCTACACATCGGGTTCTACATATGGGGTTCTACACATGAAGTTCATTTATTTACAACGCGATAAACTAACTAAGGAGGCTGCCATTATTATAAACTACACCCAGTCATAGCGGTTACATTCCACTATATAATATAACACAACACATCAACATTATATATAATACTAATGCTGTTGTAAATGACAAAAAAAATTATATGACGTTAACTGTGGTCACATTGAGCTAAAATTGGACAACTGTATCAATTCTAACAGACAATAATATACTTCTGGACTTAGTTTGTAGTACATGTAGTTATTTGGAATAAGTACGGAGTCTTTCTCAAGAATTACTCCTTTTAAGTTTTAGTTTTCTGCATTTTTTCGTCTTAACAATACAAAATGGCTTGTAGCATGATCGGTGACATTTCCTTTGATGAATGCAGAGCATTAAATCGTTTAATTTAGGGTAACTAAAGGGGCGTGGCTATGCCGTACTACAACTACCGGATATTAGAATTTAGAGTACGGTCACTATGACGTAACAGTGTTACTAAGTACACCCTGCTACAAAAAAGATAGTCTGTCAAAAGTCAAGGTCAAACTGAAGGTATATTATATGGGTTAAATACTCTTTTTTTTTTTGACAAAAACTGAAGTTTACCTTGTGTTGTACGCACCGGTGTATAGTATGCACCCCGCTTCTCAGAGGTCAAAACTGGGGTAAAAAAGTTGTATTAAATATTAGTTTTCCTAGATGAACCATTCGACGAAAATAAAAGGTTAACAAATTAACAATTTTTTTTCTCTTAATTGCATCACGATAATTAAAGCAGAATAATATGGTACAACAACTATCTGAAAACAATTGTCTATCAATCTCCCGTTAATTCCAAACCCTGCTAAAAACCTAGGAATTACACAAAGAACTGACCATGCCATATAAATAAACTGTGTAATCATCGATCATGAATACACGGAAGCTGAGACAATGTTTTAACCGAGCAAAACCATTTTTAATTAAGGTGTTACAGGTCGTCGCTATTGAATGAGAGTGGTCCATTCCATTATCTGTCAGAGACATACACATTTTAGACCTACACATTTTACTGCGTATTTGTCGGTTAAATCAAAAGACTAACACATCCTCAAAAATATCAATAGATGGTGTCGCTACTTGCGTCAACTTCAAAGGATTATAGAAATAGAATAACCCATTTTACCCGTGTTTAAAGTGTGTCTGAAGCTATTTCTGAAGTTTGCAAAACGTGTAAAATTATAAACAATTTAGCGGATAACGGCAAAACAAAGGGAAAACATGATCATCCTTTATTGAAATTCTGCAACAAATATGCAAGTATTTTTTATAATAGATGTACACTTGATTCATGTCGCCATCATCGCTTTTACTGTCGTCTGCAAGTGCATTTAACATTATGAGAATAGAATTGTACAATACTACGTGTACCAGTCTAATTCATGGAAATCACGTGATATCAAGTCAGCTGTACATGGAGGATGAGCCTGGCATGTTCATTCCTGTTAGGCGCCATATAACCTTTCATGTGTTGGTGCGTCTTAAAACCCCAATTCAATTCAGTGATCAGTGTAGTATATCCATCCTAGTAGGCTTCATATGAAATGAACATATATCTGGGTTAATTTAGTTATTTGTCCTATTATTTAAAAAACTGTGTACTATACAAGGTGAAATACGGTATAACTTTCTCATTTCTTGATATTTCTTCATCAAACTTTCAATATATATTTATCATGGCATCACCGACATGACCATACTAAAATATAAAGGTCAAGTTACACTGAAGGTCATTATATGGGTTAAATACTCGTTTTTTTTCTTTATGAAACGTTGGTTTCTCATTTCTTGATATTTCTTCATCAAACTTTCAATATATACTTGAACATGGCAATACTAAAATATAAAGGTCAAGGTCACACTGAATGTCATTATATGGTTAAATACTCATTGTTCTCTTCACGAAAACTTACTCAGGCCAGTGTGTCAAGATAATTTATATCGGTCCAAAAAACCTTGTTATACTGACAAAGCGCTGACACAGGTCTCTGTTTGCTCGTTACTGAATTGTACAACCATACACGTTTGATTCTGCATTTAAAAAAACGAGTTGACTTGGCTTTTATGGAACACCAACGTTATATATTTTGTATATTTTATTTATTTTCTAGGATCAACACTCCAAGAAAGCAGGGAGGACTTGGCAATATGAATATTCCATTGTTGGCTGATAAAACATACGAAATAACCAAGGCTTACGGAGCACTGAAGGAAGATGAAGGTGTGGCATTTAGGTGAGGACCATTTATTAAAATGTTGTACTCGGGTAATGGACATTGTTGATATTCATTTTAAGTTAATGTTGTAATCAGTCAATGGACATTCGTTGATATTCACTAATTCAAACGTAAGGCCAAAAAAATAAAGTTGGTTTGTTTCCGCTAACGGCTTCAAAAAAAAATAGGGTAGGTAGGTAGGCACAACTTTATTTTTATTTATTTTTATTGTTAATGACCTTATTTTTGTTAATGAAAAAACACTTTTAATATTATAAAAAATACAGGGGAAGGTATTAATACCTAGATAATACATGGTTACATGGTTATGAGCTGTACAGTACTGGTTCTACCCAGGAATAGTGGGTGATCTGCCTCCACCGCAAAAAATGGACCGTCATATATAACCTTACATGTGTTGAAAATGACGTAAAACACCATACAAACAAACAAATCATCACCTTTAGTTCAATTGCTATTTATGAGAGGCAACCATATTACATATATATATCAATTTACAGAGCACTGTTTGTGATTGACGACAAGGGTAATCTACGACATATCACGATGAATGATCTACCAGTTGGCCGCTCTGTTGATGAAACACTTAGACTGGTGCAAGCTTTCCAGTTCACAGACAAACACGGAGAAGGTAGGTCTTGAGATGTTGCCAATTTGCACTGAAATAATTAGCCCTGTTAAGCAAGACATGGGTACACTTATTTCTTGTATTTATTGACACGAATATCTTGTTTATTACACGCACGACTCAATTTTAAATTTGCCAAAATCTCTCAGTTTATAAAATTGTTACAGCATATATTCATGTAAATTGTACTGGTATTTGAAAAAGTATTTATTAATCTGCTCTGACAGTAATTATGAGCTCTTTAGGTATTCAGAAATATTTTGAAATTGCTAGACCTAGAGCATATCTTCCGATGAATTTGGATAATTAAAAGGCATTACTGACTTCATCCCTGTTGAGCTCAATCAGACTGTGAATTGTGTTCTATTTTTATGCCCCCGAAGGGTGGCATATAGTAGTTGCACTGTCTGTCCGTTCGTGTGTACAATCGTGTCCGCTTCATAAGTCTGACAATAATGGACGGATTTTCAAATAACTTCGCACAATTGCTCACCACAACAAGACGACGTGTCGCGCACAAAATCCAGGTCCGTGGCTCCAAGGTCAAGGTCACACTTAGAGGTCAAAGATTGTCCTTTCGTCTGTACAATCATAACTCTGACAATAATGGACAGATTTTCAAATAATTATGCACAATTGCTCACCACAACAAGACGTGTCGCGCACAAAATCCAGGTCCGTGGCTCCAAGGTCAAGGTCACAGTTAGAGGTCAAAGGTCAAAACAAAGTGCTTTCGTGTCCGGTTAATAACTCTGACATTCATGGACAGATTTTCAAATAACTTGGCACATTTGCTCACCACAACTAGACTACATGTTGCGCACAAAACCCAGGTCAGTGGCTCCAAGGTCAAGGTCACATTTAGAGGTCAAAACAAAGTGCTTTCGTGTCCAATTAATAACTCGGACATTCATGGACAGATTTTCAAATAACTTGGCACAATTTCTCACCATAACTAGACGACGTGTCGCGCACAAAACCCAGGTCCGTGGCTCCAAGGTCAAGGTCACACTTAGAGGTCAAATGTCAAAACAAAGTGCTTTCGTGTCCGGTTAATAAATCTGACATTCATGAACAGATTTTCAAATAACTTTGCACAATTGCTCACCACAACTAGACGACGTGTCTTGCACAAAACCCAGGTCCGTGGCTCCAAGGTCAAGGTCACATTAAGAGGTCAAAAGTCAAATTGTGTCCAGTCAATAACTGGCATTCCTGGATGGATATTCAAACAACTTGGCACAAGTGCTCAGCACAACCAGACGACATGTCGTGCACAAAATCCAGGTCTGTCGCTCCAAGGTCAAGGTCACACTTAGAGGTCAAAGGTCAAATCATGTCCGATCCGGTCATGTAACTTGGCACAAGTGCTCACCACACCAACATGATGTGTCGCGCACAAAATCCAGGTCCGTGGCTCCAAGGTCAAGGTCACACATAGGTCAAAGGTCAAATCGTGTCCGGTCAATAACTGGTATTCCTGGACGGATTTTCAAATTACTTGGCACAAGTACTCACCACAATAAGACGATGTGTTGAGCACAAATCCAGGTCTGTGGCCCTAAGGTCAAGGTCACACTTAGAGGTCAAAGTTCAAATTGTGTCGGACAATAACTCTGGTATTCCTGGACGGATTTTGAAATGACTTGTTTTTTATTTTTATTATTTTGTCATTTTGTGTGTTTTTTTTGTTCATTTTTCATTTTTATTTTTTTTTTAAATCTTATTTTATTTGATATATATTTGTTAATTTATTTGTTTTAAATTTTTTCATTTTTTTTTTAATATTTTTTTTTTTTATTTTTTTATTTTTTTTTTATATATTTTTAGCTCACCTGAGACGAAGGCTCAAAGGTGAGCTATTGGGATCACTATTCGTCCGTCGTCGTCCGTCGTCCGTCGTTAACTTTTGCTTCAAACGACTTCTCCTCAGAAACTGCTTGGCCAATTTTGACCAAACTTCACGTGGATGATCCTTAGATGAATGCTTTTTAGATTTGTTAAAATTAGATCAGCGCGACATCCAAGATGGCCGTCATTATCATATATGGTGGAAACTTTATAAAATCTTCTTCTCAAGAACAGCTGGACAGATTTCAACAGTTTTTCTTTTAAAATGATCGCCAATGTCTAGACTATCAAGTTTGTTCAAATAAAGTCCCCGGGGTCAAAAATGGCCATGCCCCGGGGGTCCAAATTTGTATATTGAGATTTTGCATGTTTTTCATATAGACATATAGGGAAAAACTTTAAAAAATCTTCTTCTCTGAAACCACAAGGCACAGAGGTCTCATGTATTACATGTAACATCAGCTTATGGTCCTCTACTAAGTTTGTTCAAATGGTGACCCTGGGGTCAAATTTGTCCCCGCCCCGGGGGTCACAGCTTTACATAGACTAATATAGGATTTATTTTTCTTCTCGTAAACTGCAAGAGCCAGAGGTTTGATATTTTGCATATACTATAAGCTTGTGGTCCTTTACCAAGTTTTTTCAAATGGTGACCCTGGGGTCACATTTGGCGCCGCCCCAAGGGTCACATGTTTTACATAGACATGTATAGGGAAAAACTTAAAAAATCTTCTTCTCTGAAACTGCAAGAGCCAGAGGTTTAATGTTTTGCATTTGCTATAGGCTTATGGTCCTCTACCAAGTTTGTTCAAATGGTGACTCAGGGGTCACATTTGGCCCCGTCCCAGGGGTCACAGTTTTACATAGGCTTGTATAGGAAAAACCGAAAAAAAATCTTCTTCTCTGGAACTACATGGAACGGAGCTCTCATGTATTACATGTAGCATCAACTTATGGTCCTCTACTTAGTTTGTTCAAATGGTGACCCTGGGGTCAAATTTGTCCCCGCTCCGGGGGCGACAGTTTTACATAGACTTGTATAGGATTTTTTTTTGAAAAATCTATTTCTCGGAAACTGCAAGAGCCAGAGGTTTAATATTTTGCATTTACTATAAGCTTATGATCCTTTACAAAGTTTGTTCAAATGGTGACCCAGGGGTCACATTTGGCCCTGCCCCGGGGGTCACAGTTTTACATAGGCTTGTATAGGGAAAAACTGAAAAAAATCTTCTTCTCTGGAACCACAAGGCACTGAGCTCTCATTATTACATGTAGCTTATGGTTCTCTACTTAGTTTGTTCAAATGGTGACCCTGGGGTCAAATTTGTCCCCGCCCACGGGGTCACAGTTTTACATAGATATGTATAGGGAAAAACTTAAAAAATCTTCTTCTCTGAAACTGCAAGAGCCAGAGGTTTAATATTTTGCTTTTGCTATAAGCTCATGGTCCTCTACCAATTTTGTTCAAATGGTGACCCTGGGGATTTCGAAGAAGTTCGATAATGTGCCAGTACTCAGGTGATCGCTTTAGGGCCATCTTGGCACTGGCCCTCTTGTATTAGTTCAAATTAACTCAGGTGAGCGATATAGGGCCATCATGGCCCTCTTGTTTTATTTTTTCATTTTTTTTTTTTCATTTTTTTTTTATTATTTTTTTTTCATTTTTTTTTTTCCATTTTTTTTTTAATAATTGTTATTTTTTTAATATTTTTTTTTCAAATACATCTGTTGGATTCATATTGCTCCAAGGTCAAGGTCACACTTACAGGTCACTTCGGGGGCATTTGTCACTTACTGTGACATTTCTTGTTTATAATAAAAATGTGCAAGATTCAATAATAGATACCTAAACTCAAATGAAGTCTGCTGTAATATCGTGTTCTTGGTTTGACAATTTTTTATGGCTGTTTTTATGTCGCCTGCATAGCATGGCAGACACTTTGGGATCACTTTGTCCAGTGGTGTCAGTCACACTTTAAGCTGCAACCTAACCTTGGCAATAACTTCAGAAGTGTTTGACAAAATTTCAAAAAAAACATCATTACATCTTCATCTTACCTCGATGAATGTTGTTGCGCATGTTCAACTCGGACTCGGAATTATGTCCCTTTTCATCAAACTTTAACCTTAAAAAAGTATTTGATTTACTTCACACACATATTCACTAGCTGAAATAGGCATCACAAGTGTTCCAGGGAACACACACTTCTAGTTGCTGGATGAAAAAATGATATTTAATGAATAATTAATGAAATAAAAATGTTTTAAATGGACGTGCCTCCTGATTGATCAAAAGTTATAATAACATTAGGCAATATTGAGGAATGGGGTGGGTGCAAGGTTTATTTCTGTTATCCTGTTATTAATTTATGTATTTCAATTTGCTGTTATCCTGTTATGAAAACCCCAATCAATTAGTAGTTAACTAACCATGATATAGCCTGTATATGTATCGAAACAATATACTTTTTTGCTCTTATTCCTACAATTATTAAACCATAATCCTTATTTCATATGTTTTAATCATATGTTTGTGCAGATTTTAAATCTATGATCTGCAATCTCAGTTATAACTAACTGTATATGCAAATTATTATGATAATCATATTATTCTATGAATTAGCATAAATATGCTAAGTAGGAAATACAATGATTAAATACTCATTTAAAACAATAACCATCAAATGAAATTTAAATTTCACAACCTTAGTAGTGTATACACACTTTAATCATAAACGTGGTCGCTGATCAGTTTTATGCGCAATTAATCTTATGAGCATAAATAATATAACATATATATATATACTGAATTATTGGAATTATTATTAGGATTTCTGGAGATGTTGTTGATTTAATGAACATAATCCCAGAGCACTATGGGTACGGTGTCACTTTAACAGCGTGACTGTATACAGCGGTAGCGGCGTTGTCGCCGAAAGTATGATTTAATCAAATATCCGTAACATATAAATGTATGATTTTATATTGGATATTGCCATAGTGGCATAGGTATATACTTATAGACAGTATGCACGATGTGACAGCTATTTGCATACTTTACCAACTAATTGGTATTTCAAATGTAATACAAGTAACATTGTATATACGGAATGAACCTTAGTATACAGAAATGTAGAAAGCACAAACACGCAACAAGGTGTATGATATATTTACCCAATAGTCACATACCCTTATATATATATATAAGAAATAAATAATAATGGCTATATTCAGTTACGGCTGAATTCTGAAATAAATTATACACATGTATCAGGTCAGGTATCTGAGAATGATGTATAAACAATATCATAATACACATTATTGGTTGTGTTACGGAATAAACCGTAAGATGTGTATGTTAAAGTATCAACTGAACACTGAGACAATTTGAATTTAAAATAAAGGGGATCCCTGATGAGACTGCCCTTGGCATCTACTGAATATTTCAATATCTAATATGATATGAATAGAACATATCACTCACATAAACTGGAAATAACGAGTAGATATTCCTAAAAACAGTCGAAACATTGCTTTAAACCTTGTGGGCTAGATCACAAGGGAGTATTACTATTATTGTGGTTGAAATATCATTTCAATATTGATAAATATGAATATGTGCATATATTGTATTATATTATATAAATGTATAATTGGAAATAAAGCAGTGTAGGGTCTATGCTTGAATGAATCTGACTTTGTGGGTGAGTTGGGCGACAGTATTATATATCTTCAATTATATATTTAGAGAGACAATATATTTTAGGGATACAGTATATATTTTTTGGAGTAACATATATATATATGTATGCATCATATGTATTTGTGTATTGGATATATATATTATGCACAACGTATATATTTATCTTACAACAAATAGTCACGTATGGCGCCTCATACTATTGTCACTAACATACTTATTCAAATTATTATCATTAAATATAATTATGTTTAGTTAGATGTATTGAGGCATGCACATTGTATGGTGTTTATAAATCTTATTATTGTATACTTTCATATTGTCCCATTTAGTTTGCATTGAGCTAAGTGTGCAATATTCTACGATATTGCACGCATTGATATTGCACGGGAACTTTTTCTCGTGCTTGCTAAGAGCCGCGAAATAGAAATAAGGAACTACTTTCAAATAAAATAACGGAATCCTTTCTATAGTGTCAACAAACAAATACGTGTTTTTATTGTTCAACCTTTTATGGCAGAAATTGATAAAATAAATGAAATGGCCACTCACCCACTGTTTTTAACGTTATCGAATGGTAAATACACTTTAGAAAATCGCTTGTTGTTTTTAATGACGTCACCCGACGTCGACGTCGTTTTCGCGCAAAATAATCATCCACACAAAATGAAACTGCAAGCTCGTCGTCCTTTGCCAAAACAACTCGTTTCAAGTAATATTTAGCCATACAAATTCAATAACCCATAATACTAATTTTTTCTAGTTAAACACAATTTAAATTGCGATCTGCACGCTTATTAAATCCCATTGTTAATGTTTTTTAATGTAATTAGCGGCAAATGAACAGATGAAATTGATGGCACACGCCAACACAGTCTGATGCACTGAAGACAATTACTCACAACTTGAATGATGCCATCGGTTACACGAATCGCATAGAATTGAATCGGACACACAGTTTAAACGACAAGCACCGCATGGCCAGATTGCAGTTCTTCTAGAAACGGTAATTTTCCGGTTTTTTGAAGGCATTTTAAACTCCATTGCAATTTAATTATTTTATTCACGAATTTAAACTCCTTTCCCAAATACAAAAACAATTGAAGTGGACACTGCTCATGATAGACTGATGTAAATAGTAACTTACATCCGTGACAGACGATAGGCGAAATAAACAATAAAACAACCATATGCCATTTAGAATTTACAAAATACATAAATTACTGTTATATTTAAGATCAATAATCAAGTAACGGGTACTGCATGCTGTGAGTGACATATTACCAGAAAACCACGTGCCATACTTGACAACTAATTAACAACCCCAGTAGCTCGGTATCCTAGGTCGCGGTTAATTAGATAATGTCATATGGAACGATTATTGTATATCCTTGATAATACAACATAGTTTATTAAAAATTGAATTATGGATTGGGATTTTTTTTTATAATGGATGAACATCTAATTTCAAATTAGTGCATACTTATGTTTAATTTACCCCATAAATAACGTAATTATTTCTTTCTTTGACACCTGTCTTTGCTTTACGTATATTACCTTTAAACATACAAACAACTGTTTAAAGAGATTCTATGTTTGAACAGAATAGAAGTCTAATTGATTAAATCACGACAGTAATAAAAGAGGATATGGTTCAGAGTTGTTTAACATCGTACATGACATGGTGTTAGTATTCACAATTAACCAATATGATGATGATATCTTTATTTCCAATTTCCAATAGGCTTAAAAGCCCGTGAGGATACAAAGTACAATTTCACAAAGCATGGCAACAGTGTAGGTATTACAAACAATACATTTCCAAATATGCAGTTCATCTTAACTGAGCTGAAGGCACTTCCTTTATTTACAAATTCCAATAGGCTTAAAAGCCCGTGAGAATACAAGATACAGTTTCACAAAACATGGCAACAGTGTAGGATTTTACAAACAATAAACTTGTTAATCTGAGACAGTCACAGCAAAATGCACTTATACAGGCAAACACGCACGCACGCACGCACGCACGCACGCACGCACGCACTCACCCACGTACGCTTACGCACTTTACACGTACGCACTCACACGCACAACAAATTCTATCATACGTTAAATGGACTTAAACAGTGAAATAATTACCTATATTTAATAATTTCTATATAATGTTTCGTTTCGTAATTTAAATGCTTTTAAAACAAAGCAACAATATGTAATTCAGGTAACTAATTGTACATAAGTACATATATACATACATAGACGTATAGTATGTGGCTGGATTGGGAAATTATTTGACACGTGTCAATATGTAATATGTGACGGTTTGAGACAGTTTGCAACCAATTTATATATTAACTCAATAATTTAATGAACTTTTATTTAAAATAACACTTCAAAACATTTTAAAGCTATTTTAAGCAGTCTGGGAGTGTCCACTATTCGAAGTTAATAACGCTAGCTTTTATGACGAGTGTGTGAAATAATGGCGAAAATAATGGCGACGATAATGGTCTAATTTTACATTCTGGATACACAAAATGTTCTATTATTTTACGAAAATCTTTACAAGTATCATAATACACAATTTTAAGTTACTATCATTATAGAATTAATATATTATTGTGTATCTGGGGGTGTCTGTGGGTGTTATGGGGTGTCTGGGGGTGTTCATGGGTGTCTGTGGGTGTTTAGACGGACCGGGTCCGTGGTAGCACGTTGCGCTGCATTGGTTATATAACTAACTAAAAAAAGCCGGAGCCTTGTAAAATTCGAGAAGAAGAACAAAGGTATGTCTCCCTTTTTGTTTTGGAAACAAATGTAGTCAATGCTTAAATGCATTGAATGACATTGCGGGTAAAAGTTATTTAGCAACCACGATCAATTTCTGAGAACCTTCGCGAGCTTTTACTGTTTAGTGTCCTTCAACTTAGCAGCCTAGTGTAATTTGGCATTGCCATTGACATTGTCGAACATTTCAGTCGATTATTCAAGAGGATGCGTTTTGTAAGGCAGTTTTTCGGACTAAGGAAACACTTAACATCGCTCGGACAGTTGAGAGAGTTGTCAGGATCAAATAATTGTAGAGCAGTATTGGGTAATACCAACAGTTCTACAAATTGGACACCATTGCAGGTAATTTCATTTAGACCTAAAACAAACAATTAAACATTTGTTTTGTTTTGGCAATCCCTACATAGACAGTAGTGCCGACCCTAATGATTTAATTGTATGTGTATGACTGTTCAATAAAAACTTGATGCCAGGATCTAATAGTTTATCAATATATTGTGGTGGTTTTGGGCATAGAGCCTGAAAGTACATTCACAAAACTACATAAATACGAGGACAGGACGAAAGCATTTATGCACACGGAAATAGAACAATAGTACAATTGAGCATTAGACAGGAGAGAAACATAATTTAAAAATAAACATACCGGCAAATCCTGGTTATGGTTCAAGCCTAACTCCCGTCCATTCCTATGAAGGATCTTGGGCATCATGCAATATGACTGAGGGAATACCCGTTTAAATGCCAATGTTTCCTGCCCTGATTAATACACCACTTATTCCACACCACATGCAAACCATGCTTCACTCACACTCGCATGCAATCGTCTCTCAAAGTGTGTAGTTACATACATCACGCTTTGCAAGCCCAACATATATGACATGTACAATACCAAATAACAACACTGTTGCCGGTGCAATACAGGTTTACATAATCATAATGGGATCAAAAACAAATGAGGGTGTAATGGATACATCTCTGTTATTTCTTTAAAGAATGCTTACATGAAGAGAGCTGCCTCTTTTTCTGATGGCTGTTTTCTGAAAATTGAATAGCTGTCTGCTGCGCTGTTCTCCAACATCTCCTGTTCTTCTTTAGTGTGTTAAAATACAAGTTTGCTCTTTTCAAATTTTTCGTATTGGCGAGCATCCATGTGTATTGATTGTTGCAAATTTCACGACTGGACTTTCCCAACGGAATCTGTTGGGAAGGTTTCACGCTTTTAAACAGCATCGTTTGTATATTATATATGCACAGGTCGAAAGAAGAATTTATTTTCAGTTAAAAGAAATATCCCAGATTATCCAAATTTATCACAAATAGGGCTCGATGTTAAGGACTGTCCGCCTGCCCAGGGCAGGTAAAAGTCTCAAAGGCTCAATCCCGTCAACTGAGGGACAAGGACTATAAAATATGACAATATATAAAAGAAACCCATCGCTCTTTGCAGGTTTCCGATAGTATTATGGTTGTTACATTGTAAGTATTAATTCTCAGAAAGATTCTACAATTATAGGACTGTCCCGTCACCTAACATGCCAGCTAAGGAGCTAAAACTTTGTCCATGCAGAATTAAATGTTAGAAGTATATATATATATCACTGCCTTATCTCTATTTGCAGATAGCATTTTGTTACACCAACTTATTTCTAATTTTTTTAATGTGCCTATCTGCTGTCAGATAAGTGACGCCCTGCTGTGCGAAAATGGGTATTTTATTGCTCTGGGGTCAGTTACTTAGATGGATGAATTATAGAGATTCTCAATAAACAGCCTCAAAAAATATCCTCATAAAATAAAAGCTTCGGGGCTAAATATTTGGGCAACCAGCAAACTGGCATGGGCAAGTAAATTCGGAGTTAACTTGCCCCATGGGCAAGCTGTCCGTAAAGTTAACTTCGAGCCCTGGCGAATATATTCACATATTTCTGAATTATCAAAACTTAACGCCATCTTGTTTGAAGTTCTTACCCAGAGTTCCATGCGCATAATTACTTCTTGGTATTTGAAACCTTCAACAAATCTTTTTCCCATCATAACCGCTCAACATATTGTGACAGTAAATTGTTCATTATAAATGATTGCCCACTCTTAAGACTCTCATACGTTTCAGAAAGGTTAGCAATGATCATCCTGTGTAAAAAATGGTCATCCTGGCGTCAAATTGATTCCTGTTTTGCCGGTGTTTTTGGAATGGTGTTTTACGGCACGTCGACGCATAAATATGTCATATTGTGCGCAAAAACTGACGAAAGATGAAGAAATGAAGGATTAATTAAAAAAATCGGAATGGGACCCGGGTCAAGGCCTTACAATTGGAGACGTCCCATGTGATTCCTAGGCAAGAATAGGGCCACTCAGCTTATCCAGACAGACGAAAAAATCCCCACAAATTCATTTCATTGTGTCGCGTTCATTTAAAGGTCTTCATCATCATTCCTGTATAATGTTTCGGGTGCTACTTGAGTGGTGGCAGAAAACAGTGATTGTGGCTCCAGCAAAAAAACCAGTGTGTTTACAACAGAATTTGCAGCAACTCTGCAGTTCTACAGGTGAGAAGGTTTTAGGCCTGTTCTGCATATTTTTTATCTAGATGTAACTGGAGAGTGGGCCTGGAATGTTCATTCCTGTTGGTGCCATAGTTGTAACCTGTTTGTGTTGGTGCACATATTAGGCCATAATAAATTTATTGCTAGATTCTCATCCCTGCCCGCCCCCGTTTTTTTTATGCCACCCCGGTAGTTTTTATTTCTTAAAAAAAATAAAAAAATAAAAATATTTGCTGAAAGTATGAAACACTATTAGAAATGTGTTTTCAATCTTGGAAATACTCAGTAGTATGTTTTACTAGTTTGCCTTGTGCCGAGGCCATTTTCCATTTGTCGTATAAAAAAATAAAAAAATAAAAAAACAACAAAACCATTTCACCCCCGCCTCTATTTTGAAACAAATTTGCATGAGAAAGTAGTATTTGTTTTTATTAAGGCCTAAACACAAATTAAATTCAAGTACAGTCCGAGACAGCCTTCACAGACACTAACCTTTCCATCCAGTTGTTATTTATGCTTGTTGTTTATAGATTGTCATTCCAGTATGTTTGTTTATCACTATGATAATGTCCCAATGCTTCACATGCTAACCATTAATCAACATTCTAATTAGTGAGCCATTACAAATATTAAATCAGATGTCTATCATATATGATATTATAACTTTAATATTATAACATTATACAACACAAGTGGCAAAATTAAAAATAGTTCATTTTGTCTGATGATGAATAATTTATCAAGTGCTTAATTCTTTTGTTCATATGTTTGTATGTTTTGATTGTTGATAGTTAAAAATAAAGTATTTTCCTAACAGCTATACACTTTTGGTTTCCTTATCGTATTCATTCCCCTTCCTATTTTCTTGTGTAACTGTTCTAACCGACTTGTGGTACTTTGTATCACTGTTTTCTTGTATTGAATTTAACAAATAAACATACTGTTTGTATCACTGTTTTCTTGTAATAATTTGACAAACACCAGGGTTCGAAAAATAAACATACTGCTCACATATTTCTGTGTCACCATAATTATGTTGCATTATTGAGCTGCTCACTTAAATCCAACGCCCCACCCACGATCAACCCAATTGATAAAACAGTTTTAACTTCAAAATTACATGTACATCAATTCTCTCCACACCTCATCTGCCATGCCCTCAACGGGGGGTGTTTGAAACGGTTTTGTAGTGTAAGTGTGCCATTATTTGGTGGATTAGTCTCTTTAAAACTTTTCAAACACATTACCATGTATACATTCTCTTGTAGTATTACCCTCACCTAAACAAATTTATTTTGTCCTTCTCCTGTTTTAAGTTCACCCAAATTATTTTAAAAAAAAATCACATACTTTTTGCCATTGGGAATGGTACCGTGTTTTAGTACCACTTATATATAAGGGAAAAAACATAGACTCCTCAAAAACTATTATATATGCTACCATGCCAAAACGTATGTACAAGATCACTAGCAAGTAATGTTATGTAGGAAGCAAGGGAAGATAAGGCAGGTAAAAACTGTTGGAGTTGTTGCCCTTTATATTTTTAATAAAAAGTCTTAATACCGTAAAATGTGTTATTTTTGAAGTAATGCCATTCTCTGTCATAATATTTAGTGTTGTTCATTTGCAAAACAATTTCAGTGATTATTGTGTTAAAACATTCAAAGTCTCGGGGTGAAAAAAATGGCTGGGGATGGCAGCTTGCTGTGTTTGCTTTGTTTGCTTTTTAAATGGAAGTGTGTTGCCTTATGCAAGTCATTTCACACCTTAAACAATTTCATACCAAAGGACATTCACATAAAGCATGGGTCAAGTCTTGTATTTTAATTAGATGTACCGGTAAGCAAGCCGAAATGAATAGACTAGAATAGAATGTTTTATTGTAATATTCATAACAATGTGCACATGACAATGAACAAACAGGAAATGAAATCATATGATAGCAATTAAGATATATATATATTTCTTTATTAAAGTCTCATCATGGTTTACAATAAATACAAACATAAATAAAACATCGTAAGCATTATAAGATATCCATGCCATTCTATTAGAATTAAATTACGAAACGAAACATTTCTTCTATGAAAATGATGCTAATCAGTTCCTTTTTCATCTGTTCATAGGGGATAAATGATTTTTGAATTCTAATGCACAATAGTGCTTTGTTTATTTTGTCAAATCTTACAATACTCATTCTTAGTACATATTTCATAGATAGAGTAGCATCATTTATATAGTCTTAATGTGTAATATATATGCTAATATCGTTTGAGTTTGATGTTATTAGCTTTTTTTTAAATATGTTGATGGTTTTATAACTATAGTCTCTTATAATTCTAATTAGAATGGCATGGATATCTTATAATGCTTACGATGTTTTATTTATGTTTGTATTTATTGTAAACCATGATGAGACTTTAATAAAGAAATATATATATATCTTAATTGCTATCATATGATTTCATTTCCTGTTTGTTCATTGTCATGTGCACATTGTTATGAATATTACAATAAAACATTCTATTCTAGTCTATTCATTTCGGCTTGCTTACCGGTACATCTAATTAAAAATACAAGACTTGACCCATGCTTTATGTGAATGTCCTTTGGTATGAAATTGTTTAAGGTGTGAAATGACTTGCATAAGGCAACACACTTCCATTTAAAAAGCAAACAAAGCAAACACAGCAAGCTGCCATCCCCAGCCATTTTTTTCACCCCGAGACTTTGAATGTTGTTAACACAATAATCACTGAAATTGTTTTGCAAATGAACAACACTAAATATTATGACAGAGAATGGCATTACTTCAAAAATAACACATTTTACGGTATTAAGACTTTTTATTAAAAATATAAAGGGCAACAACTCCAACAGTTTTTACCTGCCTTATCTTCCCTTGCTTCCTACACAACATTACTTGCTAGTGATCTTGTACATACGTTTTGGCATGGTAGCATATATAATAGTTTTTGAGGAGTCAATGTTTTTTCCCTTATATATAAGTGGTACTAAAACACGGTACCATTCCCAATGGCAAAAAGTATGTGATTTTTTTTAAAAATAATTTGGGTGAACTTAAAACAGGAGAAGGACAAAATAAATTTGTTTAGGTGAGGGTAACACTACAAGAGAATGTATACATGGTAATGTGTTTGAAAAGTTTTAAAGAGACTAATCCACCAAACAATGGCACACTTACACTACAAAACCGTTTCAAACACCCCCCGTTGAGGGCATGGCAGATGAGGTGTGGAGAGAATTGATGTACATGTAATTTTGAAGTTAAAACTGTTTTATCAATTGGGTTGATCGTGGGTGGGGCGTTGGATTTAAGTGAGCAGCTCAATAATGCAACATAATTATGGTGACACAGAAATATGTGAGCAGTATGTTTATTTTTCGAACCCTGGTGTTTGTCAAATTATTACAAGAAAACAGTGATACAAACAGTATGTTTATTTGTTAAATTCAATACAAGAAAACAGTGATACAAAGTACCACAAGTCGGTTAGAACAGTTACACAAGAAAATAGGAAGGGGAATGAATACGATAAGGAAACCAAAAGTGTATAGCTGTTAGGAAAATACTTTATTTTTAACTGTCAACAATCAAAACATACAAACATATGAACAAAAGAATTAAGCACTTGATAAATTATTCATCATCAGACAAAATGAACTATTTTTAATTTTGCCACTTGTGTTGTATAATGTTATAATATTAAAGTTATAATATCATATATGATAGACATCTGATTTAATATTTGTAATGGCTCACTAATTAGAATGTTGATTAATGGTTAGCATGTGAAGCATAATGGGACATTATCATAGTGATAAACAAACATACTGGAATGACAATCTATAAACAACAAGCATAAATAACAACTGGATGGAAAGGTTAGTGTCTGTGAAGGCTGTCTCGGACTGTACTTGAATTTAATTTGTGTTTAGGCCTTAATAAAAACAAATACTACTTTCTCATGCAAAAATTTGTTTCAAAATAGAGGCGGGGGTGAAATGTTGTTTTTTTTGTTTTTTTTTGTTTTTTTTTATACGACAAATGGAAAATGGCCTCGGCACAAGGCAAACTAGTAAAACATACTACTGAGTATTTCCAAGATTGAAAACACATTTCTAATAGTGTTTCATACTTTAGCAAATTTTTTTATTTTTTTATTTTTTTTAAGAAATAAAAACTACCGGGGTGGCATAAAAAACACGGGGGCGGGCAGTGATGAGAATCTAGCAATAAATTTATTATGGCCTAGTATGTGCACCAACACAAACAGGTTACAACTATGGCACCAACAGGAATGAACATTCCAGGCCCACTCTCCAGTTACATCTAGATAAAAAATATGCAGAACAGGCCTAGAACCTTCTCACCTGTAGAACTGCAGAGTTGCTGCAAATTCTGTTGTAAACACACTGTTTTTTTTGCTGGAGCCACTATCACTGTTTTCTGCCACCACTCAAGTAGCACCCGAAACATTATACAGGAATGATGATGAAGACCTTTAAATGAACGCGACACAATGAAATGAATTTGTGGGGATTTTTTCGTCTGTCTGGATAAGCTGAGTGGCCCTATTCTTGCCTAGGAACCACATGGGACGTCTCCAATTGTAAGGCCTTGACCCGGGTCCCATTCCGATTTTTTTAATTAATCCTTCATTTCTTAATCTTTCGTCAGTTTTTGCGCACAATATGACCTATTTATGCGTCGACGTGCCGTAAAACACCATTCCAAAAACACCGGCAAAACAGGAATCAATTTGACGCCAGGATGACCATTTTTTACACAGGATGATCATTGCTAACCTTTCTGAAACGTATGAGAGTCTTAAGAGTGGGCGATCATTTATAATGAACAATTTAATGTCACAATATGCTGAGCGGTTATGATGGGAAAAAGATTTGTTGAAGGTTTCAAATACCAAGAAGTAATTATGCGCATGGAACTCTGGGTAAGAACTTCAAACAAGATGGCGTTAAGTTTTGATAATTCAGAAATATGTGAATATATTCGCCAGGGCTCGAAGTTAACTTTACGGACAGCTTGCCCATGGGGCAAGTTAACTCCGAATTTACTTGCCCATGCCAGTTTGCTGGTTGCCCAAATATTTAGCCCCGAAGCTTTTATTTTATAAGGATATGTTTTTTGAGGCTGTTTATTGAGAATCTCTATAATTCATCCATGTAAGTAACTGACCCCAGAGCAATAAAATACCCATTTTCGCACAGCAGGGCGTCACTTATCTGACAGCAGATAGGCACATTTAAAAAATTAGAAATAAGTTGGTGTAACAAAATGCTATCTGCAAATAGAGATAAGGCAGTGATATATATATACTTCTAACATTTAATTCTGCATGGACAAAGTTGTAGCTCCTTAGCTGGCATGTTAGGTGACGGGACAGTCCTATAATTGTAGCATCTTTCTGAGAATTAATACTTACAATGTAACAACCATAATACTATCGGAAACCTGCAAAGAGCGATGGGTTTCTTTTATATATTGTCATATTTTATAGTCCTTGTCCCTCAGTTGACGGGATTGAGCCTTTGAGACTTTTACCTGCCCTGGGCAGGCGGACAGTCCTTAACATCGAGCCCTATTTGTGATAAATTTGGATAATCTGGGATATATAATATACAAACGATGCTGTTTAAAAGCGTGAAACCTTCCCAACAGATTCCGTTGGGAAAGTCCAGTCGTGAAATTTGCAACAATCAATACACATGGATGCTCGCCAATACAAAAAATTTGAAAAGAGCAAACTTGTATTTTAACACACTAAAGAAGAACAGGAGATGTTGGAGAACAGCGCAGCAGACAGCTATTCAATTTTCAGAAAACAGCCATCAGAAAAAGAGGCAGCTCTCTTCATGTAAGCTTTCTTTAAAGAAATAACAGAGATGTATCCATTACACCCTCATTTGTTTTTGATCCCATTATGATTATGTAAACCTGTATTGCACCGGCAACAGTGTTGTTATTTGGTATTGTACATGTCATATATGTTGGGCTTGCAAAGCGTGATGTATGTAACTACACACTTTGAGAGACGATTGCATGCGAGTGTGAGTGAAGCATGGTTTGCATGTGGTGTGGAATAAGTGGTGTATTAATCAGGGCAGGAAACATTGGCATTTAAACGGGTATTCCCTCAGTCATATTGCATGATGCCCAAGATCCTTCATAGGAATGGACGGGAGTTAGGCTTGAACCATAACCAGGATTTGCCGGTATGTTTATTTTTAAATTATGTTTCTCTCCTGTCTAATGCTCAATTGTACTATTGTTCTATTTCCGTGTGCATAAATGCTTTCGTCCTGTCCTCGTATTTATGTAGTTTTGTGAATGTACTTTCAGGCTCTATACCCAAAACCACCACAATATATTGATAAAATATTAGATCCTGGCATCAAGTTTTTATTGAACAGTCATACACATACAATTAAATCATTAGGGTCGGCACTACTGTCTATGTAGGGATTGCCAAAACAAAACAATTGTTTAATTGTTTGTTTTAGGTCTAAATGAAATTACCTGCAATGGTGTCCAATTTGTAGAACTGTTGGTATTACCCAATACTGCTCTACAATTATTTGATCCTGACAACTCTCTCAACTGTCCGAGCGATGTTAAGTGTTTCCTTAGTCCGAAAAACTGCCTTACAAAACGCATCCTCTTGAATAATCGACTGAAATGTTCGACAATGTCAATGGCAATGCCAAATTACACTAGGCTGCTAAGTTGAAGGACACTAAACAGTAAAAGCTCGCGAAGGTTCTCAGAAATTGATCGTGGTTGCTAAATAACTTTTACCCGCAATGTCATTCAATGCATTTAAGCATTGACTACATTTGTTTCCAAAACAAAAAGGGAGACATACCTTTGTTCTTCTTCTCGAATTTTACAAGGCTCCGGCTTTTTTTAGTTAGTTATATAACCAATGCAGCGCAACGTGCTACCACGGACCCGGTCCGTCTAAACACCCACAGACACCCATGAACACCCCCAGACACCCCATAACACCCACAGACACCCCCAGACACACAATAATATATTAATTCTATAATGATAGTAACTTAAAATTGTGTATTATGATACTTGTAAAGATTTTCGTAAAATAATAGAACATTTTGTGTATCCAGAATGTAAAATTAGACCATTATCGTCGCCATTATTTTCGCCATTATTTCACACACTCGTGATAAAAGCTAGCGTTATTAACTTCGAATAGTGGACACTCCCAGACTGCTTAAAATAGCTTTAAAATGTTTTGAAGTGTTATTTTAAATAAAAGTTCATTAAATTATTGAGTTAATATATAAATTGGTTGCAAACTGTCTCAAACCGTCACATATTACATATTGACACGTGTCAAATAATTTCCCAATCCAGCCACATACTATACGTCTATGTATGTATATATGTACTTATGTACAATTAGTTACCTGAATTACATATTGTTGCTTTGTTTTAAAAGCATTTAAATTACGAAACGAAACATTATATAGAAATTATTAAATATAGGTAATTATTTCACTGTTTAAGTCCATTTAACGTATGATAGAATTTGTTGTGCGTGTGAGTGCGTACGTGTAAAGTGCGTAAGCGTACGTGGGTGAGTGCGTGCGTGCGTGCGTGCGTGCGTGTTTGCCTGTATAAGTGCATTTTGCTGTGACTGTCTCAGATTAACAAGTTTATTGTTTGTAAAATCCTAAACTGTTGCCATGTTTTGTGAAACTGTATCTTGTATTCTCACGGGCTTTTAAGCCTATTGGAATTTGTAAATAAAGGAAGTGCCTTCAGCTCAGTTAAGATGAACTGCATATTTGGAAATGTATT
Source organism: Cyrtodaria siliqua (assembly GCA_037043455.1). Classification (NCBI taxonomy): domain Eukaryota; kingdom Metazoa; phylum Mollusca; class Bivalvia; order Adapedonta; family Hiatellidae; genus Cyrtodaria; species Cyrtodaria siliqua. Next base: position 135,722 of record JAWPHD010000673.1, on the reverse strand, counting down.
GTTTGTAATACCTACACTGTTGCCATGCTTTGTGAAATTGTACTTTGTATCCTCACGGGCTTTTAAGCCTATTGGAAATTGGAAATAAAGATATCATCATCATATTGGTTAATTGTGAATACTAACACCATGTCATGTACGATGTTAAACAACTCTGAACCATATCCTCTTTTATTACTGTCGTGATTTAATCAATAAGTCTTCTATTCTGTTCAAACATAGAATCTCTTTAAACAGTTGTTTGTATGTTTAAAGGTAATATTCGTAAAGCAAAGACAGGTGTCAAAGAAAGAAATAATTACGTTATTTATGGGGTAAATTAAATATAAGTAAGCACTAATTTGAAATTAGATGTTCATCCATTATAAAAAAAAAATCCCAATCCATAATTCAATTTTTAATAAACTATGTTGTATTATCAAGGATATACAATAATCGTTCCATATGATATTATCTAATTAACCGCGAACTAGGATACCGAGCTACTGGGGTTGTTAATTAGTTGTCAAGTATCGCACGTGGTTTTCTGGTAATATGTCACTCACAGCATGCAGTTCCCGTTACTTGATTATTGATCTTAAATATAACAGTAATTTATGTATTTTGTAAATTCTAAATGGCATATGGTTGTTTTATTGTTTATTTCGCCTATCGTCTGTCACGGATGTAAGTTACTATTTACATCAGTCTATCATGAGCAGTGTCCACTTCAATTGTTTTTGTATTTGGGAAAGGAGTTTAAATTCGTGAATAAAATAATTAAATTGCAATGGAGTTTAAAATGCCTTCAAAAAAACGGAAAATTACCGTTTCTAGAAGAACTGCAATCTGGCCATGCGGTGCTTGTCGTTTAAACTGTGTGTCCGATTCAATTATATGCGATTCGTGTAACCGATGGCATCATTCAAGTTGTGAGTAATTGTCTTCAGTGCATCAGACTGTGTTGGCGTGTGCCATCAATTTCATCTGTTCATTTGCCGCTAATTACATTAAAAAACATTAACAATGGGATTTAATAAGCGTGCAGATCGCAATTTAAATTGTGTTTAACTAGAAAAAAATAGTATTATAGGTTATTGAATTTGTATGGCTAAATATTACTTGAAACGAGTTGTTTTGGCAAAGGACGACGAGCTTGCGAGTCGTCCTGCGCCAAAACAACGAGTTCCAAGTAATATTTAGCCATACAAATTCAATAACCTTTTTATTGTATACTTTCATATTGTTTTCGATCAATGTTAATTGTATGACTATTACTTTTCATTGTATTTGTGTTATTTTTATAGCTTTTGATGGAATTCCTGTCTTGTCATTCAGTTTCATTTTGTGTGGATGATTATTTTGCGCGAAAACGACGTCGACGTCGGGTGACGTCATTAAAAACAACAAGCGATTTTCTAAAGTGTATTTACCATTCGATAACGTTAAAAACAGTGGGTGAGTGGCCATTTCAATTATTTTATCAATTTCTGCCATAAAAGGTTGAACAATAAAAACAATTATTTGTTTGTTGACACTATAGAAAGGATTCCGTTATTTTATTTGAAAGTAGTTCCTTATTTCTATTTCGCGGCTCTTAGCAAGCACGAGAAAAAGTTCCCGTGCAATATCAATGCGTGCAATATCGTAGATTATTGTATACTTTCATATTGTCCCGTTTAGTTTGCATTGAGCTAAGCGTGCAATATTCTACGATATTGCACGCATTGATATTGCACGGGAACTTTTGCTCGTGCTTGCTAAGAGCCGCGAAATAGAAATAAGGAACTACTTTCAAATAAAAATAACGGAATCCTTCCCAGTGGGAGCGCCAAGCCGCCGCGGAGGGATATTTACTTAAAAACGTCACGCGCAAAAAACGTAAACAAACTGCGTTTTGAGCAGATTTCAGGATGGCGGTCAAAATGACACCAGTGATGTAAACTGTATTCAACTGACAATGTACAATGATGACACACATAAACAAATGCATCGATTCGTTTGTTACAGAATGAATTTTAAGTTTTTACGTGTTTTGTCGATTCTTTTTTATTAAAAATACGATTTCTAGGCTTTTACAAATTACCGATTGTTTCGAAAATTTATGTGAAATTTTAGCTTTTAATCAAATTGATAATTACAGTTTGTTCTTATAGCGAGAAAAAAGACAAAAGCATTAAAGTCAAGAAAAAGTCTTCCTCTACAGGCCTGTAAAATGTCATCAAAATTTGAAAAAAGTACTTTTTTCTACCAAAAAAACGTTTCATGACCGTTCATAAAATTACACACAGAAAAGTGAGACTCTCTTCAACCGTGTGCTTCATACAAAAACCTTTCAGAATCATATTTTTATTACTACAATTAAAACATAATTTATACAAGCAATTTCCTTATAAAATAACCATCATTTTCATGGCCTACTTTTAAAAATAAATTTAGGTCTATGTTGTGTTATTGTGAAAATTATTTCAGTCAACAAACATGCGAAAGAGCAAAATGTCTGCTGTTTATCGATCGACTTCAATATTTTTATTTTGTATCTCGATTTGTATGAAGATTTTAACAGCGAGAAAAAAGACAAGAACATGAACGATGAGTTTAATCCTTCCTCTGGCAGTATGTGAATTTTCAAGAGAATTTGAAAAAAGTACTTTTTTTACCCAAAAAAACGTTTGGTCACTGTTTTACGCAAGCGTTTCGAACGTTGTTTTTGTGTAGTTTTGTTACACGGCATGGAATACAGCATGCAATACATCGGTCAGCTCTGTGTGTGATAAATTCTGAAATTACCTTATATATTGTAGTGAACAGACAGTCGATAAGAGACAAAATATTTATGCTAACATGATATATTTTAAATTCGATTGTTATTGAAAATATTGCAAAAAAATCAATACCGTGTTTCCCCGAAGACCACATTCCAACATAGATTTGTGACGTCACAATGCTTGTACTAGTATAATCACAGGGTGAAAAGGTGTACGCGGACAATTTTTTAATTGTCCGTCGAAAGGACGTGTGTTTTTATTTATTTATTTTGGTCGAAGGGCCTTTAAAAAAAGTATAATTGGCTATTATCCTTTCGACCCATCCACCCCCGCCCCACCCCCACCCAGCACATCTTTTTTAAATGGACAGAATTAATCTAAAATGCGAACTATGATTTTAAATGTATTTTAAAGGCCATTTGGATTGTCGACGCAAATATAATATGAACTAGGGCTTTATTGATTTGAACAGCGACCGCAGAGGGAAGTAAGATGGGTGTATAGTCCCATTAGACATGCCATCACCAGGGCTCAAGCTCCTTAGGTTCAACTCCTTTTCCACTGTGTAACCGAGGCCTCTTTTCTGAGTCTGTGAAATAGCATCTTTGAAACAATCTATGTATTAAACCGTGCCAGCGCCTTTACATCTGAGATACCAAGAACACATGCTTGGCAATCGACCACTTAAATGTATGTGTACCCTGCTGCATCTCCTCCCCTCCCCTCCCCCCTCACCGCCACCACTTACACAGTTTAACTCATCTTAGTGGGGTTCGGGGTCCCTCCCGCCCTCACTCCGTTTAACTTATCCTAGTTGGGTTCGGGGTCATGCTACCCGTATTATGTTTTTTGATGTTACAATGCTCGTTCTGACGTATATTTCAGAGTTATAAAATGGTAGATAAAGGTAAGTACACACGTCATGTACCTGAAAATCCCCCCCCCCCCCCCGTATATTTCAGAGTTATAAAATGGTAGATAAAGGTAAGTACACACGTCATGTACCTGAAAATCCCCCCCCCCCCCCCCCCCCCCCCCCCCACAAACCCAACACCGCCAATACCTCCTCCATTGTTATAGCATTTTTGGACTTTTTACATTTTCGATTTCCGAGTTAGGCGTAGGGTCGGGCGTACCGTCTTTTATGAAACTATATTAGTACCAATCAGTAAGGGATGGGCAGAACCCTGCAGTCTATAGGGTAGATAGGCTCGCGAGGGTAATAACCCTAAACTTAGTATCCTTTTATAAAATTCGGATTCGGCCGGGTTAGCGATGACCAAGACACTTTCCCTTAGTCTCGTCCGTCGGATGGGGTTGTAAAACGGGCGGTCCCGTGTATCGGTTTATCCTCCGAGCACGTTAAGGAATCTATTCGATAACAAGAGTAGGGCAGTTTCCCAGATTTCTATGTATTCCTTCCCCTCTCTCTGGGGCGGCTCTAAATAACCTATACTGTGTTGATGAGCCGTTAAACAACATTCAATTCAATTAAAACGTATATTGTCTCGTGGTCTAGCTTGTGTGTCGTCTCAACATGGGATAAATAAGAGCTATTAACATTGTATATTTACTTATATATATTAGGCCAAAAAAAAAATACCTGTGTTTCCGGTGGCCCGACCGACCCTATTTTTAAACTTTTTATGAAAAAAAAAATATATATATTAATTTTGTTCTGAACAATGATTTATCACAATATATCGAGGTAAACTGACATCACAGAGAAACTTTCAGCTGTATCATCAACTTGAATGGGGTTTATGATATAAATACATGTAGAATCTCACAATATCTTGCTCCGAAAAAAAAAGGAAAAAAAAGAAAAGAAAATGCCTACCTACCGACTCTATTTTTTTAGAGCATGCAATAGGAAACACACTTATTTTTTTGTTTAACCTTACTATATGTAACTGATAAATCGGTTACTGTGCAGCTTCTTTTATTTTTTAATTTTCTAACGTACTTAACATTTTAAGATGGTCGCCAAAATGAGAAAAGCACGGAAAACAGCATCATGTATTATAATACACAAATCTGTCATGTGCTTTTGTCAGCAAGGACATTTATCATTCCTGATTTATTTTAAATGGATTCGAGGCGGTCTGGAAGACTATAGGCGTCTGTCTATTCAAATACGTAATGCGTTTCATTTTCATATTCAATGTACATAATATTATGCTCTAACCACAACTTTGCCAAAATCAAATTCATAGTTATTGAACATGTCAATAGCATTGAATAATTGCTAAGGAAGAACGTTATACATATTTTCATAGAGTAAGACGAAATGTGTGTTTCATGAACATAGGTAATAGAGGATCTTACATGAGAGCTGACAGAGCTTAAAGTGATCCCTAAGCGTCTGCCATGTCCACTGGCACAGATATATATATTATAGGGAGGTCAAGTGTAGTTCAAATGTTGGATATACTCAGGTTTAATGAATTCATAAGTCATTCAACTGAAAAAGTGATCATTTGTTTAATAGGCATGTCAAACATATAATACATACTGGTAATGGCTGTGAGTGAAATGTATACATTATTGGTGCAATATTATCAACAGTTTAGTAATATAATAATAACTATTAGCTTTGCACTATTCTAGTATTAATATTAATGATTGCAAACATGTGAATTATGTAGAAAAACTAATGGGACGCTGCGAGTTGTTAGCTTTTCAGCAAATCAAGATTGCTGTGTGTCCCTTTAAGGTCCATAATTAATATGTTAATAAAACAAGTTACAACCCTATGCTGTTTTTTTAAAGTTGTGTCACAGGTTTTGAACATAGTTCAGCATCAACATGTATTCTCCGTTATATATACACGTAACAGTCAGTTCAATAAAACTGTTGCTTCAACGTCTCAAATGGAATGATGAGTGTTTTTTTATTGAGTATTAAATAAGCAAAACTACTTTTCACATCACTCTCATTGGCATGGATGACAGCGCTAAATGCATGTAGGAGGAAACCAGCATGCACAGATCCTTGTGAAAAACATGAGTGTCAATTAGTGTTGAGAACAAGAACTGTAGATGTAGTTCAAGATAATCCATTCAATTAATTGTTCAATACTTGGATCCATTACAGTTGTATAAATGGCAGCATCTTGTCTGAAAAATAAAGAAAATGCAAACACTGAGTATTACAACTCCACAAGATCATTAAATAAAGAAGAATCTGACAGGCTGCAAGCTTAAACATATTAAAACAGATTATATTATGTGTTTACCTCAGAATAACTGATTATTATTTTATTCCCAATAAAAAGAGGAGTCATCAGTGTATTAAGGGAGTTTGCCTGGTTTAATACAGTAAACACAGACCTGTATATTTAATTAGTCATATAAAATTTACTGAAAAAGATTACCAAATGTTGTTTTTTAATACTGAGAACGTATGTATTGTTTAAGATCCTTTTCATGCTTTAATACTGTCTCTCGGTTCCACCTTTCAAGGTAAGGTTTCCAGGTGTTTTAACTAGATTTATCTAATTATTATTATTTTATTATTTTTTTTGGCATTGATGTGAAATGCTTCCCCACAATACAAATAAGTTCTGCTTACAAACCTTTATGAAATCCATCTTGTTTTTGTGAGCTCCTCCAACCTCACCTCATCCAACCAAGAGTCGCATTTCAGATCAGAATATGTAAGATGCAGGCATCATGTCTGTGAGACTGATGTCTCCCTATGAAAAAGATAATGACACAGTGTATAAACGAAATTGCCAAATTTCATTTGGATCTGAACATTTCTGAACATTTCGCTAAAATTAAATAATAATTAGATAGATCTATGTATTCAATTCTTATTTCTATGTACTGTTACTTAGAAAATGTGCTTTTTTCCACAAAATTGGGAAGAGGCCCAGGCCTTTCCATTTTGGGGAAAAAAGACGAGCTTATTTCTCATTTTGGGAAAGATGTAATATTTTACCAATTAAGTAAATTTGACAATACTATGCTTTATTTATATTTTCAGCCAACAGTTATTATAATTACTGTTTCTCAGTCAGAACTGACTCCACAGACAAAAACACATTAATGCTTTTTCTCAAATTCTGAGACACTGCTTTTTTTTGATTGGCAAATATTTCTGCCACAACTGGGGAAAAAACAGTCAAGTTCTCCACTGGGAAAGCCTTTTAGAGGTGTCTCTGTTACATAAGGTAAAAAAGCCCTGTTCATGGTACACAGATCACTTTAGCAGAGTCAGTCACATAAAATAGAACTGGGATGTAGTGTATATTTTGTTTTTAATTGAAAACCAAGTGTTGCAGTATTTAGCATTTCACTGAACACATTTTAAGCAGGGTTTGTAGAGAAAATATGGGAGAGGGACGTAGAAGAGAGGGGAAGGGGGTTGGGGATAGTGGTGGGGGCAGCAGGGCCTTTTTACCAGTTTTGGGGAACGGGCCTTTTGCTCTTAATTGGGGGTGGAATACATAAATGGAGAATGAAATTTCCAAGCTAAGTTTAAAAAGTGGGGAAGTCTGCATGCTTTTAAAAGAAATGAGAGTGGGGAATAGGCCTTTTACAGGCTTCTTCAAAAAAAGGTAAAAAGTCCATGGGGAGGGTATGCGTCAGCTGCCTGTGGGTAAATGTAGAGAAGGGGGTGGCAGGGATGTGGTTTAGGAATTGCTGTGTCCCATGACCATGCAGCATATGTGGGGTTTGACACTGGCCATTACAGGCATACCATAAGATACCCCTTCACAGGGTTCAGGGCTGAGGGTATCTCAGCAGTTTTGGGGAACAAGGGGACATATTTTTGGGGAACAAGGCAAAACTTTTGGGGATCACCGGGTCGTATTGTCAGGAAACAAGGGAACATGGGCCACCCCTGGAAGGGCCTCATGTCTATGGCTACAGGTCTTGTTATACAAACAAGAATGATTCTGAGAATAATGATTCATATGAATAATTCAATGAAATCAACAACTGTCACGGCTGATCCAGTTATATTTACTATTTACACAGTTTGTCAACATTAACACCATCGATGTGCTTGGCAAATTTCAAGAAAACACTGCAAAAAGAGTTGTACATGTACACATTTGAACTCACGTTTTATTTGCCTGCAGAGTTCTAAGACAGTCAACTGTTTCCTTCATTACGTTAACCTGTGTATATTTCCAATTGTTTATCCCAGTGTGAACACCCTGCATCATATATCGCTATCGAAACACAGTGGATTCCACGTTTACCAACGTGTAAACACATTCTACGTATTGATGACGTAATCCAAAACCGACAAGTTACAAAAAGTGTTCACTCCTGTAAACTAGGTACGCGTAAAATTGATAACTGCGGTCTGAATCGACGTTTTTACAAAAAGAAAATGGCGGCGTTTTGTGATTTTTTTCAATGAAATAGTCCGGCAAACACTAAAAAAATAATCCCTGTCGCGGAGAATCAAAATGATCAAAAAAGCTGAATAATTAGTTCCTGGCGTTCCTACTGTCCTATACTGTAGTGTCAACAAAAAAATACGAGTTTTTTTCCAACCTTTTATGGCAAAAATTGATAAAATAATTGAAATGGTGACTCACCCACCGTTTTTAACGTTATCGAATGGTAAACAAACTTTAAAAAATCGCTTGTTGTTTTTAATGACGTCATCTGACGTCGACGTCGTTTTCGCGCAAAAAAATCATCCACACAAAATGAAACTGAATGACAAGATAGGAATTCCATCAAAAGCTTTAAAAATAACACAAATACAATGAAAAGTAATAGCCATACAATTAACATTGATCGAAAACAATATGAAAGTATACAATAAAAAGGTTATTGAAATTGTATGGCTAAATATTACTTGGAACTCGTTGTTTTGGCGCAGGACGACTCGCAAGCTCGTCGTCCTTTGCCAAAACAGCTCGTTCCAAGTAATATTTAGCCATACAAATTCAATAACCTATAATATTGCACACTTAGCTCAATGCAAACTAAATGGGACAATATGAAAGTATACAATAATAAGATTTATAAACACCATACAATGTGCATGCCTCAATACATCTAACTAAACATAATTATATTTAATGATAATAATTTGAATAAGTATGTTAGTGACAATAGTATGAGGCGCCATACGTGACTATTTGTTGTAAGATAAATATATACTTGTGCATAATATATATATCCAATACACAAATACATATGATGCATACATATATATATATGTTACTCCAAAAAATATATACTGTATCCCTAAAATATATTGTCTCTCTAAATATATAATTGAAGATATATAATACTGTCGCCCAACTCACCCACAAAGTCAGATTCATTCAAGCATAGACCCTACACTGCTTTATTTCCAATTATACATTTATATAATATAATACAATATATGCACATATTCATATTTATCAATATTGAAATGATATTTCAACCACAATAATAGTAATACTCCCTTGTGATCTAGCCCACAAGGTTTAAAGCAATGTTTCGTCTGTTTTTAGGAATATCTACTCGTTATTTCCAGTTTATGTGAGTGATATGTTCTATTCATATCATATTAGATATTGAAATATTCAGTAGATTCCAAGGGCAGTCTCATCAGGGATCCCCTTTATTTTAAATTCAAATTGTCTCAGTGTTCAGTTGATACTTTAACATACAAATCGTACGGTTTATTCCGTAGCACAACCAATAATGTGTATTATGATATTGTTTATACATCATTCTCAGATACCTGACCTGATACATGTGTATAATTTATTTCAGAATTCAGCCGTAACTGAATATAGCCATTATTATTTATTTCTTATATATATATATAAGGGTATGTGACTATTGGGTAAATATATCATACACCTTGTTGCGTGTTTGTGCTTTCTACATTTCTGTATACTAAGGTTCATTCCGTATATACAATGTTACTTGTATTACATTTGAAATACCAATTAGTTGGTAAAGTATGCAAATAGCTGTCACATCGTGCATACTGTCTATAAGTATATACCTATGCCACTATGGCAATATCCAATATAAAATCATACATTTATATGTTACGGATATTTGATTAAATCATACTTTCGGCGACAACGCCGCTACCGATGTATACTGTCACGCTGTTAAAGTGACACCGTACCCATAGGGCTCTGGGATTATGTTCATTAAATCAACAACATCTCCAGAAATCCTAATAATAATTCCAATAATTCAGTATATATATATGTTATATTATTTATGCTCATAAGATTAATTGCGCATAAAACTGAGATCAGCGACCACGTTTATGATTAAAGTGTGTATACACTACTAAGGTTGTGAAATTTAAATTTCATTTGATGGTTATTGTTTTAAATGAGTATTTAAACATTGTTTTTCCTACTTAGCATATTTATGCTAATTCATAGAATAATATGATTATCATAATAATTTGCACATACAGTTAGTTATAACTGAGATTGCAGATCATAGATTTAAAATCTGCACAAACATATGATTAAAACATATGAAATAAGGATTATGGTTTAATAATTGTAGGAATAAGAGCAAAAAAGTATATTGTTTCGATACATATACAGGCTATATCATGGTTAGTTAACTACTAATTGATTGGGGTTTTCATAACAGGATAACAGCAAATTGAATTACATAAATTAATAACAGGATAACAGAAATAAACCTTGCACCCACCCCACTCCTCAATATTGCCTAATGTTATTTTAACTTTTGATCAATCAGGAGGCACGTCCATTTAAAACATTTTTATTTCATTAATTAAATAATTTGTATATTTATTCCATCTTCAACTAAGGATTAATCTCTGTGGCTGGTTAAGGATGTTGGCTGGTCAAGTTTTGACATCTTCAAGTCTAAACATTTTATTTTTTAAATCATAGTTTTATTTTACAACAGAATTGTTTCATTTTTTCCATTCTAGTAGATATGGATATAATGTAGGATTTAAGATGGTAACATACCAAATTTTAAGCAAATTTTTTTTTTCCATATTTTTTCCGTCATTTGTGATCATTTTTTGTTGTCAACAAAATAGGGGGTATGGGTAGCTCTGAGTAGAATTTATCCTTTTGCTATAGAATAAATCAGATTTTTGTTTTCCAGTAGTGGAATACATATATAAAAGTAGATACTGAGCTAATTTTATTTTCGATCTCCATGTCAATATTGTGTGTACAGTATTTTACATTAAAAATGTCAAAATAACTCCAAAATGGGTGTAATTTAAAGAATTTTTAATAAAAAATCATTAGAAGCCTGGTGACCTATATATTTTTTTACTTGTTTTGAAAGAAATGTCATAGGACCTTGACATATACAAATTTAAAAAAAAGTTGATCATTAGAACATATTTTTTTATCTTGAATTAATTTTTCGGTAAAAACAAAAGTGGGTGGGGTACGGTCCATATACGTTTGCTTTTTAAAGTAAAAAGAGGAATGAGGATTACAATTGTTTTTGTATGATTTGAAAGGTATGTATATATGCAATCGAAAATTAATTGTTGTTTTTCAATAAACGTAGTGTTATGAAAACAATTGTGAAAATGTTCAATGACTATATTTTTCCTCTTTTTAGTGACATTTTGAAGTTAGAAATATGTGCCTTCTTCAATTACGTCTAGTGGGAAAAAAAGCGTGGTGACCTAGCCTTTTTTTGATAATTTTGAATCTAAGTTATACCAAAGAAGCCTTAAATATTAATTTAAAAAAAATCTCATCACTACGTCCTTTCCCAGCCATCCTCCTTAAATGGTTGTTTAGTCCTAGTCACACCTCCACGTGGTACCATCCGGAAACTATGGAATTACATGTTTTCATAATAAACGATTCTCCACTGTTTGAGGTAAATAGCGTTAGTTTTTATCACGAGCGTGTGAAAATAATAGCGACGATAATCGGCTAACCTGTAACCACAGACATATTAATAAACAGATAGGAAACTTCCTATCTTAACCAATAAAGTAACCAAACTATCATGTGGCATCTTAACTTTTCCTTCTATCTTCTCTCTCAATTATACACCGATTTTGATGAGAATACATCCACAAGATTCCTAGTGAATAGCAAAATGGTATTATAATAATTCATGTTTATTTTCAAAATAAGAACTTGTATAAAAAAATGTTTAAAGTTTAAAATGTCATCATTTTTCGCTTTTCTCTTAAAAATCAATGTTTTGACATAGTCAAAGTTTCCATCAAACTTCTTTTTTGCTCTCAATGTAAGAGAAATAAAATACTATCATTGGAAAGAAAATTAAATTTGTGATGGTATTTGGATTGAATGAAACTTGTATCTATAAAACTCTTCATGATATGTGTGTTTAAAGTTGGGAAATATTTCGTGAAAGTTTCGAACTGTGCCACTTGAAATTTACACAATTTTCATAGTGTCCAATCTATTTGTTATTATTATGTTTAGTAACCGTTTCTGAAAAAATAGAACATTTTGTGTATCAAACCCTGATACAAACCATCCAAAATGTAAAGTTGGTTACAGCACAGACCTACTGTGCTGTAACCAACTTTACATTTTGGATGGTTTGGATCAGGGTTTGATATACAAAATGTTCTATTTTTTCAGAAACGGTTACTAAACATAATAATATACAGTTTTTAGCTATTATCTTCATATAATTAATATAGTATGGGGTGTCTGGGGGTGTCAATGGGTGTCCGGGGGTGTCTGGGGGTGGCCATGGGTGTCTGGGGGTGTTTAGTCACAAAAAGATCGGTAGAACCGATGGATGATCCCGGAAGTGCTTCATGTAAATGAAGTTGTATCAGACAAGAAAATGTACAACAGCAATGAACTTATGTAGAACTGCGCGTTATTATAGGTTAAGGAGATGTTCTTAGACAAAGGTCAAAAGCAATAACACGCCGTTTGCCTAGCAATTAAAAGAATGGCAATCCATTAAAAGATGTCCCCTCAATTCTTAAAAAAAGTTGGGTTGCTTCAAGTTTTTAAAGAGCGATAACCCAGAGTTTTTATCTCTAATGGCCAAAGGCCAGTAGGGCTTGTGCCATGGTCTTGTCCGTCGTCCGTTAATTTTTTGATGTCAACATTCTAGCAACTTAGTTTTTCATCCGATCTTTATCAAACTTTACCAGATTATTAATATCACTGAAAGCTCGGAAGAATTCGAAAGCCAGCCAGTTCGGAAAAGTAACACCGGAGTTATTACCCTTGAATTACGTATAGCGCCTCCATTTTTCATCTGATCTTTACCGAACTTTACCAGATTATTAATATCGATGAGAGCTTGGACGAGTTCGAACACCAGCAAGATCGGACCATTAACACCGGATTTATTGCCCTTGAATTGACGAAAATTGCTATATTTTGTCTTAACACTAGCGTCTCCATTTTGCATCCGATCGTTACCAAACTTTACCAGATTATTAATATCAATGAAAGCCCAGATGTGTGGTTAAAGCCATTTATATGGTGTCTATAGAGTTCGGATTTTCAAAATATGTAAGTTATATATATATATATATACCGTGTCGTCAGTAGGTTTAGAAATGGTGTACACGTGTTGTAATATTTGGCTCTTGTTGGTGGTATAGCTAATTTAACCTTGTCTCTTATAAGTGATTGTAGCTAATTACTTCCAAAGTATTAGGTGTACAGCATTAGAACTGTGCAAACATCAACATGATCCAATGAATACATCTTATAATCCCATAACTCTGATTCATATTCTTTTTTAAATTATTTTCCTTTGGAAGGTTTAACCTGGAACTTAACCTTGCCAATGTCGGGCGTTTATGCCCACCTAGGCGGTGCTCGTTAGTATAAACTTACAAAGGGAAATATGGTCCAACAAGAAAAGTGGGACGGATGGACAAAGCGGCGACTATTCTCCCCAGAAATTGTTTGGGGAGCATAAAAACTATTGTTTGAAACTGCCAATACATCTGGTTTACCGTATGTCAAGTTTCATCGAAATATTTCAATCCTTGAATTGAATATCTCAACCTCTGGCACTGGTGAAAAGCACAGGACATAACTGTAGGGACTTGACTGTAAGTGGTTTGTAAGAGAAAATAACATTTTTTGTTTTAATTGTTTATTTGTTAAACAACTACATGTATAGCTAGCCAGACACTATTTTGCATGATTTTAGAAATGGTGGTCACTGGAATATCAAATTAAGAAATAGGATGAACTTGCTTCATTTCGTGCTATCTGGGGGAAATATTGTTGTACTCAAAGCATACCTCAAATGTAATTGCATGCCTGGATTCAAAACTGAGAAAAAAGGAGACATATAGGGATGAGCTGTATTTTTCGCCAATTTCAGACTCAAAAACATCAGTTAATGACTTGAATGTAATTTTAATGAAACATCTGTACAGCACACAATCATTACCCTGCAAGAAGATGAACAAATACTAGAAACTGATGAACGTACATCAAAAGCATACCATACCTAAATGTTACACACCCCACACCCCAATGACATTTCTGAATACAGATTGTTCATAGTCTCTTTAATACTATTAAATACATGATACTAACGGTCATACAAACATGGGAACTATACATCTCGTCAAATTAATGATGTTTAAGTACATGTTCTACAGCCTTGTTTTTGTTATAGTATCACTAGCTACTTCTTTTACAGTATCAACTCAAACCAATATCATATGATAAAAAGATTCTTAATTCTGCGCCTTTGTTTTGAATAAAAATAATGTAAATATGAAACTCCTTGAACTTATTGAATAATCTTTAATATCAGACTTAGCCGTAACATACCGTATACAATACTTGTCTCGTTTCACATTTGTTCACATACTCTCTAACGTTCAATCAACATGATAATGGTTAAATATATATTTTTTAAAGGCTTAAACATCACACAATGGAATACACCCTTGCAGTTTGTACTTTCAGAATTTTCATTATTAAAGAACCGATTTAGCACTGTGTGTAAGAAAATGATGAATTGATGCAAACAAGTTTTAAATAAAAGTGAATATTTTTAGTGCAGTAATTTTACAATAAGTTTTCATGATATATGTTTTGCCATTGGCAAATCATTCGTCATAAGTTATACAAGTACCAGTGAACTCCTGAAGTTTGTCATCTAAATGTGAATATGTCCATTTAAAAGGAAACATGCAACTGACATAGAAAAAGCAACTGAGCTAGTATAAATGGGTATATACTTAATAAATGAAACTTATAAAATGACAAGGTGATAAAACAAACTTTGGCAGTTTTGGATGGAGACAAATAAAGCAAAAAAGCAATATTAAAGTTAATACATGTAAAAGGTACACTTCAGAACATCATAAACTGTTGAGTATTTTCCCTCATAAAAGATAATTAGATTGAGATATATTGTGCAAAAACTACAGCGAGGTACACTGCGACTCAACATTTTTAAGGGTAGCGGTATTTATGTAATTTAATAACAGCTCCTTCAAAAATGTTAAAAGTCCAGAAACAGGTAAAAATGCAAGTTTTAGATCTATTAAACTATTACATACAAATTCCGTACAACTAGACTGAAATAAAACATGAATAAACATAACCTAATAAATAATTTTGCCATCCAATTAAGTATTTCTATGCTGCCTTTGGCTCTGGTTCCACAAGGTAAACATATGTAACTCATCGCGTAAACAAATGTTACTTATCGACACCCAACTAAAACAAACTTGCCTTACTTTTAATAAAGATAAATATATTTAGGTCGGGTTTATTTTCACCATTTTACCTTAGTTGATTTGTAGCACCACTATTAATGTTAACCTGGATAAACTACGATAAATAAACATGACTTTCATTTTCCATAAAAGGTTCAAGGTTCATGTAGGTCTTGAACCAATACCTCAAACAGATATACATAACAATCCAGAATTGGTGAAAATAAAATGTATCCAAAACTGTCCCATTTAATTTTTGTTAAAGTCTATCCCATGGGTGGAAAAATCAGCTGTAGTTTGTTTATCAGTTAAATACTTGAGAAGTTGTCAACATTTTAAACACCAGACATTTGGCGGCCAGTTTGAACTGCGGACGCAATTTACGGATTCATCACAAATGATTATGATACAGTTTACTTCATTAGACCATGTTTATTCACATCATTCATTTACACATCTTTAAGCCGACACCAGATCTTTTGTCAACACCGGTTTCTAACTAAACACACTTAAGAATCAAGTTGCCATTGTAGCCATTATTGACTACGTATGTTTGGCGAAGTAAGTCTTGCTGCCTTTTGGGTCTGGTTTCATAGTGTCTGCACCGGGCTTCCAGTTTGCCGGACAAACTGAAATGAAAATAAAAATGTTTATTTTTTTTTCTTCCAGCAACTAGAAGTGTGTGTTCCCTGGAACACTTGTGATGCCTATTTCAGCTAGTGAATATGTGTGTGAAGTAAATCAAATAATTTTTAAGGTTAAAGTTTGATGAAAAGGGACATAATTCCGAGTCCCGAGTTGAACATGCGCAACAACATTCATCGAGGTAAGATGAAGATGTAATGATGTTTTGTGAAATTTTGTCAAATACTTCTGAAGTTATGGCCAAGGTTAGGTTGCAGCTTAAAGTGTGACTGACACCACTGGACAAAGTGATCCCAAAGTGTCTGCCATGCTATGCAGGCGACATAAAAACAGCCATAAAAAATTGTCAAACCAAGAACACGATATTACAGCAGACTTCATTTGAGTTTAGGTACGTTGATAGTATTTGCCATCTATTATTGAATCTTGCACATTTTTATTATAAACAAGAAATGTCACAGTAAGTGACAAATGCCCCCGAAGTGACCTGTAAGTGTGACCTTGACCTTGGAGCAATATGAATCCAACAGATGTATTTAAAAAAAAAAAAAAAAAAAAAAAATAATAATAAAAAATAACAATTATTAAAAAAAAAAAATTTAAAAAAATTTAAAAAAAAGAATAATAAAAAAATATATATATATAAAAAAAAAAAAAAAAAGAATATTAAAAAACAAATTAAACAATTTAAAACAAATAAATGAACAAATATATATCAAATAAAATAACATTAAAAAAAAAAAAAAAAAAAAATGAACAAAAAAAACACACAAAATGACAAAATAATAAAAAAAATTAATTTAAAACAAGTTATTTCAAAATCCGTCGAGGAATACCAGAGTTATTGTCCGACACAATTTGAACTTTGACCTCTAAGTGTGACCTTGACCTTAGGGCCACAGACCTGGATTTGTGCTCAACACATCGTCTTATTGTGGTGAGTACTTGTGCCAAGTAATTTGAAAATCCGTCCAGAAATACCAGTTATTGACCGGACACGATTTGACCTTTGACCTATGTGTGACCTTGACCTTGGAGCCACGGACCTGGATTTTGTGCGCGACACATCATGTTGGTGTGGTGAGCACTTGTGCCAAGTTACATGACCGGATCGGACATGATTTGACCTTTGACCTCTAAGTGTGACCTTGACCTTGGAGCGACGGACCTGGATTTTGTGCACGACATGTCGTCTGGTTGTGCTGAGCACTTGTGCCAAGTTGTTTGAATATCCATCCAGGAATGCCAGTTATTGACTGGACACAATTTGACTTTTGACCTCTAAATGTGACCTTGACCTTGGAGCCACGGACCTGGGTTTTGTGCAAGACACGTCGTCTAGTGGTGAGCAATTGTGCAAAGTTACTTGAAAATCTGTTCATGAATGTCAGATTTATTAACCGGACACGAAAGCACTTTGTTTTGACATTTGACCTCTAAGTGTGACCTTGACCTTGGAGCCACGGACCTGGGTTTTGTGCGCGACACGTCGTCTAGTTATGGTGAGAAATTGTGCCAAGTTATTTGAAAATCTGTCCATGAATGTCCGAGTTATTAATTGGACAAGAAAGCACTTTGTTTTGACCTCTAAATGTGACCTTGACCTTGTAGCCACTGACCTGGGTTTTGTGCGCAACATGTAGTCTAGTTGTGGTGAGCAAATGTGCCAAGTTATTTGAAAATCTGTCCATGAATGTCAGATTTATTAACCGGACACGAAAGCACTTTGTTTTGACCTTTGACCTCTAAGTGTGACCTTGACCTTGGAGCCACTGACCGGGATTTTGTGCGCGACACGTCTTGTTGTGGTGAGCAATTGTGCATAATTATTTGAAAATCTGTCCATTATTGTCAGAGTTATGATTGTACAGACGAAAGGACAATCTTTGACCTCTAAGTGTGACCTTGACCTTGGAGCCACGGACCTGGATTTTGTGCGCGACACGTCGTCTTGTTATGGTGAGCAATTGTGCGAGGTTATTTGAAAATCCGTCCATTATTGTCAGACTTATGAAGCGGACACGATTGTACACACGAACGGACAGACAGTGCAACTACTATATGCCACCCTTCGGGGGCATAAAAATAGAACACAATTCAGTCTGATTGAGCTCAACAGGGATGAAGTCAGTAATGCCTTTTAATTATCCAAATTCATCGGAAGATATGCTCTAGGTCTAGCAATTTCAAAATATTTCTGAATACCTTAAGAGCTCATAATTACTGTCAGAGCAGATTAATAAATACTTTTTCAAATACCAGTACAATTTACAGGAATATATGCTGTAACAATTTTATAAACTGAGAGATTTTGGCAAATTTAAAATTGAGTCGTGCGTGTAATAAAAAAGATATTCGTGTCAATAAATACAAGAAAAACGTGTACCCATGTCTTGCTTAACAGGGCTAATTATTTCAGTGCAAATTGGCAACATCTCAAGACCTACCTTCTCCGTGTTTGTCTGTGAACTGGAAAGCTTGCACCAGTCTAAGTGTTTCATCAACAGAGCGGCCAACTGGTAGATCATTCATCGTGATCTGTCGTAGATTACCCTTGTCGTCAATCACAAACAGTGCTCTGTAAATCGATATATATATGTAATATGGTTGCCTCTCATAAATAGCAATTGAACTAAAGGTGATGATTTGTTTGTTTGTATGGTGTTTTACGTCATTTTCAACACATGTAAGGTTATATATTGACGGTCCATTTTTTGCGGTGGAGGCAGATCACCCACTATTCCTGGGTAGAACCAGTACTGTACAGCTCATAACCATGTATTATCTAGGTATTAATACCTTCCCCTGTATTTTTTATAATATTAAAAGTGTTTTTTCATTAACAAAAATAAGGTCATTAACAATAAAAATAAAGTTTTGCCTACCTACCTACCCTATTTTTTTTTGAAGCCGTTAGCGGAAACAAACCAAAATTATTTTTTTGGCCTTACGTTTGAATTAGTGAATATCAACGAATGTCCATTGACTGATTACAACATTAACTTAAAATGAATATCAACAATGTCCATTACCCGAGTACAACATTTACTTAATAAATGGTCCTCACCTAAATGCCACACCTTCATCTTCCTTCAGTGCTCCGTAAGACTTGGTTATTTCGTATGTTTTATCAGCCAACAATGGAATATTCATATTGCCAAGTCCTCCCTGCTTTCTTGGAGTGTTGATCCTAGAAAATAAATAAAATATACAAAATATATAACGTTGGTGTTCCATAAAAGCCAAGTCAACTCGTTTTTTTAAATGCAGAATCAAACGTGTATGGTTGACTAAAACGAGAAAAAAGTCCCATATCAATATCTCTTATAGTTTTGAAGAAGTAGTCGCTACAAACTTATTTATTTTAAATCTATTTTTAGCTGTGGTGGCCATCTTGAATTTCCGGCCGACCTGAAATTTTCTAGGATCAACTAGACATCAAGATCAACATTCCTGTGAAGTTTCATGAACATCCGTCAAGTAGTTTCAGAGGAGTAGTCGCTACAAGTTTTTACTATATAACTCTGTGTAACCAAAGATGGCCACTGGCAGCCATGTTTAACGTCGAATCAAAATAATTTTCCTCAAGGATCAACATCATGTCATGCTGATCATTTTAGAAAAAGTCCCATATCAATATCACTTATAGTTTTCAAGAAGTGTTCGCTACAAACTTGTATTTTGAAAATCTATTTTTAGCCATGGCGGCCATCTTGAATTTCCGGCCGACCTGAAATTTTGCTAGGATCAATTAGACATTAAGAGCAACATTCCTGTAAAGTTTCATGAAAATCCGCCAAGTAGTTTCAGAGGAGTAGTCGCTACAAGTTTTTACTATATAACTCTATGTAAACAAAGATGGCCGCTGGCAGCCACGTTTAACGTCGAATCAAAACGATTTTTGATAAGGACCAACATCATGTCATGCTGATCATTTTAGAAAAAGTCCAATAATCAATATCACTTATAGTTTTCAAAGAGTAGTCGCTACAAACTTGTATTTTGAAAATTTATTTTTAGCCGTGGCGGCCATCTTGAATTTCCGGCCGACCTGAAATTTTGCTAGGATCATTTAGACATCAAGAGCAACATTCCTGTGAAGTTTCATGAAAATCCGTCAAGTAGTTTCAGAGGAGTAGTCGCTACAAGTTTTCATTATATAACTCTATGTAAACAAAGATGGCCGCTGGCAGCCATGTTTAACGTCAAATCAAAACGATTTTCGACAAGGACCAACATCATGTCATGCTGATCATTTTAGAAAAAGTCCCATATCAATATCACTTATAGTTTTCAAGAAGTAGTCGCTACAAACTTGAATTTAAAAAATCTATTTTTAGCTTTGGCGGCCATCTTGGATTTCACATCAACATGAATTTTTGCTAGGATCAACTAGACTTCATGGGCAACATTTCTGTAAAGTTTTATGAATATCCATCCAGTAGTTTCAGAGGAGTAGTAGTCGCTACAAATAAAAGTTTACGGACGGACAGACGGACAGACGGACGGACGACGGATGCCGCACCACGGCATAAGCTCTGCTGATCTCTGATCAGTAGAGCTAAAAAACGAGTATTTAACCCATATAATGACCTTCAGTGTGACCTTGACCTTTATATTTTAGTATGGTCATGTCGGTGATGCCATGATAAATATATATTGAAAGTTTGATGAAGAAATATCAAGAAATGAGAAAGTTATACCGTATTTCACCTTGTATAGTACACAGTTTTTTAAATAATAGGACAAATAACTAAATTAACCCAGATATATGTTCATTTCATATAAAGCCTACTAGGATGGATATACTACACTGATCACTGAATTGAATTGGGGTTTTAAGACCCACCAACACATGAACGGTTATATGGCGCCTAACAGGAATGAACATGCCAGGCTCATCCTCCATGTACAGCTGACTTGATATCACGTGATTTCCATGAATTAGACTGGTACACGTAGTATTGTACAATTCTATTCTCATAATGTTAAATGCACTTGCAGACGACAGTAAAAGCGATGATGGCGACATGAATCAAGTGTACATCTATTATAAAAAATACTTGCATATTTGTTGCAGAATTTCAATAAAGGATGATCACGTTTTCCCTTTGTTTTGCCGTTATCCGCTAAATTGTTTATAATTTTACACGTTTTGCAAACTTCAGAAATAGCTTCAGACACACTTTAAACACGGGTAAAATGGGTTATTCTATTTCTATAATCCTTTGAAGTTGACGCAAGTAGCGACACCATCTATTGATATTTTTGAGGATGTGTTAGTCTTTTGATTTAACCGACAAATACGCAGTAAAATGTGTAGGTCTAAAATGTGTATGTCTCTGACAGATAATGGAATGGACCACTCTCATTCAATAGCGACGACCTGTAACACCTAAATTAAAAATGGTTTTGCTCGGTTAAAACATTGTCTCAGCTTCCGTGTATTCATGATCGATGATTACACAGTTTATTTATATGGCATGGTCAGTTCTTTGTGTAATTCCTAGGTTTTCAGCAGGGTTTAGAATTAACGGGAGATTGATAGACAATTGTTGTACCATATTATTCTGCTTTAATTATCGTGATGCAATTAAGAGAAAAAAAATTGTTAATTTGTTAACCTTTTATTTTCGTCGAATGGTTCATCTAGGAAAACTAATATTTAATACAACTTTTGTACCCCAGTTTTGACCTCTGAGAAGCGGGGTGCATGCTATACATCGGTGCGTACAACACAAGGTAAACTTTAGTTTTTGTCAAAATAAAAATGAGTATTTCACCCATATAATATTCTTCAGTTTGACCTTGACTTTTATATTTTAGTATGGTCATGTCGATTTTGTCATGATGAGTATATATTGAAAGTTTGATGAAGAAAAATCAAGAAATGAGAAAGTGATAACCAACGTCAAGTTTTCGTGAAGCTCTACTGATAGGTTTTGATAGCTAGATCAGCATTCCGGTGAAGTTTCATGAAAATCTGTAAAGTTTCAGAGGAATAGTCGCTACAAGTTTTTACTGTATAACTCTATGTAAACAAAGATGGCCACTGCAGCCATATTTGACACGAATCAAAAATGAATTTTGGTTAGGACCAAGTACATGTCACACCAGTCATTTTGGTAAAGGTTCCAGTTCAATATCACTTACGTTTTTTGATAAGTAGTCGCCACAAAATCGCATTTTTTAAATCTATTTTTAGCTGTGGCGGCCATCCTGAATTCCGGCCGATCTGAATTTTTGCTAGGATCAACCAGACATCAAAAGCAACATTCCTGTGTGAAGTTTCATGAAATTTCGTCAAGTAGTTCCAGAGAAGAAGTCGCCACAAAAAAAGTTTACGGACGGCCAGACGACAGATGCCGCACCAAGGCATAAGCTCTACTTATCAAAGACTTTTTTGATCTTTGATCAGTAGAGCTAAAAATGAGTATTTAAGCAATATAATGACCTTCAGTGTGACCTTGATATTTTAGTATGGTCATGTTGATGTTGTCATGATGAGTACATATTGAAAGTTTGATGAAGAAATATCAAGAAATGAGAAAGTTATAGCCAACGTTACGTTTTCATGACGGACTGACGACAAAGTGATCCATATGTACCGCATTTTTCTTCGAAAAGGCGACACAAAAATTAGATCATGCAAGATTCATGGTTCATTAAGACCCAAGTCAACTTTTACAATTGTGTATCCTAAATATTGTAACACCTTATATGCATGTATGGAAACCTTTCAGAACAGTATTTTCAATGCTTTTCCTGTGGCAGCCTTCTTGGAAAATGACACGCAGATCTAGAAATTGAACACAGTTGATATTTTATTTTCATAAAGATGAACACGTAGTTTAAAATTGATATGTTAAAAACAGTGACCACGTTGTCCGGAAACCTTCGGGATGGCAAGAGGAACATACAAAGCCCATTGCAAGTCTCTCTTTTGCTCTATGGGTGTTCGGGACGATAATAAACAAAATAATGGGCTGTTGAACTACCAATTAATTAATTAGACAAGCACTTACCATGCCAAGTGTGAGAAATGGCTATCTGTAGAGGCAGCCACCACTTCACAGTTGATGGCACGGAATTCTTCTACACGCTCACTGAACGCAATAATCTCAGTCGGGCAGACAAATGTGCTGAAATAGACATGTTTGGGATCAAAATTTAAATACCGGATTATTATAAACGTGCTGAAACAGGCAATACCGGAATCAATAATCAGATAAATGTGCTGAAACAGACATTTCCAAAATAATCTGAAACAGACATTACTGGAATCAATAATCAGATAAACGTGCTGAAACGGAAATATTTTAAATAGGTATTACTTGAATCAAATATCAGACAAAAGTACCAAAATAGGCATTGCCAGAATCACATATCAGATAAGTGTTTTGCAACAGGCATTATCAAAATTAAATGTCATAATAAATGTGCTAAAACAGATATCACCGCATTCAAATATCTGATAAATGTGCTAAAACAGAAATTTTCGGATTCAATAACCTGGTAAATGAGCTGACAGATTCAATTACCTGATAAATGTTCTTAAACAAGCATTACCGGAATCAAATGAGTCGAATGCTGTTTAGCAGCTCACCAACAGTTACACATAGGTTATTTAGAGCCGCCAAGAGAAAGTGGAATTCCTATTAGAAATCCAGGAACCTGCCCTGCTTTTACTGATGCATAGATTCCAATGGTCTTTAACATGCTCAGAGAACAGACTCCGAAACAGTGGACCCATAGGTTTGTATTCCCAACCAACATATGAGGCAAAGAGAAATTGGCGTGCGCAAAAACACATGGACGAACTCCAGAAGTGCCTGTGAGGCTTGAACACAGGTCCTTCAATTTCAAGTCCACCGTGCTAATCACTGGACCATGCCACCCCAGACTAGATCAGCATGTTGAAACAGACAAAACAGTGATCAAATCTCCGACAAATGTTCTGAAATAGAGACCAAATGAGGCAGAAAAATTAGTTGAAATATAGACCTTATCCAGACTAAATCAATTTTACAAAGTGCTAAAACAATGGCTAACGACAATCAATCAGTGAGAGATGAAAAAAGCTACAAACATCTTGTCATCATTACTTGGACAAACAATATCCATAGGGAAGCCAGAAGTATGCACTTCAAATTCCAATATAATGCTGATATTTCAGCACACTAAACATGAAGTGCAAAGTACATATTAGGGCTGATTGGCTTCAACATAAATAAACACACTAGTAACCTCAGAATCATGTTTGTCATTTGTCTTTGTTTTGAATTATAAGCCCATTATAACAACCATTAAGTCAGCCAGATTAAGACCACAGCTGCTGCAGTTCCTAAAATATGAGAGGTTACATGTCCATCCGTGATCAGAGGAAGGACCTTTAGTATCTCTGACAGTATACTTTAAAGGTATGCCTAAAGAACATCAATACTGAATAAATATTATACCACAAATTGTGTTACATAGCCTGATCTCCACATGTGATCAGTTCACTTGCTGCATATCTTATCAGTTCTTATTAAATATTACGGTATTATATAACCAATGTTGACATTGTGGAAATTTATACTACCATATCGATATTATGGTATTATACAACCGAGATACACAGACATCATTCAAATTAGTGTTATTAAATAATGAGGGCAAATTACTAAATTAACCCAGATATATGTTCATTTCATATGAAGCCTACTAGGATGGATATATATATATGATAATTTAAATATACTGCAATGATCATACAACTGAATTGGAGTTTTAAGGCGCACCAACACATGTAAGGTTATATGGCGCCAAACAGGGATGAACATGCCAGGCTCATTCTCCATGTGCATCGAGATAAAATATGGAGAATGGGTCTAGAACCTTTTCACCTGCAGAACTGCAGAGTTGCTGCAAATTCTATTGTAGACACTCCATTTACGCTGGAGTCACGTTTATTGCTTTTCTGGCACTGCTCTAGTGATGTGAGCGAGATGGCACCTGAAACAATGCAAGGGGTCATGATGAAGAAGAACAAACATGAGGTCAATGATTTTGAAGCTCTACTGATTGATTTTGATTTCAGGAAGTAGTCGCTACAAACTGGTTTTTTGAAAATCTATTTTTAGCCGTGGTGGCCATCTTGAATTTACGGCCGACCTGAAATTTTTCTAGGATCAATAAGACATCAAGAGCAACATTCCTCTAAAGTTTCATGAAAATCCGTCAAGTAGTTTCAGAGGAGTAGTCGCTACAAGTTTTCATTATATAACTCTATGTAAACAAAGATGGCCACTGACAGCCATGTTTAACATTGAATCAAAACGATGTTCGACAAGGACCAACATCATGTCATGCTGATCATTTTAGAAAAAGTCCCATAGCAATATCCCTTAGAGTTTTCAAGAAGTAGTCGCTACAAACTTGTTTTTAAAAACCTATTTTTAGATTTGGCGGCCATCTTGGATTTCACATCTACATGAATTTTTGCTAGGATCAACTAGACTTCATGGGCAACATTTCTGTAAAGTTTCATGAAAATCCATTCAGTAGTTTCAGAGGAGTAGTCGCTACAAAAAAAAGTTTACAGACAGACAGACGGACGGACAGACGGACGGACGACGGACGCCGCACCACGGCATAAGCTCTGCTGATCTCTGATCAGTAGAGCTAAAAATGAACATGAACTTGTGGGGTCTACCCCTCTGCCTACCACTGTACTGATCAATTCTACTTACAAATCTGCAGGATAAAAGAAGAAGACAAGGTATTTCCCACGATAGTCTGCCAGCGATATATCCTTGAATTCTCCGTTAACTACTGCCGTACCGCTCCATTCTGGTGCAGGCTTTGTAAGCTTCAATTGTGACATAGTGGAAAGTTTCTGAAAATTAAACAAACAATGAGCATGCATCAGTTAGCGCTGAAAATGAAGAAGTAGGTAACTGTAAGTAACGGTGACATACATTTAGGTAAAAGTGACCAACATTAAATTTTTAACCTTATTTTTAAATGAAGGCATATGGTCCACTTTTTAAGGCTATGATTTCCTGCCAATGCATAGGTTTAACACATTGGTGCAAATTATTACAAAATTATTAACAGCGGCGTAGCGTGGAATACTCAAATTCTCATGTTACGCTGAAAAATCGAAAATAAACACAATAAGTCCAAACTTATTTCAAAATAATGAATTTTAAAAGTGAAGATAGAGGGGTATTGTGCTGCCCACTCCCACATCCGTGAGTATTTGTTGTTTTTTAAAAATGTGTAGACAAAAAAGTATATGAAATCCTTTGCTAAATTTTAATTTGCTACCTACCGTATGCTTTAAACATATTGTATTGCCATATCTTATGCACATGAGTTGGGCCACAAATTCTAACAACATTAGCTATTGCCCTTCCTTACCTACAAGGCTGAATGATTTCAGTTTATAAATATAATGTGAGGATGACAACCTTCAACTTCACTCAACCTTCCTGAAGGACACATGCTACTGCACACTAGTACATGTAGAATGTGTCATAAGTAAATATAGGCTTGCACATTATTATTTTTTTAAAAGCATGACAATTATTGTATTTCACTGCTTACAGACATGTACACCACAAAGAATAGACTGACACATCCGGGTATGAAACTATTTAAAGATGCCTTTACTATCTCAATCTGTCAAGGCATTTAAAGGGACACATGACAATCTTTGGTTTTGAAAAACTCACAGCGTCCCGTTAGTTTTCCTACATTTGCATTTGTTCAATCATTGATATTAATTATTAAAATAGTTCAAAGCAAATTGCTTTTTCAGATTACTATAATATATTAAACAATTTGGTAGTATAACGAAAACAACTGAAATCTTAAATTATTATTTAATTATATGCCAGCATAAAAGTGAAAATGATGCAGGATTAATAAATCGAGGTGCTAATGTTAATGCTGGATAAAAACTCAAGATTGCCGTGTGTCCCTTTAATATTTGATTGATTTTTTAACAAGATAGGTGCTCTCTGGAACATGTGTCTTCTGGAACATGTGTCTTGTTCCAGATTGTACCCTACGTGACTATTGTCATTAAAGATAAAGGGAATGTTAAAATCAAACACGAGTGAAAATTTTTCACAAAATACGTTCGATGTGAAGGGAAAAGATTGGAGAGTTACATGTACTTAAGTTTAGATTATAATCACTCAAGTTATTTGGCAGACATCATTAATTTCAACAATTATCACCAATTAAGCGGAAATAACTTCAGCATTACTGAAGCAATCTGGCTGGTTATCAATCTCGACCGAGACATTTTCCCCATAAGCATTGTGTCCCTGTTTGGAAAGGTTTTGATTAAAATTGCTCGTTATTGAGCGCACATCGTCAATTTCAATGATTTCCACCATTTATGGGATGTCAACTACAGGGTTACTGTTGCAATCTGGCTGGTTACAGAATCTGACCAAGATGTTTTGGTCATAAGCATTGTGTCCAAGTTTGGTTAAGTTTTGATTAGAATTACTAAAGTCATTGGGCTGACTGTATATACATGCACAGAATTTCAACAAATGTCACCAATTAAGGGGCGTTAACTCTGGGGTTAATGGTGCAATCCTGCTGGTTATAGCATTACTGAAGCAATCTGGCTTGTTACATATTAAAGATTGTGTCGGAGTTTGGTTAGATGTTTATTAGGACTCACTTTAAGTTACTGACAACAATACATTCCAACAATGACTAGCATATAAAAAAGCGACCTAAAATGATGGAACTTCACTGTGATCTTCACAGGTGATTATTGTCATGTGTATATACCATATTTCGCCTAATAGTAGCACCCTATACAAAATGCCAAATAGGGTGCTCTTATAAACTTTGAAAAGTTACTAGTTTAAATTGGAATTATATTTTTTAGTGGGGATTTTTGGATACAAAAGTTCAAAATTGTATTGAATTTGTTGTTGTTTTTAATGTAAAAAAGTGTCTATAATGGGGGGTGGGGGTTGATTTTTTAGTGGGGATTTTTGGATACAATTTTTCCCCATTTTTTTTTTTTAATGTGGAAAAGTGTCTATATGGATGGGTGGGTGGTTGGGGAGGGGTCTATATGGAAACAACTGGCAAATATATGGAAGAAAAAAATTAGGCTCATGTGGCATATGGAAAAAAACAACTAACAGAGGCTCTCTTGTAGTTTCAGAGTTTTTTTTTAGATGTTCCTATGTAATTCTGTAAAGTTGTGATCCCATTGGGTGCAGTGTTTCCGCGAGAGCACGTTTCTTGCATTTATGATCGGTGACGCGACATAAATCAGCATGTGCGTTTTTCATGATGCAATGAAATTGACTAGGCTAGAAATGAAATACCTGTCAAATTATCGCCGTAAAGCTTCAAATGTAAGGAATCATGACAGAACTTATTTCTATCTACACATCTTGGTCTATATTTAGAACAGGAACAAGAGGTCAATGACCTTGAAGCTCTACTGATAGGTTTTTGTTAGCTAGATCAGCATTCCTGTGAAGTTTCATGAACATCTGTCCAGTAGTTTCTGAGGAGTAGTCGCTACAAGTTTTCATTATATAACTATATGGAAACGAAGATGGCCGCTGGCGGGCATGATTAACGTCAAATCAAAATAATTTTTGACAAGGAGCAACATCATGTCATACTGATCATTTTAGAAAAAGTCCCTTATCAATACCACTTATAGTTTTCAAGAAGTAGTCGCTACAAACTTGTATTTTGAAAATCTATTTTAAGCCATGGTGGCCATCTTGAATTTCCGGCCGACCTGTAATTTTGCTAGGATCAATTAGACATCAAGAGCAACATTCCTGTCAAGTTTCATGAAAATCCGTCAAGTAATTATAGAGGAGTAGTCGCTACAAGTTTTTACTAGATAAATATGTAAACAAAGATGGCCGCTGACAGCCATGTTTAACATCAAATCAAAAATATTTTTGACAAGGACCAACATCATGTCATGCTGATCATTTTAGAAAAAGTCCCATATCAATATCACTTATAGTTTTCAAGAAGTAGTCGCTACGAACTTGTTTTCTGAAAATCTATTTTAAGCCGTGGTGGCCATCTTGAATTTCCGGCCGACCTGAAGTTTTGCTAGGATCAATTGGACATCAAGAGCAACATTCGTGTGAAGTTTCATGAAAATCCATCATGTAGTTTCAGGAGTAGTCGCTACAAGTTTTCATTATATAACTCTATGTAAACAAAGATGACCGCTGGCAGCCATGTTTAACGTTGAATCAAAATAATTTTCGACAAGGATCAACATCATGTCATACTGATCATTTTAGGAAAAGACGCATATCAATATCACTTTATAGCTTTCAAGAAGTTGTCGCTACAAACTTGTTTTTTGAAAATTTATTTTTAGCCGTGGCGGCCCTCTTGAATTTCCAGACGACTGAAATTTTGCTAGGATCAATTCGACATGAAGAGCAACATTCCTGTCAAGTTTCATGAAAATCCATCAAGTAGATTCAGAGGAGTAGTCCCTACAAGTTTTCATTATATAACTCTATGTAAACAAAGGTGGCCGCTGGCGGCCATGTTTAACGTCACATCAAAATAATTTTCGACAAGGATCAACATCATTCCATACTGATCATTTTAGAAAAAGTCCCATATCAAGAAGTACTCGCTACAAATTTGTTTTTGAAAATATATTTTTAGCTGTGGCGGCCATCTTGAATTTCCGACCAATCTGAAATGTTGC
Source organism: Cyrtodaria siliqua (assembly GCA_037043455.1). Taxonomy (NCBI): domain Eukaryota; kingdom Metazoa; phylum Mollusca; class Bivalvia; order Adapedonta; family Hiatellidae; genus Cyrtodaria; species Cyrtodaria siliqua. Next base: position 105,953 of record JAWPHD010000673.1, on the reverse strand, counting down.
TAGGATCATTTAGACATCAAGAGCAACATTCCTGTTAAGTTTCATGGAAATCCGTCGAGTAGTTTCAGAGAAGTAGTCGCTACAAGTTTTTACTTAATAACTCTATGTAAACAAAGATGGCCAATGTCGAATCAAAACGATTTTCGACAAGGACCAACATTATGTCATGCTGATCATTCTAGAAAAAGTCCCATATCAATATCACTTAAGAGTTTTCAAGAAGTAGTTGCTACAAACTTGTTTTTTAAAAATCTATGTTTAGATTTGGTGGCCATCTTGGATTTCACATCAACATGAATTTTTGCTAGGATCAATTAGACTTCATGGGCAATATTTCTGCAAAGTTTCATGAAAATCCATTCAGTAGTTTCAGAGCAGTAGTCGCTACAAAAAAAGTTTACGGACGCACAGACAGACAGACGGACGGACGGACAGACTGACACCATGGCATAAGCTCTGCTGATCTCTGATCAGTAGAGCTAAAAACTAATACCTGTACATTCGTGTTATTGTCGTCGTCATATCGATCATATAACATCTCATAATTTCATTTCATTTTACTGTTAGTCGATTTTGGTTATTTGCATAGCCCATTTGTCAAGAAAATATATGCGATTAAACAGAGTATTCGAATAGGCGAAATTGAACATTTTGTACATGTAGCGGTGCACGTTTCTACTTTCGTTTTACTGTTCTGTTAATACTTACATAGAAACTCCATAAATGCGAGTTAATTCTATGTAAGACGTTCGATAGGATTAATACTGTGCATATCCGTTTTGTATTTACTGTTATTTGATAGATTTTATGCAATATGTATGCCTATTTGTTTTCTTTCAACCTGCGTTGTTTTGCTAAGTGTCGTGTGAATTACACAGCCATGATAATAACACAAACGCATATTTTATTTTTCATTTGTTAAGTAACCTCTATGAGCTACTCAATGTCATATGCATCTCTGCCGGCACTTGCAAACTGGGAGCAATAAATAATTAACAACACATTGCTTTACATTGCGTACAAACTTATTATTAAATTGTGTATGCTAATTGGTGAGCGATCGTCATGGCGTGGAAGCTTTATGGAAGCTGCACAAAATGGTAAACTTTCTCTCGGCAAGTCAATTAGCACCTTTTGTCAATCAATTTGCCTCGCAAATCTCTGTGACCGCGTCAATCAATTAACAGTTGAAAAATACAGGTAAATCTCTGTGACCGCGTCAATCAATTAACAGTTGAAAACAGGTAAATTTGACGTTCAGTATGCAATTAGCCAGATATTCGTTATGCAATTTTCCGGAATGAGACAAAAGAATACGAATGGTTTTGTGTTTCGAAACTTTATGCAATTAACCGAAATATGCAATTAACCGATATGCGATTAAACGGAATCGACTGTATTATGCTAATCAAAATTAGGCTTTTGTTATGTTTCATTATGTTGTTCATTTTACAGTGATCATAATGCCATCTTTGTGGCCCATGATTGGAAAATAAAGTTATTCATTCTTGGTCTATTTTTACTTTTTGAACAGGTTAAACTAATATCAGTACTTTCCGACTTATTGTCGTCGTCATATCGATCGCGTATATGTGTGTCTCAGTAGGTAGACGCTTATATAAAAACACTACCAAATAAAAGTGCGTAGATGATCATGATACAGCCTCTAAAATGGCAGACGAACCCAAAATGAAACGCCGGTTAATTTCTTTTTTTGCTGACAAATCCACCGAAGATGTCTAATCAACTAATAATGCATGCCTACATGTATCTGAATTCACATGGTATATTCATAAAATTGCATGTCCAAATTTGACAAAATATGACCCCCAGTTTATTCCATAAGGGGTCAAGGATGACCCCTAAAAATTTGAGACCTGCAGAAACACTGTGGTTGGGGGCCAAATTTTACCCCAGTGTCACAAAGTAGAGGCCCATAAGCTAATGCTACATGCAACATTTTAGAACTCTAGCTCCTAATTTTTGTTTCAGAGCAAAAGACCATTAGAACAAAGCTGGTAGAGGACCATAAGCTCATACCACGTGGGTTACAATTAAACCCCAGGTACACCATTTGAACAATAACTTGGTAGATGTCCACAAGCTAACCTAAGACAATAATGCCTTCTATGTAAGGCAAGTGACCCCTGGGGCAGGACCAAATTTAATCCCAGACACTATTTGAAATTGAATTGGGGGTGGGGGGTCCTAGCTCTGTCTCTAGCAGGATTTGCAGAAATTGGATTCTAACCCGGAAACCCTGTGTAGTTGAACAAACATGAAACATGAACAAACTTGATAGAGAACCATGCTACATGTAAAATATCTGACACTAGTTCTTGTAGTTTCAGAGATTTTGATTTCATTTTCCTATATTCTTTTCTCTTGATATAAAACTGTGACCACTGGGAGGGAGTCTAATTTGACACAAGAATCATCACAGTGGATACGTTTCAACTTCTTATCCATGTGAATACACTGCACCATAAAATGTTAAATACTAAATATAATAAACTGAAATAAGTCCCTCTAAATAACCTTTAAAATGTGTTGAGCTATTCAACACAAAAATATTTTAAATACACTACCTGGTCCACTTCACCTGTCTTTACATTAAATCCACCTAACTGCAGATTTTGCTTGGTATTTTCCTTTGTTGGATCAATAATATGAGAACAGTTACTGGTAGCTTTAATATCAATTCTCTGTTTTTCCAACTCCTTAACATAGCCGGCATACATTGGTGATTGATCAGATGTTCATATTCCCCCAGGTGAGCAAGATCCTAATGGCCTATAACTGTACCCAAATTAGGGCACTTTAACTTGTTACTATGCACATTTGTTAGATTACAATCTTCATGTCAATCACTCCAGGTCCATACACAAGCCACCAATATCCCCAATATCCCACTTAGTATAAATAAACAATCAGACAGTAAGAAGCCAGAAAAATCTAAATTTTACTTTCTATCTGAAATTCAAATAAAGCCCAGTCTGCTTTTTCAAGGGTCTTTTTACAAGTATCATGAAGCCATAAAAATAAAGTAAATACTAGAAGTTTGGATATAAACCCCGAGTCCAAATGCACAGTTCCGTACATTAAATTGGTATTTATTTTCCGACTACACACCTTTCATGTTTTAATCTTGCAATTCCTGCATTCCATTGATAATCATATTTCAAATGAACATTATGATAACACTGAAAACATTTCCAATATACAAATATCTTACTTTTTAACAAACAGAAAAATCTTTTTTTATTTTATTGAAAGAAAATCCATCTCTCATTTCAAAATCTTGTAAAGGCTTTTATCTTTTTGTAAAATAAAATATGTTGCCTGGTATAAACCATTACACCTGAAATGTCACAACTTAGATTCCCAAATTCCTGATCCATGTACTATTCTAGGAAATCTGACCTTTTCACAGATAGCAAATTGATCTGCTTCAGCTGATCTATTTAGTTGTCATGGAAACCAACAAGAATTGTTTCACAATTAAGTAAACAATTAAGTAATTAAAATGCAATAGTTTAACCATTTAGAAAGTCATAATAAATTCTTATTAGAATGTTTACTGTGGCCATTCAATGCTCAAATTATAGAATATCAAAACCTCAATGCCAAATGATTCATCGTATTCTTTATTTATATAGAGTTACAATAATTTAGCGTAATTTATAAGAAATGAACGCTGTAACTCTGCTGCACAATTATGCAATTCATTCCATAAGATCAATAATAAAGTATTTAAAGACCAGATTATGCTGCCATATGCATGGCAGACATCTAGCCTAATAAATTGGCTCCTATGCATTTTTTTTTTTATTATTCTGACGTTCTATGTAACTGCATATACTTGATGCTCGCCAATACGAAAAATTCCAAAAGAGCATTAAACGTGCATTTTAACACACTAGGCAGACATGATCACATTTAATGTGTAGTGCTTTAGATATTGCAGACACATAATGGAGAAATGGTGCACACATTGTTATCGTGAGTTATTACATACCATTACTGGGGAATGTAGGAATGATAACACAAGCACATTTGCATAGTTTACATTAGGTTATAGGATCTGAACAATCAACCAAGATGACAGGCTAGTTTTGCTTTGCTTTGCATGTGTCATCATTTTCTTAATGTTAATAATATTATCAATGCCTTAGAACGTAAATTAGAAAGTACATATTGTTCATGGTGGAAAGATCAGTTGTCTTTTAAATAAAAAACTTTCATTTTATAGGCTAGTAAAAAGTGACTTTAAATATGAAAATTATCTTATATTAAATGTTGATCCAAATATAAAACAAACATAGTTACACCAGACTTTGGATAAATGCACACTGTTTATTTATAGAAACAGGGAGATATAAGAGACCAAAAGTCCCACGAGAAGATAGATTTTGTTTTTATTGTTAAAATGATAGTACTGAAGATGAACAACACCTTTGTAATATATATAATACTCTAAGAATTAAGACTATAAACATATTGTCTCAGTTACCGTAGATAGTAAGTGATAAATGCTCCCTTCTAAAACTATATTGTAACTTGTTTGATGCAGAGATTACCCTTATAATCAGGCAATATGTTTATGATGCTTTTGATGCTAGGTCTACAGTAATTTAATTATTATTAACACTGTTGCTTACACTACACGTTAAGATACCTTCGAAACAGAATGCACAAATAATAGTCCTAAGGCCTAAAAAAAAAAATTGTGTGGTTCGGGTCACCCGACCCGACCCTACCTACGAATACCCGCCGACCCTGACGTTTTTTTGGTCCATTTCGAAAAAAAAAAAAAAAAATAACAATATAAAGTCACGGTAATTATAGTACATAATTCAGTGCATCTTCTTTGCGTTCATAAAAAACAATCCTTAAAAAAAAAATAAAAAAAAATTCCGACCTTACCAATTTTGAACGTTACCCGAACCACACATTTTTTTTTTTTTGGCCTAACCATTCCCTGGATGTAAGATTATTAGCATTCGTGTGTGTGTACTTATGTGTATAATGCACATTATGTATGTGTGTGTATATATTTATATGCATATGTGTGCATGTGTAGCATGTGTAGCATGCATGAGCAAATGCACACTACCCAGAATGAGCATATGGAGGGATCGGTGCAAGACATGTTTAACCCATATGTACATCAAGTCAACTTGAGAGTCTTGCGCAGGCCCTCAATTTATAATGATACACTAAACCAAATTGCTAAGTACCTACAGTCATGTGTACCTAAGAATATATCAATAATATTCTCATTGTTTTGTGCATTTTGAGCTTGATTAGAGATAGTTAAACTGCAAAATAACGAGTGTAAATCGTCTGCTCTGATTGCATGTACATATTTTAAAACTTTTAAGTCAATGCGTTTTCTTAGAAATAAGTTATAACATTCAACTAGGTATATAGGATTTTATTAAGTACTTCGAATTAGTGAAGCTTTCGATGTTCCCAATTCTAAAATATGCCAGTTAAAATTACTTTGACATCATGTTTTACTAGCATTACCACTACAAATGCGTTTGCAAAAGAAATTTTCAAAATATTTAATGGTATCGCTGAATTAGAGTTACTTGAATTTCAAACAATATGGAGCGCGGTGGTCTAGTGGTAGAGCGTTGGACCCATGATCCAAAAGTCGTGGGTTCGATTCCCGTCATTGCCATATGCGTTGTGTCCCTGAGCAAGACACTTTATCTGCATTGCTTAGTACTGGTTCTACCCAGGAAGACATCGAGAGTGATTCAAATAAGTTCATAGAGCTTTCGTTACAATCGATGTAAAATAAATAAGTTTAAACTAAACAATATTCAATTTAAAGGGAGGTAATTTAAGATATCCATATTTAATTTTTTTATAGACGGAGAATCTGCGATAAATGGGTCAAATTTTTATGTTTTTTTCTATTATTTCAAACCAATTTTAAGTATTTTATATCTTTAAGCAATCTTTGACTCATGTTATGTGTTTTATCAGCACATTTCATGTTTTCATATAAAGGGAGGGTAACTCAAAAGATGTAGCAATTTAAACAAAAAATAAATGTTTTACAAACTATAGGTCAAAACTAAATATTTATCACATATCTATTCTAAAATATATTTAAAATACAAAAGCGAGTAATTAGGAAATTTGTTCATTGTACATTAAAATCTGCTGTTTTTACTTGTATGTAATCCATATGTTATCTGGAAATCGTTAGGTCTAGGAGTAGATATTGGTGATGGTGATAAAGTATGTGTTATCATGCTAGGCTCGCGTTAACCATTCGCCAAATCGCCATAGACGAAAAAAATCCGAACTGGCGATTGAAAATCGTAAGAAATACATATCAGATTCGCCAGACATCGGCGGTCTGGCGAATCCAAATTTCCGACCGATTTTGTCTAAAATCTCAGAAAATCCCGAATTCTAATACACATAGTCTTTCACTGTTTATAAGCCACTACCCCGCTGGGTGTTGTTAGCTAATTAGCGACAATCAATTTGGACTGATAAACTAATTATCGCAGTGTTTATTGAAGACTGCTGTCAAATTGTCGGTGTGCGATAGACTCTGCCCACTGTTCCGGCTCTTGCTGTCAATCAACTGGTTTGTGACAATATTATCCCCATATTTAACTGCGTTATCGAGCCGGGTAAAACTTAAAAATAACATGGCGCTCTCTAGCGGCCAAAATGTCTTTTCAAAACAGAAAGTTTGGCAAAGTTTGCTTACGAATTAATAAGCTGGAGATGCCGTCGGTGTTTTTGAACTTTACGATCACTGATAAAACTAATTAGTTATACACACGGTAACGTAAACTGAAACAATGACAAGTGTGAACCGATGTTTGATCGGCTGTCTCTGAATTGGGATAATTTATGGTTGAACAATCAACATGAAAAAATACAAAAGGTGCGCTTATCCAAAATATTGGTACAATTTTAGAATGAAGTGGCTTTTATTACTTATTCTGTGCATGATATTCTTGGTGTATGTAGCATTTCTGAATTTTGTCTCACAATGCAGCGCGATCTTTCTAGCTCCTTTGGAACTCCTGTTAGTTGAACTTGTTTTATATGCTTCAGCTTAGCCTTACATTTTCAAACATTTTTAAATATATTTATTTCTATGAATGTTATTATATTGAAATACATTTAAGAAAATACTAAATGGTCTAATAAATGGTGACAAGAGTCTGTATTTTTATATTTTCTTATTATATGCATGCATTCGTTCTGTCTTTTTTTTAAATTTCAGTCGACAATTTTTAAAAATTAAAATAGCATTAAATTAAATACAATTTTTAAAACTTTTTGAATATTGTAAAGCTCCACTTGTAATTATAAGCACTAAAGCAGAATGCATATGATGTGGACATATTGATACATGTAGGTTAATAAAGCATACTTTTTTAACTTACTACTGATGTGTACGCAAACGAAAAGTTTTAGCGCCTCCAATTCGTTCAAAAATATCTCGGCAAAAGTCTGGCTAAAGACATTCTAATCTGGCTAAAGGAATATTTAGGGCTTTAGCCAGATTTGGCTAAAGGGTTTAAAATCCTAGCGCTAGCCTAGTCATGTATGCGGATGATATTGTACTGCTGGCCGAAAATGAAAAAGATTTACAGCTATTGTTAAATACACTAGATGATTGGTGTGAAACCAATTTTATGTCAGTCAATATAAATAAAACTAATGTTGTGCATTTTAGACCAAGATCAAAACCAGTGCCCCAGATAACCTGTCCTTTATATAATGATATCAGAGCTAATTAAATTTATATGATAAAGCAATAAGCCTAAATCCCTATTTTTATAACTCTACAGAAGAACAAAAATTAGTATATTTATTCACAAATGCAGACTTAATTTGTATATGTGCCAAATCCTGCTTCTTAATTCTGCTACGTCGATCTAGCTTTTTGTATCGCTAGTCTTTTTTCCTTCTTAAATATGCCCAACAATGTCAATTTTATATATGTAAATAATGTCAGTTTGTTTTTATCATATCTTGATTCTGTTTTATTTTCTTCTATGAAAATGATGCTAATCAGTTCCTTTTTGATCTGTTCATGGGGGATAAATGATTTTTTAATTTTGTTCTAATGCGCAATAGTGCTTTGTTTATTTTGTCAAATCTTACAATACTCATTCTTAGTACATATTTTATAGAAAGATTAGGCCTTTTTTTTTTAATAACTTGGTTTACGGATTTTTTCTGAAAAAATTACGTCAGGAGGTCGAAATGAAAATAAAAATAAACTTACTCGGGGTGAAATTGAGAGAAAAAATTACAAGCAAAATGTTGACGTTTTAAGTCAAAAAGGGGGAGAGAATCAAAAATCGAACATCACTTTTCGTAGATCCCTATCGAAATCCATGTTTAATAGCATACTTTAGATAACTGAGCATGTCCTTGACACGAGTGGAATAAAAGAAAAAAAAAGAATAAAAAAAAAGAAAAAAAGAAAAAAAAAAAGTGAAAAGTACATTTTTATTTTTTTTCCAAAACGGGAAAATTAGACTCGGCGGATCCGTAAACCAAGTCATTAAAAAAAAAAAGGCCTTAGCATCATTTATATAGTCTTAATGTGTAATATATATGCTAATATCGTTTGAGTTTTGATGTTATTACATGTAGCTACTTTTAAAATATGTTGATGGTTTTATAACTATAGTCTCTTATAATTCTAATTAGAATGGCATGGATATCTTATATCGAGGATAAGATTATCCTCCCACAGACTTAGAATTGAAACTGGCAGATATTCACAAAATAGAACTGATAGAAATCAGAGATATTGTACATTGTGTAATAGTACAGACTTAGAAGATGAATATCATTTTATTTTAATTTGTCCTTTGTACGAACAATTACGTAAATTATATGTTAAACAATATTATTACAGACATCCAAGTGTTTTTAAATTTATTCAGCTGATGCAATCTTCAAGCCAACATGAGCTTTTTAGATTATCTAGGTTTGTTAGGGAAGCATTTATTATTCGCAATACTGCAATGTATAATGAGTAAAAAATGTATGTTCATCCTCATGGGACATGACATGTAAACTATTAAAACTTAAAAGTTTACATGAAACTATGTAATAGGAATAGTTTAATCCTTATAACATAAATACGTGATCCAGAGTGAATGTGTGAGACATTTCGGGTGTCAGAGTGAATGGGTGAGTTGTATGAGTGTATAGTATGCATGGTTGTGTGTTTGTACTTTTTCATTGTTTAATGTAAAAATTGCATTGACCTGTCACATATTAACAAATGTAATATGTATTTATATGACGAGAAACATTTGTTTAAGTCATAAATAAAGAATATGTTCTGTTCTGTTCTGTTCTTATAATGCTTACGATGTTTTATTTATGTTTGTATTTATTGTAAACCATGATGAGACTTTAATAAAGAAATATATATATATCTTAATTGCTATCATATGATTTGATTTCCTGTTTGTTCATTGTCATGTGCACATTGTTATGAATATTACAATAAAACATTCTATTCTATTCTATTCATTTCGGCTTGCTTACCGGTACATATAATTAAAAATACAAGACTTGACCCTTGCTTTATGTAAATGTCCTTTGGTATGAAATTGTTTAAGGTGTGAAATGACTTGCATAAGGCAACACCCTTCCATTTAAAAAGCAAACAAAGCAAACACAGCAAACTGCCATCCCCAGCCATTTTTTTCACCCCGAGACTACCCCGAGACTTTGAATGTTGTTCAAAGGAACACAATAATCACTGAAATTGTTTTGCAAATGAACAACACTATATATTATGACAGAGAATGGCATTACTTCAAAAATAACACATTTTACGGTATTAAGACTTTTTATTAAAAATATAAAGGGCAACAACTCCAACAGTTTTACCTGCTATATCTTCCCTTGCTTCCTACACAACATTACTTGCTAGTGATCTTGTACATACGTTTTGGCATGGTAGCATATATAATAGTTTTTGAGGAGTCAATGTTTTTTCCCTTATATAAGTGGTACTAAAACACGGTACCATTCCCAATGGCAAAAAGTATGTGATTTTTTTTTTAAATAATTTCGGTGACTTAAAAGATGGAGAAGGACAAAATAAATTTGTTTAGGTGAGGGTAATACTACAAGAGAATGTATACATGGTAATGTGTTTGAAAAGTTTTAAAGAAACTAATCCACCAAATAATGGCACACTTACACTACAAAACCGTTTCAAACACCCCCCGTTGAGGGCATGGCAGATGAGGTGTGGAGAGAATTGATGTACATGTAATTTTGAAGTAAAAACTGTTTTATCAATTGGGTTTATTGTGGGTGGGGCGTTGGATTTAGGTGAGCAGCTCCATAATGCAACATAATTATGGTGACACAGAAATATGTGAGCAGTATGTTTATTTTTCGAACCCTGGTGTTTGTCAAATTATTACAAGAAAACAGTGAAACAAACAGTATGTTTATTTGTTAAATTCAATACAAGAAAACTGTGATACAAAGTACCACAAGTCAGTTAGAACAGTTACACAAAATAGGAAGGGGAATGAATACGATAAGGAAACCAAAAGTGTATAGATGTTAGGAAAATACTTTATTTTTAACTGTCAACAATCAAAACATACAAACATTCTACAGTCTGCGAAATTAGCGGTTGTCCGAGACAACCAATTTACGAACAGGACAACCACGTGTTCCCACTTTGGTTGTCCGATCGGACGCCCAAAATTTCTGAAAGCGCAAAGCTATTTGTCAATCAAAATAAGTATAAAAGTCGAACAGGAAACACGATTTCGGCTTTTTGATTGACATTGAGAAAGTTACTGTGACACCGGTATAAACGCTACGAGGAATTGATCAATTAATTGTATCCCTCTATGGAAGGTGGTCACGACCTCGTTTTTGATCGGATTTTGCCGAATTCTTTATTTTTTATAGAGCAACCAATCGGAACTGCCTCGTCGCATTCCGTCACGCGGGAATCTACATTTACCAAAATTGGCGAAGAGTTCCGATCGATAGTGCAACGGGTTCGTGAATTATTTCATCCAATGAGAATAAAATAAACATCATCAATATGCTAATTTAGCGCATGCAGCAGTAAAAACTTATTTAAAAAAAAATATTCCTGGTAAACCAGTGAATAAACCAGTGAAAGAGTCCAAACAAGAGTCAAGTAAGCGTTACAAAGCCAACAGAGACAGAAATTTTGTTTCTTTTTGGCAAGTTGGTCGAGAGTGACTTAAATATACCGAACGATGGTAAAATGCAGTGCACTTGGTGCACAGAATCCGGATTAGACACTGATGGTTCCTTTGTAAAGGGGTGTATTGACACTATAAAAAAGCATGAACAGTCAAAAATCGATGAAGACTGTGACTTTTCAGAAAAAGACATAGATAATGTTATTTCTTTGTATACAAAAGAATGAAAAATGAATAAATAGTGTGCAGACATGTTTTGCTTTGTTTACATATATCATTAGAGTAATAAAGCCTTCAGTTTTTAAAAGAAACATTTCGGGCAACCACTTTTCCTTTCGGGCAACCAGTTTTTGATGAAATGGTTGCCCGAAGGACAACCAAGTCTAAAAGTTAATTTCGCAGACTGAACATATGAACAAAAGAATTAAGCACTCGATAAATTATTCATCATCAGACAAAATGAACTATTTTTAATTTTGCCACTTGTGTTGTATAATGTTATAATATTAAAGTTATAATTTCATATATGATAGACATCTGATTTAATATTTGTAATGGCTCACTAATTAGAAGGTTGATTAATGGTTAGCATGTGAAGCATAATGGGACATTATCATAGTGATAAACAAACATACTGAAATGACAATCTATAAACAACAAGCATAAATAACAACTGGATGGAAAGGTTAGTGTCTGTGAAGGCTGTCTCGGACTGTACTTGAATTTAATTTGTGTTTAGGCTACTACTTTCTCATGCAAATTTGTTTCAAAATAGAGGCGGGGGTGAAATGTTTTTTGTTTTTTTTTATTGTTTTTTTTATACGACAAATGGAAAATGGCCTCGGCACAAGGCAAACTAGTAAACCATACTACTGAGTACTTCCAAGATTGAAAACACATTTCTAATAGTGTTTCATACTTTCAGCAATTTTTTTAATTTTTTTTAAGAAATAAAAACTACCGGGGTGGTATAAAAAAAACGGGGGCGGGCAGGGATGAGAATCTAGCAATAAATTTATTATGGCCTAATATGTGCACCAACACAAACAGGTTACAACTATGGCACCAACAGGAATGAACATTCCAGGCCCACTCTCCAGTTACATCTAGATAAAAAATATGCAGAACAGGCCTAGAACCTTCTCACCTGTAGAACTGCAGAGTTGCTGCGAATTCTGTTGTAAACACACTGTTTTTTTTGCTGGAGCCACTATCACTGTTTTCTGCCACCACTCAAGTAGCACCCGAAACATGATACAGGAATGATGATGAAGACCTTTAAATGAACGCGACACAATGAAATGAATTTGTGGGGATTTTTTGTCTGTCTGGATAAGCTGAGTGGCCCTATTCTTGCCTAGGAACCACATGGGACGTCTCCAATTGTAAGGCCTTGACCCCATTCTGATTTTTTTAATTAATCCTTCATTTCTTCATCTTTCGTCAGTTTTTGCGCACAATATGACCTATTTATGTGTCGATGTGCCGTAAAACACCATTCCAAAAACACCGGCAAAACAGGAATCAATTTGACGCCAGGATGACCATTTTTTACAGAGGATGATCATTGCTAACCTTTCTGAAACGTATGATAGTCTTAAGAGTGGGCGATCATTTATAATGAACAATTTACTGTCACAATATCTTGAGCGGTTATGATGGGAAAAAGATTTGTTGAAGGTTCCAAATACCAAGAAGTAATTATGCGCATGGAACTCTGGGTAAGAACTTCAAACAAGATGGCGTTAAGTTTTGATAATTCAGAAATATGTGAATATATTCGCCAGGGCTCGAAGTTAACTTTACGGACAGCTTGCCCATGGGGCAAGTTAACTCCGAATTTACTTGCCCATGCCAGTTTGCTGGTTGCCCAAATATTTAGCCCCGAAGCTTTTATTTTATAAGGATATATTTTTTGAGGCTGTTTATTGAGAATCTCTATAGTTCATCCATGTAAGTAACTGACCCCAGAGCAATAAAATACCCATTTTTGCACAGCAGGGCGTCACTTATCTGACAGCAGATAGGCACATTTAAAAAATTAGAAATAAGTTGGTGTAACAAAATGCTATCTGCAAATAGAGATAAGGCAGTGATATATATACTTCTAACATTTAATTCTGCATGCACAAAGTTTTAGCTCATTAGCTGGCATGTTAGGTGACGGGACAGACAGTCCTATAATTGTAGCATCTTTCTGAGAAATAATACTTACAATGTAACAACCATAATACTATCGGAAACCTGCAAAGAGCGATGGGTTTCTTTTATATATTGTCATATTTTATAGTCCTTGTCCCTCAGTTGACGGGATTGAGCCTTTGAGACTTTTACCTGCCCTGGGCAGGCGGACAGTCCTTAACATCGAGCCCTATTTGTGATAAATTTGGATAATCTGGGATATTTCTTTTAACTGAAAATAAATTCTTCGTTCGACCTGTGCATATATAATATACAAACGATGCTGTTTAAAAGCGTGAAACCTTCCCAACAGATTCCGTTGGGAAAGTCCAGTCATGAAATTTGCAACAATCAATACACATGGATGCTCGCCAATACGAAAAATTTGAAAAGAGCAAACTTGTATTTTAACACACTAAAGAAGAACAGGAGATGTTGGAGAACAGCGCAGCAGACAGCTATTCAATTTTCAGAAAACAGCACAAAATACACCTGATATACCATCAGAAAAAGAGGCTGCTCTCTTCATGTAAGCATTTATGTAAGCATTCTTTAAAGAAATAACAGAGATGTATCCATTACACTCTCATTTGTTTTTGATCCCATTATGATTATGTAAACCTGTATTGCACCGGCAACAGTGTTGTTATTTGGTATTGTACATGTCATATATGTTGGGCTTGCAAAGCGTGATGTATGTAACTACACACTTTGAGAGACGATTGCATGCGAGTGTGAGTGAAGCATGGTTTGCATGTGGTGTGGAATAAGTGGTGTATTAATAAGGGCAGGAAACATTGGCATTTAAACGGGTATTCCCTCAGTCATATTGCATGATGCTCAAGATCCTTCTTCATAGGAATGGACGGGAGTTAGGCTTAAACCATAACCAGGATTTGCCGGTATTTTATTTTTAAATTATGTTTCTCTCCTGTCTAATGCTCAATTGTACTATTTCCGTGTGCATAAATGCTTTTGTCCTGTCCGTGTATTTATGTAGTTTTGTGAATGTACTTTCAGGCTCTATGCCCAAAACCACCACAATATATTGATAAAATATTAGATCCTGGCGTCAAGTTTTATTGAATAGTCATACACATACAATTAAATCATTAGGGTCGGCACTACTGTCTATGTAGGGATTGCCAAAACAAAACAATTGTTTAATTGTTTGTTTTAGGTCTAAATGAAATTACCTGCAAAGGTGTCCAATTTGTAGAACTGTTGGTATTACCCAATACTGCTCTACAATTATTTGATCCTGACAACTCTCTCAACTGTCCGAGCGATGTTAAGTGTTTCCTTAGTCCGAGAAACTGCCTTACAAAACGCATCCTCTTGAATAATCGACTGAAATGTTCGACAATGTCAATGGCAATGCCAAATTACACAAGGCTGCTAAGTTGAAGGACACTAAACAGTAAAAGCTCGCGAAGGTTCTCAGAAATTGATCGTGGTTGCTAAATAACTTTTACCCGCAATGTCATTCAATGCATTTAATAAAGCATTGACTACATTTGTTTCCAAAACAAAAAGGGAGACATACCTTTGTTCTTCTTCTCGAATTTTACAAGGCTCCGGCTTTTTTTAGTTAGTTATATAACCAATGCAGCGCAGCGTGCTACCACGGACCTATCACGTAATGTAATGCAGGGATAGTCTCAAAATAAAAACAGAAATTATAGATCAACGAGATATTGCGAATTGTAAACAAACGACACCGTAGGTTAGAGGTATATGCCGTACCGAAGCGTACATACCGAATGACGGTATAGGGACGACCCGGACCAAACAACCCGGACCACATTTAGGACGACCCGGACCACGTTTTAGGACGACTCGGACCACATTTTAAAACAACTTTTATAACATAAACGTTCATTTGGAATGAGTTGTCAGATCGATCTGTGTTTGTGTCTCAATTTTAACAAGAAATCTGCTGTATTCGCATGTTAATATCAATAGTATTAAACTCATCATGGAATAATTATCTAGGCATGCTAGTCATGTTTACTTAAATATCTAATATTAAGAGGCATTTGAAACAGCCATGTGAGTTATGTCTTAAAAAACATATTAAACTGCCATTGTTTAAAAATGCAACAAACTTACATTAACTTACAAGACCCTTTCAAGAAGAATAGTGTGAATCCTTTATTTTTAATAACTTCTCTATAATATACTGTACATAATACATGTATTTAACTTTATATTCCGTTTGGTGTTGCACTGAATACTGGCCTGTTTCTGTATATTTACTCATGAAATTCTGTCTAAATTCCATAGAAATTCCTGTGAAAATAACTGTGAAATTCCTTAAATATTACTCATTCTAATTGCTAATTGCATTCACGCAATTTATTAAATTAAATTTATTAAAGATATAAGAATAACAAAAAACCCGCATATATTCAACATAATTTAATAACATAATAATATAGGTTATTGCATTTGTATGGCTAAATATTACTTGGAACGAGTTGTTTTGGCAAAGGACGACGAGCTTGCGAGTCGTCCTGCGCCAAAACAACGATACTAATGTTTTTAAAGCATTTATTTTTACTAAATTGATATATAGTAGTATGAAAACCATATGATTTTTATGAAACTTGAAATAAAGCAAAATAAAACCATGTATGCACTCTTGTCAAAACCGAAGTACAAGAGTACAAATGGTTTTCACTAATTTAATTAAATCTAAACAGAAACACATTTAATTTTGCACCCTTGTCGAAACGAAATTACAAGAGTGCGAACTGAATGGAATTTTAAGACAGTACATTTTAGACTGGACCATAAAGTTTGGCACACGCGTCTAGGAGGCTGCTTGTCGATCTCTGGTTAGCCGCATACTCCCCCCAGAGCTTCATGAGTCGCCCATAGGTCTTCCGAGTCTGTCTGGACTGATGCCTCTTCACCCTGACCAATATACACTGGACTGGGATGTCCTTGGCCTCCTTGTACAGTAGGTCCAGGAGAAGGTAGAAAGCCAGGTTGCCTTTCCTAGCACGGCGGTTGAGACGGGCATGCCAGCCCTCGACATCATTGTTAGTTCTGATGGATCGTCCGAAAACCGACCAGGACTCTACAGGCCAGATGGCACCCTCTATCCAGGTGGTCCGGACATACTCGAAGAGTGTATCCAATCGCTCGTCGTGCGTGTGATTCTTCGCCACTAACTTCCTAAATGCCGGTCGGATGTCATCTGCTGGAAGAAGCAGCAGTGCAAACACCTTCCGCAGCAGACGGTAAACCTCGTCCCTGTCGGTGTAGGCAGTCTGAAATGGACAAATAAATAATATATAACAATGAAAAATATAATATAATTATATATATATTTATATTTTAAATAAACATTATAATATTTGTAGTGGTACATCCATCTCATTCTTATATTATGTAAGATAAAGATCAATGTTAAAATGCAGAATCGATAGTAAAATTTAAAGGAAACAGCTGATATATTTTCACATTTATATTTACCTGCAAACCACATTCTTGCGCTTTCCTCCACAATGCCTGGCCGAAGTGGAAGGCACACCCCTTGATTTCGGGCTCATCGAAGACGTCCCTCAGTCCCTGCCAGATCACGGCCTCGAAATCTGTGACGAATGTCTTCACTTCAGTGGATGGAAGTAGCCGAAGAACAGCCTCGAACACCTGGAAAAATATTAAATATAAAACATGTATTTCACTATTTACAACTGCATTTGTGTATTTGTATACTTGTTCATTTTATTTTTCGTATTGTTATATATATATTTAATAAAATATGTACATTGTGTTTTATAGTTTTATTAAAAGGAATACAACATGAATAACTTAATTTATTTTTCGTATTGTTTGATACGATTTATACCTAGTAAAAATGAGAAAATTGGACAATTCGTGGAACGTGTGTAATTTATTCAAAGATTTATAATTTACCTAATACAGTTGAAAAAATAATATTTAATCCAATGAAAATGATATAATGTGTACTTAACCTCGATGGTGCTTCTTCAAGAGTAGTGCTGGCTGCAGTAGACAGTCTTGTGCTCTCAAACGGCTCGTCAGTCGCCGGCAATCTTAAGATTAATTGAGAAGACACGTCAGGTATTTCGCTGTAGTTGAAGGTCACGTTGGCGGAATGGTCGGATGTGTCCATGGAGGTTTCTTCTGGTGCACGTGCATCATTGCATGGGGTACAGGTGAACACAAGCTCTGTATCGTTCTGTGCAGCGGCTCTGTATTGGGCAACACTGATACCTGAACAAATATTAAAACATAGCACTATTATAACAATACAATAAACATGAAAAACTTAATGATATTACACAGATAATAACACAGCCTGATAAATTGGCATTTTATACATTTAATACTAGTTTTTAATATAGTTATTTACTAACCATTCAGTTGATTATTCAGTACAAAATGTCTTTGTTTTTCCGTCACACTTGGAAGAAAATTTATTTCATATTTTAGAAATGTATAAATACCTGTGTTGCCACATAAAAGATGTTGCCAGCGTCCACAAATCTCGCAATCTACGGCGCGGTGGTTTTTAAACACACCCTTGTGACAATGTATACACGGAATACCAATAGAAGGCATGGCAGCAGTGGATAACTTCCCAGTGTTTAGGATGAGAAGGTTGTGAGGTTTTCAAAAAAATACTATCAATTTTATAGAAATGTTAGGCTTGGGTTAAAACAAACTGATATAAATAAAATAATGAAAATACTAATAATAAATTAATAAAGGTTATCAATTATTCAATTCAATCAAGTGTTAAAGCAATTGCGATTGCATTCTGATTGCCAATTATTCTTGAGTGAACCCTTTTCAGTGGCATACTTTAATTTGTGTAGGGTAATTATCTGTGTATCTGTGTGCAAACTGATACTAATAATAAATTATTAAAGGTCATCATTTATTCAATCAGTGTTAAAGCAATTGCGATTGCATTCTGATTGCCAATTATTCTTGAGTGAACCCTTTTCAGTGGCATACTTTAATTTGTGTAGGGTAATTATCTGTGTATCTGTGTGCAAACTGATACTAATAATAAATTATTAAAGGTCATCATTTATTCAATCAGTGTTAAAGCAATTGCGATTGCATTCTGATTGCCAATTATTCTTGAGTGAACCCTTTTCAGTGGCATACTTTAATTTGTGTGGGTAATTATCTGTGTATCTGAGTGCAAACGTTGGAATAGTCTACCAGCCACTGTGGCTGAGGCTCCTGATTTGGTATCTTACAAACAGGAGCTTTCCAAACTTTCATTCTAAACCCTGTCCCAGTTGATTGTTTGTTAGGTTCTAGTGATTCTCAGTGCTATGCTGGTTGGGTGAATTCCCAGGGGCCGCTACGGTAGCCAGACAGGATTGATGATGAAGGCCTATCACGCAATTAGCGACTAAGAATATCTTCCTTCTACCTTTCCTATCCATTTTTACTCATTTTTTCTTCTCACTTTAATTCATTGTTAAGTATACTTGATATTAATTAATGCGCAACCAACCCGCGTTGTAATCGTCAATTGTGACGGAAACGTGTACCATACAGATACAGATACAGATAACAACTAAAACATTGTGTATATACATTTCCATGTATCGAATATGTTTTGTTTGTTTATGTTGTGTTTGTCTTTTCAATGTATTTACATGTAATCTCTAAAAGAGGAAATAAAGAATGGATGAATGAATGAAGGCTATGTGTATCTAAAAATCATATTAATTGTTCATAACTCGTTTTAGTGAGGTGGGGTGGTGTTACGCGATCTCTTCCTACTTAGATATTTTGGTGTAAGTTAGTCGTTTCGATGGTCTGGTGTCAAAAGGTGGTACATGTTATAAACAAATGAATATGATTTTTAGATACACATGTGTTATTGCTTGAAATAGAGCAGGTCAATACATTACCATGTTAATCCTTTATTTTCTGGCCAGTTACAAATGTTCTCTTCACTGAATGGCATTTT
The DNA here is from genome assembly GCA_037043455.1 of Cyrtodaria siliqua. Classification (NCBI taxonomy): domain Eukaryota; kingdom Metazoa; phylum Mollusca; class Bivalvia; order Adapedonta; family Hiatellidae; genus Cyrtodaria; species Cyrtodaria siliqua. The sequence goes on along the minus strand of JAWPHD010000673.1, from coordinate 86,579 downwards.
GGAAGCCGGACCCCTTGCCAATATGTATACTAAGTAACATGAGTTTTGGATATTTGGGGCTTTAGGACTCTATGCCAAACCATTTGAACACCATCCCAACACCGTGCCGACCCCCTTTGGATGTAAACCGTGTAGTAGTAGTTGTAGTACTGTAGTAGTAGCACTACTACTTAATTAACGTGTGGCACAGTACGGTTTTTACCCTACAATCTGACGCGAGTTTGTGAACCGAGTAACGCCGATTGCACTTTGTTGAGTGGTCGCCGATTACACGCGAGTCCCAGAAACCAAACATCAGCGAAAATGGCCGTTGCGTACTTAGAAGATATGGTAATTACTTGCAGTTACTTGTAAAAAGCAGGGTTAAAATTGTGTTTTAATGATTTTTAAATGTGACAAATGAGGGAGATGTTTACAGTACACGATTTTGACTTTTGTGGGGAATTTCTCAAAATTATAATGTATCCTATCCTGTTCTCGAGGTAGCATGGTGTTCTATGGTACCACGGTACTTAAAGAGGCACTACCTATATCTATGCGATTTTTAATGTAAAATATTAAATACTCAATATTACTGCATTTATATATATATACAAAGCTATTTTATGAGTATTCTAAGAAGAAACATGGTTCGTATTCCAGTTCTGTAAATTATTAATTATGATCAAACCAATATCTTGAATAAAATGCTGCCCAGCCTTTTATTCCTGCCGGAGAACTACGAGTTTTTACGATTTTCTCGGACATGCTCAGTGCGATTCAGTTGAACGAAAACAAACTATTCTGGGCAGTTCCGATAGTAAACTAATCGATCGGAACTCTTCGCCAATCCGACGAAGCAGTTCCGATTGTAACCGAATAAGATCGGAAAATCTCCGCAATCGGCTTGTCTAAAACAATTACGAATACAATTTCAAAAATCTGATCTTTTCAATCCTGTTTTTCCCTAGCAAAACGCATATTACATGGCGTGAAATTATTGCCATTTACCCTTTTCATAGTCCTCTTTATAATTAAGTAAAGTTTATATCAATTGGTGGACAAAAAGATATAGGTAGAGCCTCTTTAAATGGTTTGACGAAAAAAATAAAATGTAAACAATATTTAAAGAAAAAAGAAACTCAAATGGTTTCTGTGACCCTTCTACTAAATTGTTATGATATAAAATGTATCAAGGAGTTACCAGATTCCGATAGTTTAACTAACAAACTTAATTTCCAAATTGATTAAGTTGTCCTATTCCTCCAAAACATAAACTTCAATACTATAGACATCACAACGTAGAAAAAGTTTCATTCATTTAACTCAAATATTCACCAACAATCAAAACAAATATGGCAGTTAAATCCTATCCAATAGCAAGCGCGTCACATGATTCCAATAGGTAACGTCATCACACTATTGCGTCATCACACGCTCGCCAAAATCATAAAATAAGTTACGGTGGCCAATTTCAGTAATTACGCACACTGAAGAATGTTATCCACAAATCATATGAAGACAGATTTAACTCTAAATTAACGTTTATTTAACTATAATTGCAGTCACTCAAATATTTAGATAATACAAACAATGTGATTGGTTAAAGGACGATCATGTGATCAATTTAAGCTCCTTTCATTTTCCAATAAACAGTACGAAGAACTACTTTTATCCGCCATTCATAGAATACGCGTGCTGCGTAACAATATAGTTCAGATTTACAGGGGCGTATTTAGGAGAGGGATATTAAAATAATTGGATAAAGAGTTTAAAACCGTGGATTGCAATTATAAGGGTTTAGTGTCATTTTTTGTGCGTTCATTGGGGTATGAACTGTTAATTGTCGAAGCACATAGCGTACATAATGCCCAAAATGCCCTTTGTGCATTATGCCCTTTGTGCTTCCACAACTAACAGTTCATAAAAAAAGACACTAAACCCTTAAATCATTTAATGCTGCTCACAGCATGGACATCTAAATGAGGTGTCCTTTCGTACAACCCTGAGGCTGGTACAATATTTGAGATGAGTCCAGTGATCACATATTACACACTGGATGGTCCTCCTTCACAGCTTGGTATGCTCTAGTGAGTTCAGATGGTGAATAAGCTCTTCTTTTACCATATGAAGTAGGACCTATAAGCTGTAAATATAAGAAATACCATTCAACCTAGAAAAAAACACAATTTCAATCAGTGACTACAAAATAACATAAGGTCCCTAATTGGCTTCTGTAGAAAAAAATGTGTTGGCATTTTTTCCACGGTATACCGTTACATTTATTAGACTTGACATAGTTTTTGCAGGCAGATATAGCATCTGTGGATACACAAATGTTAAATGCGTTATTTTATCGTTTTAAGTGCTATAATAAAATAACTTAGTGGAAATACACAGAAATTATTCATCAACAATGTAAGTGACGTTTTCTTACCTTTATTCGAAGCATTTTCTTGAAATTGTTGTAGAAACAATGCGACCGAAAGTTTTACGATCTGTTTACATCCGTGTTTATTTTTGACGTCACATTATGACGTTACGCTCGCGATATAACAAAACCTATCGGAATCATGTGTCTTATCGGAATCAGGTTACTGGAGGATAATCAATTTGACGTAAAAATGTCAGAATTAGATTGAAAAGAAGGGTACCCTCACTGAGCTTATTATTTTTAAAGTTCTATGGTATCAAGGTATGCACATATTGTGTATCCTGTATTTGTTAGTAACTGGTATAAGATTCAATGAGTAACCATTTCTAGAAAGAATAATGTACAACAGACTCATCTGACTAAAAATTAATGAATTTTATAGCCTTCAAGGTAATGGAAACTGCATTCATTGAGACTAGGGGTGATGAATTTTAAAGATCATAAGGAAATTGTCAACCTTTTTGCATTATTTTGAAATATCCTTTTATTTTTGATATACTCTTTTTTTTTTTTAATTATTTTATTATAAGTACCTATAGTCACATCTATAAAATAATTATCATATTTTAGCAGAGATGCATACTGTTTTATAGATTGGACACTACCGTGATACCATATCATAGGAAGCTACTAATTGAATTGAACTGAATGTTGTTCAACAGCTCATCAACACAGTATAGGTTATTTAGAGCCGCCCCAGAGAGAGGGGAAGGATACATAGGAATCCGGGAACCTGCCCTACTCTTATTATCGAATAGATTCCGATGGTTCTTTAACACCTCCGGTTTACGTCCCCATCCGACGGACGAGGCTTAGGAAAAGTGTCTTGCCCAAGAACACACCTCCGGTTACAAATCTGCCGTGCTACCGATTGCGCCACGCCAGCCCTCTAGGAAGCTACTATACCTAGTTTATCAATTTTTCACTAAGTCAAATTTCAACCTCTGTTTAAAATGTTATAAATCGAGTTATAATCGTCCTACTTGTAGGCTGTCTGTGTCAACTGAAAGTGTATGTTATAAAAATAGAACTCAGTGCTCGCCAAAGAGCTTGTTCAGAAATATTCTATGGAAGTCAAATTGGGTCATATAAGTTACCTAAAATTAGTTGAAATACGAAATAAAAATGAATATAAAAAATTATAATGTTTAAAAACATCACTGAATGTAAAAAAATAAACCATGGAATCTAGGTTAGGTCATCATTTTCTCATAAACCATCATATATTTCATAGTTTTTAGGTTAAAAAAATCATTTTCATACACGTAGGTTTGTGTGAGAAAGTTTTTAGGTTAAAAAAATCATTTTCATACATATAGGTTTGTGTGAGAAACTTTTATAGAATGCGATATTTTGGCATATCAAACATTTGATTCAACCTGTACAGAAAACAGTTTAGTTTTGTCCCACACAAAAATAGTGACGAGACAGTATATTATTTGTGTCCTGTAGTAGACACCTTATTGAAAAAAAATAAAGTTGCGACGTCAATAGCCTCTTTTTCAAAACCACCTCGAGTACTGGAGTCACTTTTTTAACTTATCTAATTTTGACTGCCACATAACATTTTGAACTTTTGAAATTGAAAAGATGCGAAATTTATTGGTAACTTTGCTGTTTCGATGCAACTGAATTGGATTATCGCTGGAGGAAAATTGAGACAGGTAAGACGCGTGTTTGTGTTCATTTTGTATCGGCGATCGCTTAGCCTATCGAGAACTGGTAATGCCAGGATACAGTATAGAGTAATACCGGGTTTCATCGGACAGTCGGGGTTCTTCGGACAGTTCAAAATATCTGTATTTATAGCTCTAATAAACGCAATACTAGTGTAACTGCATTGCTACTCCTGTCTGTTTACATTTCTGTCCTACATAAACACAAATACGTTGGCACAAGTGATGAAATGTATTGACTGTTTTGATTGGTTGTGGACCTGATTGTAGTGTGTTATCTGACTGACAACTAAGAAAGCGCGAGAATTTTTAATTTTCGGTTTCACAACAAATTTTCAATTTCAGGGAAAAAATATCAAATGATAGAGAAAAAAACAAGTGTCCGATAAACCCCATGTGTTAAAAGTAACTTTAACTTTGCACTGGGTTGTATCGGACAGAAATCTCACCTGAGACTATGACATTTATGTTAGTGTTGATTAGAGGTGTGCGGGTGATTTTGCCTAGAGATTAATAACCGTATTATTTCTAGATCTACTAAATTAGCGAAGAAGATCTAGATCTAAATAATATTTACAATATTAACATTTCCCTCAGCTCGTTAATTTACCAGAAACGATAAGTAACGGATCGTCACAGCGCACGATCCGTATACACATGATCGCACATGTCACGATGCATAAAAAACGATCGCTACTTTAGGTCAGTGATGGGACACAAATTCGCTGCGCAACGCGGTTTTAAACAATTTGTGACCCATCGTTGACGTGTTATACTTCGATAACATCGCAAGAAATGAAAAACAATCCGTAAAACAAGTCCAGTATCATGTCCTCTAAAAAACCTTGGATGAAAATCGTCATATAGGGCTCTGAACTAAATTACACTAATTTGCACGCATTGGGCAATTCGCATATTAATGGTAGGTGATAATCTGGGACTAATTGTTTAGTGTACACAATGGTCTCGCTGTACTGTACAACCAACCCAATTACCAGTCATTTGTATCTAGTTGTGTTTTTGAAGTTGAAGAATAGAATAGAATAACTTTATTTTCCAATCATGGGCCACAAAGATGGCATTATAATCACAGTAAAATGAACAACATAATTATTGAAACGTAACAAAAGCTTAATTCTGATTAGCATAATAATAGTAAAATGAAATAACAGTAAAATGAAATGAAATATAATATACACGTACGTTATATGCACATATTCATAAAACATACATTAAACAATTCAGTCATAATACATGTTGTGTTCTTGTGTTAATATACATTTTAAATATAAATATCAATACAATATTAACATCTGCAAGACTTGTATTTAAGTATTATTGTTATTATTATTATAAATTCTCTATTGTACCAATGTATGAGAAGAGTATACTCAATTATGCTATAAACTGATAAAGTGACTAGAAATAGCAGGTGTAATATAATCATACATAGTAATATAATAGATCTAATACAGTGTTTTTGTAAACAGATTTAACAGCACACATAAATAAAGTTACCCAATGAATTAATTACTTCACTTGATTCATTTGTCATTAACCATATTAATCTGGCGTTTCGAAGAAGAGGGGTAAAATTATGACAAATAGCATTAGTTTTCTCAAAAGTATCTCTAAGAGGGCCATCTATAAGGTCAAAAAAAAAGGTTTGTTTCCGCTAACGGCTTAAAAAAAAATAGGGTAGGTAGGTAGGCAAAACTTTTATTTTTATTTATGACCTTACTTTTGTTAATGAAAAACACTCTTAATATGATAAAAAATACTGGGGAAGGTATTAATACCTAGATAATACATGCTTATGGCCCTTTTTCAATATTTGGTCATGTACACTGGAAACCCCAGGGGTCGTGGGTTCAAATCTCAATGGAGGTGTTTTTTTTTTCCACCATATTTTTCACCATAAGAAACCTTGGTTCATGGGTTCAAATTTTTATTAATTTTTCTATTATTAATTTTTTTTTTGCAATAAAAAAATTAGGGTCGGCGGCTAAATAATAGGGTCGGTTGGGTTAGCGGAATCAAACACTTTTTTCTTTTAAGCCTGACTACTATGTAGTATGGCCTTTTTTTTATATTCTATGTTAGGACCATGAAAGTCGTAAGAGGAGGAAAAAAAAAATTCCATTTGATTTGAATGATTTTATTGTTTGGTCGGAAAACAAATTATTATGTGAAAATACATACTGATGGCACCTTTTTGATAGGGTCTTCATTTTTCATCCAATCTTTACCAAACTTTAACAGGTTGTTAATACCAATGAAAGCTCGGATGAGTTCGAAAACCAGCCAGTTCGGCCAAGTCACAGTGGAGTTATGGCCCTTGATTTAGTTGAAAATGCTATATTTTGCCTTGTTAAGACGATAGGGCCTTCATTTTTCATCCTATCTTTACCAATTTTTACCACATTGTTAATATCAATGAAAGCTCGGACAAGTTCGAAAACCAGCCAGATCGGAACAGTAACACCAGAGTTATGGTCCTTGATTTAGTTAAAAATGCTGTATTGCTATATTTTGCCTAGTTAAAATGATAGGGCCTTCGTTTTTCATCCTATCTTTACCAAACTTTACCAGATTGTTAATATCAATGAAAGCTCAGATAAGTTTGAAAACCAGCCATATCGGACTAGTAACAGCGGAGTTATGGCCCTTGATTTAGTTAAAAATGCTATGTTTTGCCTCGTTAAGGTGATAGGGGCTTCATTGTTCATCCGATCTTTACCAAACTTTATCAGATTGTTAATATCAATGAAAGCTTGGACAAGTTCGAAAACCAGCCATATCGGAATAGTATTAGCAGAGTTATGGCCCTTGATTTAGTTAAAATGCTATATTTTGCCTCGTTAAGACGATAGTGGCTTCATTGTTCATCCGATCTTTACCAAACTTTATCAGATTGTTAATATCAATGAAAGCTCGAACAAGTTCGAAAACTAGCCATATCGGACCAGTACAAGCGGAGTTATGGCCCTTGATTTAGTTAAAAATGCTATATTTTGCCTCGTTAATACGGTAGGGCCTTCATTTTTCATCTGATCTTTACCGAACATTTAACAGATTCTTTAGTTATGGCCCTTGATTTAGTTCAAAAGCTGTTTTTTGCTCGAAACTTCCAAAAAAAAACATTAATGGCAGTCACTCGCTTCATTGATATAAGAGCCATGTTAGCCAGTAGAGCGTCCACAGGCCCTCTTGGGCCTCTTGTTTTGTTATTTATATCAGCTGACTTGATCTAATAATTAGGTGGTAGCAAATTACACCGATGCAGAGCTAATGTGTACTTTTACCTTTTTTTTTTAATCTATATTTTACAGCTGGATGATGGCCCACATTATGACATAGGATGAACAAATCTGAACAACAAATGAACAATCAAGTTAATGACCATTTATTATACATGAACAACATGTAAAGCACAATCTGCATTGTGATATCTTCTCATATATATTATTATTAAAGTGGGTGTTTATACTAGTATAGTTATGTTAAATGATGTTTACTACACAACCTAAAGATAGGAACTGACCAGCATGGTATGTCAGAGAGGCATTAGCCTGCAATATATTATTGACAGGTAGAAGAGAGGAAGAGCTGAGTTAATTATCAATGATTGTAAGAAGTGCATGAAAGAATAGTGATTCACATAAATGTTTTTGATTAATTAATCTCCAAGTAGTCCATATTGAGAATGGATGTTGTTAAAATGTGGTTCTTTGCACTGAGGGGCATTCACAAAGGTTTGAATCTTAAATAACTATAATTGGTTGCATTGAAGTAGTATTGATTATAAGATGTCAATGGTACTAATCATGAGAAACGTGTAGAGGGAAGAAAAATAACAGTTTGCAAGTGGTAAACCAATAATAGTTAGGATATATTCATATTAATATGAAAAATAAAGTGAATTAATGTTTGAAACTGATTAAACGATTGTGTGATTGATAAATTAGTGACAGGATAAATTATTTTATAACAATGGACTAATTTGATGATTATATGATTAAAAAAAAAAAGTTATGGAATGATATATTAGCACAATGTTTTTGGAAAGGTGGATGGAATTGAATTGAATTGGGTTTTAAGGCGCACCAACACATGAAAAGGTTATATGGCACCACACCAACAAATGAAAAGGTTATATGGCGCCTAACAGGCATGAACATGCCAGGCTCATCTTCCATGTACATCGAGATAAAATATGGAAAATGGGCCTAGAACCTTCTCACCCTGAACTGTAGAGTTGCTGCAAATTCTATCGTAGAAACTCCATTTACGCTGGAGCCACGTTTATTGTTTTTCTGCCACTGCTCTTTTGATGCGAGCGAGATAGCACCTGAAACAATGCAGGGATCATGATGAAGACCTTTAATGAACATGAACGAAAAATGGTAAAATGAACATGAATTTGTGGGGATTCTACCCCTCTGCCTACCCCTCCAAAGGGATCTGCAGTGGCCCTATTTTTTGCCCCGTGACCAAACGGGGCACCCGGGAACCACACGGGGCATGGTGGATGGATGGTTAAAAAGAAATTGAATGGGTAGTGGGTTGATGGATAGGTGGATGGATGGTCAAATGAGTCATTAGGTGGTTCTGTTTTGGTAGGGTACAAATGTGGGAGAGTCGCTAGATGGTAGGGTGGGTAGGTGGGTAATGGGATATGCTATATATATATATATATAATCGGAACATATTCAATTGTATTATAATTGTATTATATTTGCTTATTGTTTTAATGGAGATTTTGTTATTTAGTGTTATTATGCCAACAAAAAGTATATGTTTTAAATGCTATATGTGCTTGTTACATTTAGTTACTTATTTAGAAATGATATTTCACATTAATAAAAACAAGTTTTCATTATATCATAAACAGTTGCATTTTACCATCTTAAATCAAAAACGTGTTGTTTCAACATGATAACTCTCAGTTTAAATTTCTGAATAACCCTCACAAGGTACACAAGTACAGCTGCATCATGTGCTAACCTTAATGTGAGCCACTGACCATATACACAACATACTGGTAAATGAATGGATACTCAGACATTAACCCCAGTGTTGAAGCAATGACCCTTTGGTCTGACCTAAAGTCTCAAGCGACCAATTAATCTTAGGCCAGACCAGGCCAAGGCAGGACAGGCTAGTTAGGTTGAGCCATGTCTCAGTGTAAGCCCTTGTATTTGGGGGTTTAAGACAAAAACTTGTTGTTTCTGAATGACTCTCATAAGGTACAACTCATAAGGTGTACAATTCCTAACATCAATTCAATTCAACGTTTATTCAGAAAGCCAATCATATCATAGCGTATTCCACCCAATGTACAGACATATAAGAGTAAAGATACAAAGTAAATTGTAATTAAAATTACATACTTGGCATATTAATATTAATCGTCTAAGACAAGTTACTAGTATAATTAATTAATTTCAGTTCGTAGTTGAAGGGACTTAAGTACAAAGTTACTTGTTGCTAAACCTTCTATAAAAGTTAAGGGATTTAACACAGTTAACACAAGATTAAACTGATCCTGTGTGGTACTCTCTCTCTGTGAAGGGGTAAACGCACTATTAATTGTAGTGTTTCTAACATTGTTATATAGTGGGCATTCTAAAATAAAATGTTGTTCAGTTTCTACTCTGTTTTTGCAGAAAGGGCAGTACCTATTTTCTCTTGGGGATTTTTGGGATTTTATATCTGCCCGTTTCGATATTTAGATAATTAGCACTTGTTCTCAGTTTTGTAATGACAGAGAGGTGCTGTTTTTTAGGGAGAATATCTAAATATCGTGCTCGATTGAAACATGTGTATATTTCGTATCCGTAACATGCTTAAGTTTTTCCATTCATTCTTTAAATATGTTTTGAAAATAATCTTTGATCTTTTTTTCGAAAACCAAACTATCAGAATCTAATGTATAATTTATATCTGGTTGTAATTTGAGGAGAGTACCGCACCAAGATTTACAGGATGTTGTATAGTTACTTTGATCTGCTACAAAAGCATTTTTTAGTAAAATGCTATTCGAAGGGAGTTGTTTAAGTCTATTGTAGTAATTAAACATGTTTTTAACATATTCAGTACAGCTACATTGTCCCATGAGACATTTTCTAACCTTAATGTGAGCCACTGACCATCCAGAAACAACATAACTGACCCTGTAAACGTAGGCATTAACCCCAGTGTTAAAGCAATGACCCTTTGGCAAGACCTAAACTAGTCCCAAGGGACCAACTAATCTTTGACCAGGACAGGCTCAGTCAGGCCAAGCCATGCCCTTTTACAGTATGTTAAACTTGTAATTAATTTAAGAACAGTTTACATATAGACTTGTTTACAGGAAATCCCCAATACTTGCAAATATGAAATTTACTGTAGATTATAAACTGCAAATATTAAAGTTCTCTAGTCATATCTAATATAGAATTTATGGTACTTAATGTTTAGGTAGTATTTGAATATTAATTGCCTATTGAGGTTTTTCTGTAAACATACACAGTTCAGGACTTAGAGGTTACTAGCACATTAGTCTTTATTATCTGATATTTACCATCAGATTTAAATGCACAATCACCATCCCTGTATCTGGCTGGCTTCCTGAGATGCAGTGACCTGGTTTTAATGCTGTTGAATGTTATCAGTTGAGTTTTGAATCTGATGGTGTTTTATTGCTCTGGGGTCAGTTAATTACATGGATGAATAATAGAGATTCTCAATAAACACTGGGAGCTCAACTTGTAAGTGAGGAAGTGTGGATTCTTATGGATGGCAGGAGGTGTACAGTACTGGTTAGGAAAAGTGGGTGGTCTGCCTCCACCACAAAAAAATCAACCGTCAGATATAACCTTACATGTGTTGAAAATGACGTAAAGCACCAAACAAACAAACAAATATAACTAGATAAGATTATGTATTCAAGAACCATGACGCACAGAAGCTAAATGCATTCTTTAAAGATATGCTGATATACGGTGAAACTGTCCTAATTGTAAGGAAGTAAATTGTGAATAATAATGTGCTTATCACAAAATTCACTGATAAGATCACATCCCCTATGCTGATTAGCTGCAGCAGAGACTGCATGGGCTAAAAGCTGGAGTGGAGTCTATGAATGAGCTTTGGAGTAAAGTTTTGGAGCGAATTTTTGGAGACAATTTTTGTGGAAAATTTGAACTTCTTTTTATGTATACGGTATATATATAATTCACTTCCTTTTTAGCTCTCTTCCTTAGCTCGCCTCCACGAAGTGGGGGAGAGGTATTGCTATACTCCCGGCATCAGCATATGTATCCACCTCCCACCCCCAAGTTAAAGTTTTTGGGGTAAATTTTTGTAACGCATGTATTTCATCAACTGTGCTTATTAGGCTATTCATATTGGCCATACAGCTTCTTTGATACATTAACATTGATATACTGAAGATAAATTGGGTAACAAATATTAATACATCTATTTTTTTCGTCGTTTGTGGACTTACTGTTACACTTTTTACACCAATATCAACGTTAAAGTTTTTGGGGCAAGTTTTTGTAATGCATATATTTCATCAACTATGCACAGTAGGCTGCTCATATTGGCCATACAGCTTCATTGATACATTAATATTGATATGCTGAAAATAAATTGGGTAATTTGTTTTCATAGTTTGTGGACTTACACTTTTTACACCAATATCCACGTTAAAGTTTTTGGGGTAACTTTTTTGTAATGCATGTATTTCATATGCATAGCAAACTGTTGATATTTGACATACACCTTCTATGATACATCAACATTGATATGCTGATGATAACTTTGCAAACAAATATAATTATTTATAAAAAAAAATCATCGTTTCCGGACTTAGATATATACAAAGGTAAACATTGTTTTTCTTGGTCGGTGGACAATAATCACTTTATTATTTATAGTGTGTGTGTGTGTGTGTGTGTGTCAACTGGATCTCTGCTACATCAATAAAACTCCTCTTAAAAATCAATCATGACAACTACTAATGTTTAAGATCTTATATATTAGGAGATTGAAACATACCTATTTCTTTTACTTTTTCTCTTAACTAACTTTTATTTAAACACATATCCATATTTAAAAGATATTTTATGAAGGCGAGCATTGGGTGGTATTGGCACCCATTTCTGGTTGGTTTTAGAGATCTTTGCGTTTTTCTGTAAAGCAGAATGATATTTATTTGACAAATAATTTTACTGTTCAATGCTTTATTACCCCACATGTTAAAGTATAATTTTTCTGCAAGTCAGTGTTGTCAGTTACCTTGTTTGAACAGTGATTATGGCAGACCATATTATAGCTACTTGTCGGTCTATCCCTGATGCTAATTAACAAGCAATCATCAAATAATGTTGAAACACACCAGCCAAAAAGTGCATGACCAGCATTACTAGACGAAATTAAGTTATGATACAGTCCAGCATTTAATCCTCTCCTTATCAGCTTGGTACTTTAAAGGGACACTGTCCGTAAGTAAGCAGATATTGAGCATAACCAAATAACTGTCTGACTTTTATTAAGTGAAATGTATACATGAAAACATGAGGGTAGACCCTAAGAAGTATGTAGGAATACATTCGGGAGTTTGAAAAAAAAGAAGTTTTAATTATTATATGTAAATAAAGTGGGACCCACAATATTTACATTTTCTGCGATCACGTGACTTCCATTAGCGCATTAGGTTTTCACCATAGTATGTATTGCGTACTATGTATAGCCCGCTTAGCTCAGTCTGGAGCGATGTCGACCACTTTACGCCCACGCACACTTTTATTACTGCGAGTGTAATTTTAGTTTGGGCTGCGATTTCAAACGCACGAAGTGGATTTTCTTTTTTTTTATACCGCGATTGAATTCCATAAACAATCTTGCTTTTAATTAGTTAAATAAGTAAATATTCAATAATGTTTAGTGTGTAATGGTTGCGAACATAATTATTGTGTGTTTTATAAGCTAAAAGTTACGAACAGTGTCCCTTTAAACTGACACCGTGACCTTGCTGTAAACATTACCAGTACTGTTATTCTCCCAGCAGGTTGTGGAAACAGTGAATTAAGAAATCTTTCTTAATTTATTGGTTGAAATAAACACTTGTTATTGACCCTGAGTCTTGGAGTGAATCAATGGCCAGCATTGCCCAGCTATATTCCTTTTTTATGTCTAAAGCGTAATTATCATGAATTTTTCTGTTGAATATATAGGGGAAATCTCATTTCTAACGCGTTAGAAAATCGTGAGTAACGCGATAGAAATTTAGGGGTAACATGTTACTTTTTCTAACGCATTACTTTTGGGACTTATGACAGGAATCGCCACTCATACTCTGTTACGTCAGAGGTTAAAGCCATTTTCTGTTGTAATGTTATACGACCTAGGTGTGGAATGTTCACTAACAATGACTGCAGGTTCCCACACTTTATTTTTCCAGTAGCGTACTGAATCACCATCCTGCAGAGGTTTCAAGATTTTTGTCCTTTTATCATAGTAGAACTTTTGTTTCTCCTGGCATTTGAGTAATTGTTGGTGAACATCTTCTGGCACTTGTGGTTCAAGTAATGCCGAATTTGTTGGTATTTTATCCCGAAGTCTTCTGTTGAACAACAGTTGTGCTGGAGAGTAGTCACAACCTGTGACTGGTGTATTTCTGTATTCTTGTGGTTATTTTGAAGTTATTGTTTTTTGCAAAGTGTTTGAACTCTCTGCTCTCTCGGCATATTGTCTGCAATAACTTCCTCAGGAATGCCGTGCACAGCAAATATTGCTAACAGCATCGTTTGTACTGATATGGCATTTTTCCCCATTTAGTTTCCTAATTTCCACAAATTTACTGAAATAGTTCACATATAAGACATCAATCTCATTAAAATCATATCCTAATTACGCTCTGATACTCTCCGCTATTGGATATGATCACATTGCCTTTGAGGTCACGTCAGATCCACCTTTCATCTAATCAATATTCATGTGAAGATCAGCTAAATTCAACCAATGAAATTGCGCATTTCATATGCACTTTAGATGACATTCGAGTGAACTGAACGAACGAAAATCTACATATCCAAATAAAGACAAAGTCTTAGTGTGTTATTGCTGTGTTATTGCCCGATAAATTCAAAGAAATGCACTAAATGGCATGTTTTACATCAAGATACGAAGAAAATCATGGGTGCTGTCCTGTATTTTGAAAATTAATTCCCCCTAAACAGGGTTTCCCCCAGGGTCATAAGGCATGTCACATGCAACATGCCTTCCTGGAAAAGAAAGGAAAAACGACATGCCTTCATCAGAGCAACATGCCTTAAGTCATTCTTAATGTTCATGATTTACAGATTTAAAAAGAAGAAAAATAGAATTTCTATGGTGATTCTTGTTCCTTTTGCACCAAAATCATCAAAGTATGTTATTTTGCCATTTTGCCATTAATAGGCAATTTTTTTTCACGCCAGTTTGTTAAATGTAATGTCAGAACAACATGCCTTCACAATTTTCTGGGGGAAACCCTGCCCTAAATTTGTACGACAATAGATAGCCTAAATAGTATGGCATAATACATGTGGCCCGATTAGCTTAGTTGATGACGTGCTCGACCGCTGACCCACTGTAAAAAAAAATTGTACCGATATTAAATTCCGTCAAACAATCTTTTTTTTTTTTTGTTCAGTAAATATATTCAATAATGGTTGGTGTATTATGTTTGTCAACGCAATTTGTTTGTGTTTTATAAGCTAAAAGTTACGGCCATTGTCTCTTTCAATACCAAGCGTAGACTGCTCCACAGCGTTTTACTGAAATGCGACATGCACAGTGAAGCTGTCAATACCGAACAATTTTGTAGGCTCAAATCTGATCGTAAGGTCAATCTGACGTGACCTGTAATGCGATGTCGTCAGATCCTAGTAGCATGAGTACCGTAGCCTGATAAAGGGTCTGATTTTAATGAGATTGATAAGACACAGTCTTTGTTTCTGTACTCAAGTATGTCGACACCTACTTTTCTGAAATGCTCTTTATTGGTATTTTGTGCTGCTTCAGTGGCTCTTTTTGATTTTACTTGTTGCACGCCACACATGTGGAACAGGCTTTTTCAATGTCATGTTTCATTGCTGGCCAATACATAGACTCACAGGGTCGGACTTTTGTTTTTACCATTCCCATGAGCCCTTTATGAAGTAGTGTCAGCATTTGACTTCTCATTTCTTCTGGAATTATGACTCGATTGTCTAGGAAATTCCAGAATGGTCTCCGTGTCAGTGGACGGCTTTTCATATGATAAGGCCATCCTTCGTTGACAGTATTATACAGTAGCACGAGGGTTTCGTCGTTTGCAGTGGCTGCCTTATTTGATTATCATCCATAGGGTGATTTTGCATCAATGAGTGAACTGAGATGTTTAGTTCCTCAGCATTTCCCATCGTTTCCGGATCCGTCTCATTTAGATATGCATGTGATAGGGTATCAGCTATGAACATGTATTTGCCAGGGGTATATTTCAGATTTATATGATATCATATGTCTGGAGCTGTAATAACATCCTTTGAAGTAGTGGTCTCCATCCCCACCACCCCACTTTCTTTCAAATGACAGCAATTTTGGATTAAAACTGATGTAAATAAAAAAAAAAAAATTCACAGGATGAGAATATTATGACTTAGGTATTTTCGGCAGTTACGGGTGTTCTGGCCCTTTAAAGGTTTTAATGAAAAAACTTTATCAGGACTTACCGGTATTCTCCTGAACCCCATGTCTCTCACCGCTGCGGGTTCAAATCCCACTCTGATCTCAACTGGTAAGAGAGAAAGTCGATTCTTACGGATGGCTAAGGTATACAGTATAAGAATCTTTCATGGGTATTCGGTGAAGATAGGGGAATTCCAACTCCAGGTATAACTGTTTTTATCAGAACCGAGGCCCTGTACAACCTAATTTATGCAAAAACCAAGAAATTTAATCACACAAGTCTATTCAGATTACATTAATTTTATTCCAGCTCTAGTCTATGTAGATGATACTGTTTTATGAACAGGTATGAAGAAAATGCATGTTGTATGCGGAAATAGAGTGGAGACTAACTATTACTTCAACTGTTTTCCAGAGCCTCAGGGGAAAAATGGCTGATTTTTAGCTCTACTGATCAGAGATCAGCAGAGCTTATGCCATGGTGCAGTGTCCGTCGTCCGTCCGTCAACTTTTTTTTGTAGCGACTACTCCTCTGAAACTACTGAATGGATTTTCATGAAACTTTACAGAAATGTTGCCCATGAAGTCTAGTTGATCCTAGCAAAAAATCATGTTGATGTGAAATTCAAGATGGCCACCACATCTAAAAATAAATTTTCAAAAAACAAGTTTGTAGCGACTACTTCTTGAAAACTATAAGTGATATTGATATGCGTCTTTTCCTAAAATGATCAGTATGACATGATGTTGATCCTTGTCGAAAATTATTTTGATTCAACGTTAAACATGGCTGCCAGCGGCCATCTTTGTTTACATAGAGTTATATAATGAAAACTTGTAGCGACTACTCCTCTGAAACTACTTGATGGATTTTCATGAAACTTCACAGGAATGTTGCTCTTGACGTCTAATTGATCCTAGCAAAATGTCGGGTCGGCTTGAAATTGAAGATGGCCGCCACGTCTAAAAATAATTTTTCATAAAACAAGTTTGTAGCGACTACTTCTTGAAAACTATAAGTGATATTGATATGCGTCTTTTCCTAAAATGATCAGTATGACATGATGTTGCTCCTTGTCGAAAATTATTTTGATTCGACGTTAAACATTGGCTGCCTGTAGCGTAGCCATCTTTGTTTACATAGATTTATATAATGAAAACTTGTAGCGACTACTCCTCTGAAACTACTTGACGGATTTTCGTGAAATTTCACAGGAATGTTGCTCTTGTTGTCTAATTGATCCTAGCAAAACTTCAGGTCGACCGGAAATTCAAGATGGCCGCCACGGGTAAAAATGGATTTTCAAAAAACAAGTTTGTAGCGACTACTTCTTGAAAACTATAAGTGATATTGATATGGGACTTTTTCTGAAATGATCAACATGACATGATGTTGGTCCTTGTCGAAAATTGTTTTGATTCGATGTTAAACATGGCTGTCAGTGGCCATCTTTGTTTACAAAGAGTTATCTAGTAAAAACTTGTAGCGACCACTCCTCTGTACTACTTGACGGATTTTCATGAAACTTCACAGAAATGTTGCTCTTGATGTCTAATTGATTCTAGCAAAATTTCAGGTCGGCCTGAAATTCAAGATGGCCACCTTGGCTAAAAATAGATTTTCAAAATACAAGTTTGTAGCGACTACTTCTTGAAAACTATAAGTGATATTGATATGGGACTTTTTCTAAAATGTTCAGTATGACATTATGTTGATCCTTGTCAAAAATTATTTTGATTTGACTTTAAACATGGCCGATAATGAAAACTTGTAGCGACTACTCTGAAACTACTGACGGATTTTCATGAAACAAAGGAATGCTGATCTAGCTATCAAAAACCTATCAGTAGAGCTTCAAGGTCATTGACCTCTTTTGTGAAAAAGGGACATTTCGGAAGGAAAAAAGTATTTCCTGAAACAAAATGTGTTTTTGAAAATTATGTATGGTATAGCATAACTACTTGATTATATGATATTCTGTGCTATTCATTGGATTAAAGATTGTTTAGCCACTTTGGCTTAACCACCTATATTTTCTTCAAAGAAAATAAAGATTAAATATTTGTTCAGCCAGATTTGGCAAAGTATTTTATTTTCAAGAATAAGTATGCGAAAACGATTCCTACAGGCCTTTTTCTGCCCATTTTGGGAAAAAGACCCTGGAATAATTGGGAAAATTTACGCCGTAAATTTTGCCCAATAGGGAAAAATTTTAATCGCTTTACGCCTCAAATTGGGAATTTTCATAAGTTAGTTGTACATAAATATCAGGTTGTTTTAATTGCCTGGTTTCAATACATGATACATGATTTAAATATTGTTATTTTTATAGTATTTCCTTGTAAACATTTTGTATATTTGACCTGTCTTTGTAAACAAAAAAAAAAAGGAAGGGGAATTTTATTTCAGAATTGGGAAAAAACAACTATATTTGGCATTGGGAACGGGTCCGATAGTCGGACCCGTGAGAATAGTAGAAAAAGGCCTGTCCTAGTTTTACATCTTTCATCTCATACGAGGGTCATTCAAAAAGTTCTGTCACTAACGCGTTTTAACAATTATGTGCTCATTGCGAGTGTTGATGTTTGGTACCAAATGAAAGAAAATTTCAATACCATTCCATTGATGGTAAAATGAATGCTGTATCTTTTGTGTGACGATATACATCAGTTATACATACTGAGGCATTTTCGTCCTGATTTTTAGCTCTACTGGCCACAGGGCCAGCAGAGCTTATGGGATGGCGAGTTGTCCGTCCGTCGTCCGTCGTCCGTCGTTAACTTTTGTCTCGTTAAGACGATAGGGCCTTCATTTATCATCCGATCTTTACCAAACTTTAATAAGTTGTTAATATCAATGAAAGCTCGGACAAGTTCGAAAACCAGCCGGATCGAACCAGTAACAGCGGAGTTATGGCCCTTGACTTAGTTAAAAATGCTATTTGTTGCCTCGTTAAGACGATAGGTCCTTCATTTTTCATCCGATCGTTACTAAACTTAACCAGATTGTTAATATCAATTAAAGCTCGGACAAGTTCGAAAACCAGCCAGATCGAACCAGTAACAGCGGAGTTATGGCCCTTGACTTAGTTAAAAATGCTATATGTTGCCTCGTTAAGACAATAGGGCCTTCATTTTTCATCCGATCGTTACCAAACTTTACCAGATTGTTAATATCAATGAAAGCTCGGACAAGTTAAAAAACCAGCCAGATTGAACCAGTAACAGCGGAGTTATGGCCCTTGACTTAGTAAAAAATGCTATATGTTGCCTCGTTAAGACGATAGGGCCTTCATTTTCATACATGTGATATCTCCCGCCGGGAGCTAATTTCTCCCGGAATTTCATGGGATCTCCCGGCCTCTCCATTTCTCCCGGTATTTTCCGCCGAGTTACAAAATTTCGCTATTTGCGAATCCTTTTGGGTAATTGCTATGATTTATTGGATCAAGACCGAGTTTTCCGAATGATCTAGAATAAACACTTGCCGTCTTATCTATATCTGTGAAAACATTGCCCCTGGGCGGGTAATTAAAAGGATAAGCATGTCAAGGTAATTGGTTAATTGTGAAAAAATAATGATTGGATTGTTTGTTTATGACACGTGGCGGTGATACCTGTAATGTCCATGGGAGGTTGATTATGATAGGATTAAGGAATACACCGACTGTAAGTGGGGTGGTAATTAGCGAATTCGGCATCGATTGATATTTGGTATATAATATTGATGAGTGCCAAGTTTAATAATGTGAACAATTGTGTAGACTTCCAACCGACAAAGGTGATGCTGGCAGCAGCCAAGTCTTGTTGTAATTAGTGGTTAAAAAGTGGACAGAGTCTCAAGATATATACCCTAGCAGATTTAAATGATGTTATTTTATGGTATGTTTATGAAAGCAGATTAATGATCATCATTAACTAAAAGGTGATGCTGGCAGCAGCCAAGTCTTGTTGTAATTAGTGGTTAAAAAGTGGACAGAGTCTATATAAAGTGTTTAATTACATGCTATACTTGATTATATGCTATGCTAACATGAAATAAACAGTATTCAACTATTGTATGTATAAAATATCATGTTTTTATGCTGATTTACCCCCTTTATTAAGGTTTATATCGGAAAAATATATACCGGTACGCGTTAAAAATTTGAGTATAAAAACCTCCCTGAAAAAAAAGTCAAATCTCCCTGGTAACCCTCCTGAAAATATCACATGTATGCATTTTTCATCCGATCGTTACCAAACTTTACCAGATTGTTAATATCAATGAAAGCTTGGACAAGTTCAAAAACCAGCCAGATCGGACCCATAACAGCGGAGTTATGGCCCTTGGTTTAGTTAAAAATGCTATATTTTGCCTTGTTAAGACGATAGGGCCTTCATTTTTCATCAGATATTTACCAAACTTTACCATCTTGTTAATATCAATGAAAGCTCGGATAAGTTCTAAAACCAGCAAGATCGGACTAGTAACAGCGGAGTTATGGCCCTTGATTTAGTTAAAAAGGCTATATTTTGCCTCGTTAAGACGATAGGGTCTTCATTTTTCATCCGATCTTTACAAAATTTTAACAGGTTGTTAATATCAATGAAAGCTCGGACAAGTTCGAAAACCAGCCAGATCGAACCAGAACAGCGTAGTTATGGCCCTTGATTTAGTTAAAAAGGCTATATTTTGCCTCGTTAAGACGATAGGGCCTTCATTTTTCATCCTATCTTTACCAAACTTTACCACATTGTTAATATCAATGAAAGCTTGGACAAGTTCGAAAACCAGCCAGATCGGACCAGCAACATTGGAGTTATGGCCCTTGATTTAGTTGAA
The DNA here is from genome assembly GCA_037043455.1 of Cyrtodaria siliqua. NCBI lineage: Eukaryota > Metazoa > Mollusca > Bivalvia > Adapedonta > Hiatellidae > Cyrtodaria > Cyrtodaria siliqua. The sequence continues at coordinate 65,962 of JAWPHD010000673.1, read as the reverse complement.
AACGGGTATATTACGATAGGGTCTTGATTCTTCGTCCGATCTTTACCAAACTTTACCAGATTGTTAATATAAATGAAAGCTCAGACAAGTTTGAAAACCAACCAGATCGGACCAGTAACAGCGGAGTTATGGCCCTTGATTTAGTTAAATATGCTATATTTTGCCTCGTTAATACTACGATCGGGCCTTCATTTTTCATCCGATCTTTACCAGATTGTTACTATCAATGAAAGCTCCAACAAGTTTCAAAACAGCCAGATTGGACAATTTACACCGGAGTTATGGCCCTTGATTTTCTGAAATATGCTATATTTTGGCCTCATTAATAAGAAAGGGCCTTCATTTGGCCAGATTTCAGTGAAACTTTTCAAGGATGATCAGCACCAAGCCTAGTTGTACATATCGTCACCGTGTTCCGGTTGAATGATTTTGGTGGAGTCCCTTTAAAGGTTTTAATACACAAACTTTGTCTGGACTAGTTCTCCTGAACCCCTGGCTGGATTTTAACGAAACTTGACAAGGATGATCAGTCTTAGGTCTAGTTGTGCAAATCTTTGCCATGTTTCGGTTGAATGATTTTTGGCAGAGTTATGGCCCTTCAAAGGTTTTAATACACAAACTTTGTCTGGACTAGTTCTCCTGAACGCCTCCCCACATTTCAACGAAACTTTACAGGGATGATCAGCAGCAAGCATAGTTGTGCATAGCATCGTGGCATTCTGGTTAACAGATTTTTGGCGGAGTTATGGCCCTTTAAAGTTTTTTGATACACAAACATTTTCCGGGCTAGTTCTCCTGAACCCCTGACTAGATTTTAACGAAACTTGACAAGGATGATCAGTATCAAGCCTAGTTGTGCATATCTTCGCCATATTCGTGTTGAATTATTTTTGGCAGAGTTATGGCCCTTTAAAGGTTTTAATAGTCAAACGTTGTCCAGATTAGTCTCTTCTGAATTCCTTGCTGGATTTCAACGAATCTTGATGGGGATGATCAGTACCAAGCCTAGTTGCACCTGTCATTGCCGTGTTGTGGTTGAATGAATTTTGGCAGAGTTATGACCCCTTAAAGGTTTTAATACACTAACTTTGTACAGACTAGTTCTCCTGAACCTCTGGCTGGATTTTAACGAAACTTGTCAGGGACAATCAGTACCAAGCCTAGTTGCGTATGTCATCACCATGTTCTGGTTGAACGATATTTGAAAGAGTTATGGCCCCTTATACATAAACTTAGAGCCAGTAGAGCGTCCACAGGCCCTCTTGGGCCTCTTGTTTTTCAGGTATGTTAACTGTTACTTTTTTAAATGCCTGTTTCTCTTTAAGTACTTGTCGAAGACCTTTGAAATTTCTCATACATTACCAGTTATATCTGTGCATTACAAGATTCAGAATTTAAGCATGGTAGATGAAAAGGCATTGTCTTAGAAATTAACATTTTAAGCTAACATGTAAAATTAATTTAATGATAAATGGACATTAAATGGAAGGGCAGTCTTCTAAAAAAGCGTTTTTGGATGATCAATATTTTCACTAAACATTGTGCAAAATTCTACAATAATGTGTTGAATATGAAATTTAAACACTGAAGGACTAGGATTTGTAAAAAAATATGAAAACATATTAATACTAAGAGATTAATTACGACATTTAAAAGATATGATAACATTTCCTTAAACAAAATGAAGAAAATCAGTGTTATTTCCGCTCAAATTAAGGGATATGCATTCACTCTTATCTGGTTTGCAGCAAGACCTTTCCGAATTATCGACAATCATTTTCATGGATTATAGGCAAATAACAACAGATGGCATACAAGAAAATTTAAAAGCATAGAATTATTCAAATAATTTTTACGTTTTGTAACAAGAACATTTTCAGAGATGCCAGTATCTAAAAGGTGTGGTAGGGGGAGGTTATTCAGGGGTATAAATAACCTGAAAATTTTCATTTTTGTTGTGGAATTTAAGAGAGCGAACCCAGTAGTACTATAAATACACTACTTTATCTGTGTAATATCCAGTTCAAAGGATATATGCCTAGTGACAGAACTTTTTGAAGCACCCTCGTACATACAAAAAATTGAACATATAGAGCGTATTATAGCCAGTTCGAAAGACAAATTGGAATATCATTCAAAAAAGTGGGAAGTTTTACGTTTAAACACAGAAAATTGAACAGTATTCGGTAACACATTTTCTCTCTCTCTCTCTCTCTCTCTCTCGCTTTTTTCTTTTTCTTTTCTCAATTTCTACTACCTCTAGTCTCTGCCGCTGAATGTAACTTATTTCTTGGAATACATACATGTAAAACGACACTTTAATATAACTGTTCTGTGCTATTGAATTTCTACATTCATGTATACATGTAACTTTTGTACTGCCATTAACCCTTATTGTTTTTGCATATATGTATTAAAAGAAATAAAATATTGAAATATAAAAAATAAAAAAAAATAAAAAAATATATATATATATAAAAACTAGGTTTTATCGAAGCACAAAACTGGTAACACAGTAAAGACTGGCATGTGGCGGTATTCATTTTAAAGCAGTTCTTACTATATTTACTATATTTAGTATTCAAATATAGCAGTTCTTACACAGGGAACCACTCCGGTTTTAATACAAACATGGTTGCACCCACAGTCAATTTTGCCACTTCCCCAATGCCAAATGTTCATTTATATATGGGCCAAATTGGCTAAAACATATGACAAAAGTTTAGCCATTTTAAAGTTTGTTTAGCCTATGCCAACTGGCTAAGCCTAATAAATAGCACAGATATTTACAGGGCCTCCTCTGGGATTCGCAAATGGAGCCAAATGAGACAAAATAATAAAAGTGGCGATAAAAAAATAACTTTGGCGATTAAGAAATATCCGATGTCAGTCATGAATGTTGTGTATTCCTTTCGAATCTCGTCATACCCCTTAATTTTCCCCTGTAAAGCCTAATAACTCTGCCAAAATTAGCTCCTTTTATTTCCAAGTCCAGAAGGCAACACTCGTCCATGATGAGGTGTGAAATACACACATTTGGTGTCAAGTATACATTAGGCTTTAATTATAACTGACAGGATAACATAAACCAGTGATCAGTATAATTCTAGATACGATTTTGTACTTGTGTACATATACAGTATTTATTTCGTAACTGAAACATTTCCAGATTAATAAGTTTTATTTAATATGTAAAAAATTTAGTAAAATATTTTTTTAAATATAATTTTATGATTATAATTATTACTAACTGCTATATTCATGGGCCATACGTCATTTAAAAATACTTAAAAATAATTTCGAAAATATATGCTATCTTTGAGCCAGTTTTGGCTCCAATGTCTCCAACTTTTTTCATTTGGCGAAATTGTTTGCGAAAGGGAAAAAATGGCCAGAGGAGGCCCTGTATTTATGTGTATTTTAATATTTATGTCATGGCTTTATTACACTCCCACACCGCTAGTGATGTGACTATGATATACTTTACAGAAAGATTTTGAAGATAAAGTGAAGAAGGCTGCGGCGGACAAAGTTGTGGCTATTGACTTCACTGCCACGTGGTGTGGACCCTGCAAACAGATCGGACCAGTGTTTGAGGTATGTATCAAGTACTGTAGATCACATTACAGTGTTTTTTTCCTTATATAAGTGGTACTGAAAAAACAATACCAAACTTGCACAGATTGTATATGACCATAAGATTTCGAAGAAGTTCGATAATGTGCAAGTACTCAGGTGATCGCTTTAGGGCCATCTTGGCCCTCTTGTACTGGTTCAGATTTACTCAGGTGAGCGATATAGGGCCATCATGTTATATTTTGCTTCGTTAAGATGATAGGGGCTTCATTGTTCATCCGATCTTTACCAAACTTTATCAGATTGTTAATATCAATGAAAGCTCAGACAAGTTCGAAAACCAGCCATATCGGATTAGTAACAGCGGAGTTATGGCCCTTGATTTAGTTAAAAATGCTATATTTTGCCTTGTTAAGATGATAGGGGCTTCATTGTTCATCCGATCTTTACCAAACTTTATCAGATTGTTAATATCAATGAAAGCTCGGACAAGTTCGAAAACCAGCCATATCGGATTAGTAACAGCGGAGTTATGGCCCTTGATTTAGTTAAAAATGCTATATTTTGCCTCAAGACGATAGGGCGTTCATTTTTCATCCGATCTTTACCAAACTTTATCGTTAATGTCTATGAAAGCTCGGACAAGTTCGAAAACCAGCCATATCGGATTAGTAACAGCGGAGTTATGGCCCTTGATTTAGTTAAAAATGCTATAATTTGCCTCGTCATGCGTTAGGGCCTTCATTTTGCATACTTTAGCAGATTTTATGACTTTTTTTTTTTATATGCCATATATGTTGCTCTCACCACCCCCACTCCACAACCACCCAACCCCGCCTCTCCCCACCCCCACCCCACTCAAAATTCGATTTTTTTTTTAAAAAAAATTAATTTTTTTACATATTTCTGTGTAGTTTTGTTTAGTTCTTACACATAGTTATGTTGTGCCCCCAACCCCACCCCACATTGTTGTAGCCTTGTTTTCTGATGGTATTACTAGCTATATAATTTATTATTCTCTGAAAAATCGAATAGTCGAGCTGCTACAATGTATTAACTAATTCATAAAATACACTCTCCCTTCCTTTTCTAAGTATAATGGTCCAAATTATGCGGCGGTCCATCACGTTTAACACGAATAATGGTACACCGCCATTTCTTGGGGCAATTAAGTGTTCTTAAATGTGGGGCAAGTGACATTATGGGCAGGGCAAGTGACTTTTGAAAATCCACTTGCCCTGGGCAAGTGGATTTTCAAAATATTTCCAGAACCCTGGCGCTCAGTTCTCCGACAGCTCTTGTTAACAAATATAATTACCCGTACAGTATGTTTGTACAGAAAATACGTTTAGATTTTTAGATCGCCTGAGCCGAAGGGATTCACTCTTCGTAAGTCGTCCGTCGTCCGTTGTCGTTAACTTTTCTTCAAACGACTTCTCCTCAGAAACTGCTTGGCTAATTTTGACCAAACTTCACATGGGTTATCCTTAGATGAATGCTTTTCAGATTTGTTAAAATAAGGTCAGCACGACATCCAAGATGGCTGCCATTACCATATGTGGTCGAAACCTTTAAAAATCTTCTTCTCAAGAACTGCTGGACAGATTTCAACAGTTTTTCTTTTAAAATGATCGCCAATGCCCAGACTATAATGTTTGTTCAAATGAAGTCCCCAGGGTCAAAAATGGCCGTGCCCCGGGGGTCCAAAGTTTGTATATTGAGATTTTGCATGTTTTTCATATAGTCATATAGGAAAAAAGTTTTAAAATATCTTCTCTGAAACCACAAGGCACAGAGCTCTCATGTATTACAAGTAGCATCAGCTTATGGTCCTCTACTAAGTTTGTTAAAATGGTAACCCTGGGGTCAAATTTGTCCCCGCCCCGGGGGTCACAGTTTTACATAGACTTATATAGGTTTGTTTTTTTTAAATCTTCTTCTCGGAAATAACAAGAGCCAGAGGTTTGATATTTTGCATTTACTATAATCTTATGGTCCTTTACCAAGTTTGTTCAAATGGTGACCTTGGGGTCACATTTGGCCCCGCCCCAAGGGTCACATGTTTTACATAGACATGTATAGGGAAAAACTTAAAAAATCTTCTTCTCTGAAACTGCAAGTGCCAGAGGTTTAATATTTTGCATTTGCTATAAGCTTATGATCCTCTACCAAGTTTGTTCAAATGGTGACCCTGGTGTCAAATTTGGCCGCGCCCCGGGGGTCACAGTTTTACATCGACATATATATAGGAAAAGAAAAATCTTCTCTGAAACTGCAAGAGCCAGAGGTTTAATATTTTGTATTTACTATAAGATTATGGTCCTCTACTAAGTTTGTTCAAATGGTGACCCTGGGGTCAACTTTGTCCCTGCCCCGGGGGTCACAGTTTTACATAGACTTATATAGGATTTTTTTAAAAAAAATCTTCTTCTCGGAAACTGCAGGAGCCAGAGGTTTGATATTTAGCATTTACTATAAGCTTATGGTCCTTTACCAAGTTTGTTCAAATGGTGACCCGAGGGTCACAATTGGCCCCGCCCGAAGGGTCACATGTTTTACATAGACATGTATAGGGAAAAACTTAATAAATCTTCTTCTCTGAAACTGCAAGAGCCAGAGGTTTACTATTTTGCATTTGCTATAAGCTTATGGTCCTCTACCAGTTTTGTTCAAATGGTGACCCTGGGGTCACATTTGGCCTCGCCCCGGGGGTCACAGTTTTACAATGGCTTGTATAGGGAAAAACTGAAACAAATCTTCTCTGGAACTGCAAGAGCCAGAGGTTTAATATTTTGCATATGCTGTAAGTTTATGATCCTCTACCAAGTTTGTTCAAATAGTGACCCTGGTGTCAAATTTGGCTGCGCCCCGGGGGTCATAGTTTTACATAGACTTATATATATAGGAAAAGAAAAATCTTCTCTGAAACTGCAAGAGCCAGAGGTTTGATATTTTGCATTTACTATAAGATTATGGTCCTCTACCAAGTTTGTTCAAATGGTGACCCTGGGGTCAAATTTGTCCCCGCCCCGGGGGTCACAGTTTTACATAGACTTATATATATAGGAAAAGAAAAATCTTCTCTAAAACTGCAAGAGCCAGAGGTTTAATATTTTGCATTTACTATAAGATTATGGTCCTCTACTAAGTTTGTTCAAATGGTGACCCTGGGGTCACATTTGGCCCCGCCCCGGGGGTCACAGTTTTACAATGGCTTGTATAGAGAAAAACTGAAAAAAATCTTCTTCTCTGGAACTGCAAGAGCCAGAGGTTTAATATTTTGCATTTGCTATAAGGTTATGATCCTCTACCAAGTTTGTTCAAATGGTGACCTTGGTGTCAAATTTGGCCCCGCCCCGGGGGTCACAGTTTTACATAGACTTATATATATAGGAAAAGAAAAATCTTCTCTGAACTTGAAGAGCCAGAGGTTTAATATTTTGCATTTACTATAAGATTATGGTCCTCTACTAAGTTTGTTCAAATGGTGACCCTGGGGTCAAAATTGTCCCCACCCCGGGGGTCACAGTTTTACATAGACTTATATAGGATTTTTTATTTTTTAATCTTCTTCTTGGAAACTGCAGGAGCCAGAGGTTTGATATTTTGCATTCACTATAAGATTATGGTCCTCTACTAAGTTTGTTCAAATGGTGATCACATTTGGCCCTGCCCCGGGGGTCTCAGTTTTTCATAGACTTGTATAGGGAAAAACTTAAAAAATCTTCTTCTCTGAAACTGCAAGAGCCAGAGGTTTAATATTTTGCATTTTCTATAAGCGTATATGGTCCTCCACCAAGCTTGTTTCAATGGTGACCCTGGGGTCAAATTTGGCCCCGTCCCGGATGTCACAGTTTTACATAGATTTATATAGTAAAAAAAAAATCTTCTCTGAAACTACAAGAGCCAGAGGTTTAATATTTTGCATTTACTATGAGCTTATAGTCCTTTACCAAGTTTATTAAAATGGTGACCCTGGGGTCACCACATTTGGCTCTGCCCCAGGGGTCACATGTTTTACATAGACTTGTATAGGTAAAAACTTAAAAAATCTTCACAAACCACAAGGCACACATCTCTCATATATTACATGTAGTTTTGTATTTGATCTTTACCAAACTTTGTCAGTGTCTTTATTTTAATGTTGTTAACACAACAGAGGCCACATTTCTTGAACAATCTTAACCAAACTTGCACAGATTGCATATGACCATAAGATTTCGAAGAAGTTCGGTAAAGGGCCATTACTCAGGTGATCGATATAGGGCCATCTTGGCCCTCTTGTTTGAAATGTAGATGCAGCACTTTAAACTTAATAGTGATTAGAATTAATAACTCTAAAATGTATTTTACAAAGTATTTTGTAAATCTCATAATTTCTATTCTCAATCTAATCAATGTTAACTAATAAGTAAGTATTGGTTAACCACGCATTCGGATAAAACGTTTCATGCTTGTACAAATATATATACCTACATATCATGTGATAATTTAAATCTACTTAGTTTCTGATGGTATAGTTTTGGGATACTATTTCCAGTTTATTATCCACGAGTTCTTGAATATTAGCCAAAACAAAACCCTCTCGATTAATACCGGATCTACAGTAGTTAAGGATTTATAATACATTTATCAGTTAAATGGCTTATATACAGACCTGGTGCAATTGTCCACAGCCTTTTCTCCACAAATGGGTAAATGGTTGGTATTAAAGGGACACTGTCAGTAAGTAAGCAGATATTTGAGCTTAACCAAATAACTGTCTGAATTTTATTCCGAGTGAAATGTATACATGAAAACATGGGCATAGACCCAAATAAGTCTGTAGTAATACATTCGTGAATTTGAAAAAACATACAATGCAGGACCGTTATATTTACATTTTCTCTGATCACGTGACATCCGTTAGCATGTTAAGTTTTTTTTATAGTATGTCTTGCGTAACACATCAGGCCCGTACTGGTTCTACCCAGTAAAAATGTGGTGATCTGCCTCTACCACAAAAAATCAACCTTCACATATGGCCTAACATGTGTTAAAAATTATGTAAAACACCATTCAAACAAACAACATCAATGTAATTGTGTTGCGTGTGTATAATGGCAAGACACTAAGTTAGTGGTGTCTGAATGTACGTCTTGCATGGTTACACAAATTAACTTTCCCTTATCAATACTTGTTCATCTTCATCAAACTTCCAATAATAATATGCTCATCATTACAATTGTCATGTGAACCCACCATTATGACAAGATCATAGTCTTTGTTCAAAAGTAAATTGTTCATCTCAGAAACATTACATTCCCTGCAACATTTTCATTTCTTAATATTTATTCATCAAACTTCTGATAAATATACATTTATTTGACAATAGTCACATGTCCACACCAATATCATAAAGCCATTTTTTCATAAAATACACTTTTTTATTTCTATTTCTTCATCAGTTTATGCCAGTATAGGAAGGTCAAGGTCTAATACAAGGTGACTGGTCATAGTCCTGGTTCAAAAAGCATTTTTAGCTCTTCAGCAGGGCTATGCGGTAGCATTTCATATGGCGGCGTAGGCGTCTGTTAGCAGCACTTTCTCTGAAACAGCTGGGCCAAGTTTATTCAAATTTCAAACAATTACTCCTGAGTAGGCTGAGTGGGACCTTACAGAAGATTTATTTGTTTGATCCGACATTCAAGATTGCTGCTCAAGACATTCAAGATGGCTGCTGTTGCTAAAAATAGCCAAAACCTTACAAAAATCTCCAGAACGGCAAGACAGATTTTGAATTATTATTTTTAGAATTTATTACTAGCTACTGAACTATCAATTTTGTTTTTCGTCTTCATGAAATTTAAAATAGGTCACGTCTGGTCAGTTACGACATGCATTTCTTGCTTCTTTCTTTCAGCATTTTCACCAAACCACCAGACTTTTCCTTATATGCATCTAATATCATGTGCAGAATTTCGGGTCGCTGTGACCTACTTCCGACAAGATATAGCTAGGTCTCATCGGGTCTCTGCTACAAAATGTGTATATTGCTTCTTTCCCAGATTTTCACCAAACTTGGTCAGAATGTTCCTTATTTGTATCTAACTTCATTTGCAATATTTAGGGTTGCTGTGATCTACTTTGAATGAAATATAGGTCACATCCGATCTCCACCTATGGCACATAATTTAAAAAATGTATTTTCAGGCTTTGTCACAAGAATTTACAAATATCCAGTGCTTCAAAGTAGATGTTGATGAAAATTCGGTAAGTGTGAGCTTGTGTACAACATTATTACTGACCTTATTACGGCTTCTTACATTTATTTTTAGACTAACATCCTCTCAAGCTCCAATAATGGCCTGCCAGACAGTGGATTTGTGAATGTATTGCAAACATCTTTTCTTTATACCCCTACCACCGAATGATTCTTCCCTCCATCCCGAAAAGTTTGTTTGTCTATCTCCTCCCCCACATTTTAACCGATTCCTTCGAAACTTTACAGGATGCTTACCTATGATGTCAAGATGTGCATATCGTTTCCACGCCAAAATCGACCCAGCATTACTGGATTTATGGCCCCTTTTTCGTAAAATTTTACGTTTTACACTGATTGTTTTCAGTGGTGGCATCCGTGTCCCATGGACACATTTCTAGTTTAATTTGCCATTTGTGAATAATTCAAATTTATGTGGAATGTTAATAAAAGAACAACTGATTGAGCATAAAACTGGAGAATATCCATGGAGGTAGAAATGAATGGTGTGGTTTTATGTCCCATTCATCCATCATATGGGGGGCGTCCGTGGCCGAGTGGTTAGAGTCTCTGACTTGCAATCATTTGCCCCTCACCGCTATAGGTTTGATCCCTCAGGGGCCTAGGAATCTTTATGTGAGGAAGCTATACAGCTGGCTTGCGGAACGTCGGTGATTCTACCCAGGTGCACGAAAATTGCCCGTGGAAGCTGGAAAGTAGCCATATGACCTTAGCTGTTGGTGCAACTATAAAATCCAATTCAATTCAATTCCATCATACATCATATTGAGGTTTATTTCCCGTTCACCCATCATATTACTGGTAGTCAATATTGAAACAGCAGCCTCAAAGGCAGATCATATGAGACGAAGGATAAGGTTTTCCATTAGACATGCCTCCACCAGGGAGCAAAGTAAAGTCCACTAAGGGCAGCAGTTTGCATCTCTAAAGTGCACGGCCTCAGCCATTGAGCTACAGAGGCTGCTCCGTGAAGGTGGAGTGTATAATGGCAGGGATACACATTACATAAACATTCTCTATATATAACTATTGAAGCTCATTCTACACATTTTAAAGTCCCTATTCCGCCATCAACAGGAAAGTTTACAACAGATGTATACCATTTCTAAACCTGCTGATGACGACTTATAAATTTATATGTAACTTACTTATTTTGAAAATCCAACTCTTATAGACACACTATAAATTGTTTTAATCAGCCATGCCAAAACAAAAAAATTAGAATGTTGAATTAAGGGTTACCAACTCATAATAAATTTTACATGTACATGTTTTTAAGTACCCGTAAATAAACCTATACTGTTAATCGGTACATATACATTATCATATGACATGAACACTTGGATAAACACCTTTGTAGTGTCATTTTACCGTTATTTGGTGAGTTGGTGCCTTTAAATACCATACAAATACCTTGTTACTGATTCATTGAATTCATTTAATAATCTGATTTCTGTAAAATCAATCATTTACAAAGTAACTTATTTGGTTCCTTTTTCTTTTAAACAGGAAGTATCAGAAGGAGAAGGGATCAGTGCAATGCCCACATTTAAGTTCTACAAAAATGGTGCAGAGGTAATGTTATGTAACACACAGTTACAGGTTTTGTTGCATATTTTATATATAAAATTAAGTTACTGCACATAAAACCTATTAAAACCCTACTGACACACAGGGTTATAGCCTTTAATTTATTGAAAAGAAAAAGCCATATTCTGCCTTGTGAACACTCAAGCACCTTCATTTTTAGCTACTGATCAAAGATCAGCAGAGCTTATGCCGTGGTGCGGAGTCCGTCTGTCCGTCCTTAAACTTTTTTTTGTAGCGACTACTACTCTGAAACTACTGGATGGATTTTCATGAAAAAATTCACATTGATGTGAAATCCAAGATGACCGCCAAAGCTAAAAATAGATTTTTAGCTCGACTGATCAGAGATCAGCAAGCTTATGGTGCGGCGTCCGTCCGTCTGTCAGAGTTTACAGGAGCGCCTTGTGTGTCTTTTTTTATGTATAAAATATACTTGTGTGACTTTTTTCTTCTGTGACTGACACACAAGCAAGTATGTCTCTATGCGCAGGAAACAGTCTATTTCTTCATTTAAAGCAATAAAAAATTGCAGTCACACAAGGGGAGGGGAGCTTGTGTGACTAAAATGTGTCCAAATGGTAAAAACGACACACAAAATGTCAAAAACAGTCACACAAAGTATGAACGTACACACAAAAAACAGACACACAAGTTTTAGTCACACAAAGCCTGATTTTGTGTACGTCAGTCCGTCTGTCCGTAAACTTTTATTTGTAGCGACTACTCCTCTGAAACTACTGGATGGATATTCATGAAGCTTTACAGAAATGTTGCCCATGAAGTCTAGTTGATCCTAGCAAAAATTCATCTTGATGCGAAATCCAACATGGCCGCCAAAGCTAAAAATAGATTTTTAAAATACAAGTTTGTAGCGACTACTTCGTGAATACTATAAGTGATATTGATATGGGACTTTTTCTAAAATGATCAGCATGACATGATGTTGATCCTTGTCAAAAATTGTTTTGATTCGACGTTAAACAAGGATGCCAGTGGCCATCTTTGTTTACATAGAGTTATATAGTAAAAACTTGTAGCGACTACTCCTCTGAAACTACTTGGCGGATTTTCATGAAACTTCACAGGAATGTTGCTCCTGATGTCTTATTGATCCTAGCAAAATTTCAGGTCGGCCGGAAATTCAAAATGGCCGCCACAGCTAAACATAGATTTTTAAAAATTAAGTTTGTAGCGACTACTTCTTGAAAACTATAAGTGATATTGATATTGGACTTTTTCTAAAATGATCAGCATGACATGATGTTGATCCTAGTCGAACATTATTTTGATTCGACGTTAAACATGGCTGCTAGTGGCCATCTTTGTTTACATAGAGTTATATAGTAAAAAACTTGTAGCGACTACTCCTCTGAAACTACTTGGCGGATTTTCATGAAACTTTCAGGAATGTTGCTCCTGATGTCTAATTGATCCTAGCAAAATTTCAGGTCGGCCAGAAATTCAAGATGGCCGCCACAGCTAAAAAGAGATTTTTAAAAATTAAGTTTGTAGCAACTACTTCTTGAAAACTATAAGCGATATTGATATTGGACTTTTTCTAAAATGATCAGCATGACATGATGTTGATCCTAATCGAACATTATTTTGATTCGACCTTAAACATGGCTGCCAGTGGCCATCTTTGTTTACATAGAGTTATATAGTAAAAACTTGTAGCGACTACTCCTCTGAAACTACTTGACGGATGTTCATGAAACTTCACAGGAATGTTGCTCTTGATGTCTAGTTGATCCTAGAAATATTTCAGGCTGGCCAGAAATTCAAGATGGCCGCCAAAGCTAAAAATAGATTTAAAATAAATTTGTAGCGACTACTTCTTGAAAACTATAAGTGATATTGATATGGAACGTTTTCTAAAATGATCAGCATGACATGATGTTGATCCTTGTCGAAATTTATTTCGATGCGACTTTAAACATGGCCGCTAGCGGCCATCTTTGTTTACATACATTTATATAGTAAAAACTTGTAGCGACTACTCCTCTGAAACTAATTTTTATGAAACTTCACAGGAATGTTGCTCTTGATGTCTAATTGATCCCAGATTTTTTTTAGGTCGGCCGTGAATTGAAGATGGCCGCCATGGCTAAAAACATATTTTTAGCTCTACTGATCAGAGATCAGCAGAGCTTATGCCGTGGTGCGGCGTCCATCCGTCTGTCCGTCCGTGAACTTGTTTTTGTAGCGACTACTCCTCTGAAACTACTGAATGGATTTTCATGAAACTTTACAGAAATGTTGTCCATGAAATCTAGTTGATCCTAGCAAAAATTCATGTTGATATGAAATCCAAGATGGCCACCAAATCTAAAAATAGATTTTTAAAAATCAAGTTTGTAGCGACTTCTTCTTGAAAACTCTTCAGTGATATTGATATGGGACTTTTTCTAAAATGATCAGCATGACATGATGTTGGTCCTTGTCGAAAATCGTTTTGATTCGACGTTAAACATGCCATCTTTGTTTACATAGAGTTATTTAGTAAAAACTTGTAGCGACTACTCCTCTGAAACTACTCGAAGGATTTCCATGAAACTACACAGGAATGTTGCTCTTGATGTCTAAATGATCCTAGCAACATTTCAGGTTGGTCGGAAATTCAAGATGGCCGCCACAGCTAAAAATAGATTTTCAAAAAACAAGTTTGTAGCGAGTACTTCTTGAAAACTATAAGCGATATTGATATGGGACTTTTCTAAAATGATCAGTATGGAATGATGTTGATCCTTGTTGAAAATTATTTTGATTCGACGTTAAACATGGCTGCCAGCAGCCATCTTTGTTTACATAGAGTTATTTAGTAAAAACTTGTAGCGACTACTAGGGCTGCGTACCGGTTTCCGATATATATCGAATACCGGTATTTAAGGTTCGATCGATATATCGTATCGAAGGTGTCCGTATCGGTCAAAATATCGATCAAAAGTGAACTCTCTCCCATTGCATACAGTACAGCTCACGCGAAGCCCACACTTTACTCTTTCACGCCGAGTGAGGAATTTACAAATCGCGTAATTACGCGGAGTTTCGATGATAAAACTACGCGGAGTCGGAAAAACTTTTTCTAATTGCAGTCATTTTAATGCATAATTATTCAATAACTTTAGAAAAAAATTGAAGCAGAAGACTTTTTGTTTTGTTTTGGAAAAGTGGATGTGGGAATATTTGAATGCCCGGATTATGTATACTGGGTCACGACAGTTACATGGCGGTTCCTATTACCGTCTTCGCGGCGACTGAACATAATATTCAATTAGTAATTATACTGGAAATTATAATTTTCTTTTTAATTAGTCTTTCTTTGGAACACATTTTACTATTCTGATGTTTATTATTACATCGATGGGTTCTTTAGTCAGAAATAATCAAAAAAATGGTAAAGAATTCCGGGTCATAAACCCGTTATTAGTGCCTCCTTGTTAAAAGATATATACATGGCTAAGGATTATGGATATTTAGTATTTATGTCGGTAGGAAAACTGCTGACTTTCGGACAACAAAAACAAACAAAACTTGTGATTAAATGCATTAAAAGTTTGAAATATGTATTTGTTTCGAAATTTATTCATTGTATTTATCATGTTTATCAGTCGTGTCAACTCTGCATATAAAAGATGCACAAGGCGTCTCATTGTTTGTACTTTTTCTGGCGATTGATTGCATTTTCGACATCTGTATTTTTCGACATCTGGGGATATTCTATCAGCAGAGAGGTCGTGCCTGAATGACGATGCCTTGGATGCAATGATATTCTTGAAAAAGAATTCAGATAAAGCTTCTGTGTTTACTTTTTGAATGAATAAATGACAAAACGTTTACATTTTAGTCTTTTATTACTGCTGAAAAAATATCATATGATATATCGAATATCGATCATTTTGTATCGATACAAATATCGTATCGATTATTCTGACTGATACGCAGCCCTAGCGACTACTCCTGAAACTACTTGATGGATTTTCATGAAACTTCATACAAATGCTGCTCTTGATGTCTAATTGATCCTAGCAAAACTTCAGGTCGGCCCAAAATTCAAGATGGCCGCCACAGCTAAAAATAGATTTTCAAAAAACAAGTTTGTGGCGAGTACTTCTTGAAAACTATAAGCGATATTGATATGGGACTTTTCTAAAATGATCAGTATGGAATGATGTTGGTCCTTATCGAAAGTCGTTTTATTCGATGTTAAAAATGGCTGTCAGCGGCCATCTTTGTTTACATAGAGTTATCTAGTAAAAACTTGTAGCGACTACTCCTCTGTAACTACTTGACAGATTTGCATGAAACTTTACAGGAATGTTGCTCTTGATGTCTAATTGATTCTAGCAAAATTTCAGGTCGGCGGGAAATTCAAGATGGCCACCATGGCTAAAAATAGATTTTCAAAATACAAGTTTGTAGCGACTACTTCTTGAAAACTAGAAGTGATATTGATATGGGACTTTTTCTAAAATGATCAGTATGACATGATGTTGATCCTTGTCATTAAACATGGCGGCGGCCATCTTTGTTTACATAGAGTTATATAATGAAAACTTGTAGCGACTACTCCTTTGAAACTACTTGATGGATTTTCATGAAACTTCACAGGAATGCTGACCTAACTATCAAAAATCTATCAGTAGAGCTTCAAGGTCACTGACTTCTTGTTAAAAAACCAGTTTGTAGCGACTACTTCTTGAAAACTATAAGTGATATTGATAAAGGACTTTTTCTAAAATGATCAGCATGACATGATGTTGGTCCTTGTCGAAAATCGTTTTGATTCGACTTTAAACATGGCTGCCAGCAGCCATCTTTGATTACATAGAGTTATATAGTAAAAACTTGTAGCAACTATTCCTCTGAAACTACTTGACGGATTTTTATGAAACTTCACAGGAATGTTGCTCATGATATCTAGTTGATCCTAGCAAAATTTCAGGTCGTGCGGATATTCAAGATGGCCACCACGGCTAAAAATAGATTTTAAAAAAAATTGTAGCGACTACTTCTTGAAAACTATTAGTGATATTGATATGGGACTTTTTCTAAAATGATCAGCATGACATGATGTTGGTCCTTATTGAACATTATTTTGATTGACTTTAAACATGGCTGCCGCAGCCATCTTTGTTTACATAGTGTTATATAGTAAAAACTTATAACGACTACTCCGCTGAAACTACTTAACAAATTTTCATGAAACTTCACAGGAATGCTAATCTAGCTAACAAATCCTATCAGTACAGCTTCAAGGTCATTGACCTCTTGTTAAAAAACAAGTTTGTAGCGACTACTTCTTGAAAACTATAAGCCATATTGATATGGGACTTTTTCTAAAATGATCAGCATGACATGATGTTGATCCTTGTTGAAAATTATTTTGATTCGACATTAAATATGGCAGCCAGTGGCCATCTTTGTTTACATAGTGTTATATAGTAAAAACTTGTAGCAACTACTCCTCTGATACTACTTGACAGATTTTTATGAAATTTCACAGGAATGTTGCTCTTAATGTCTAGTTAAAATAGTAAAATTTCAGATCGGCCGAACATTGCCGCCACGGCTAAAAATAGATTAAAAAAACAAACAAAATGTAGCTACTGTTTCTTGAAAACTATAAGTGATATTCATATGTGACTTTTTCTAAAATGATCAGCATGACATGATGTTGGTCCTTGTTGAAAATTATTTTGATTCGATATTAAACATGCCAGCGGCCATCATTGTTTACATAGAGTTATATAGTAAAAACTTATAGCGACTACTCCTCTGAAACTACTTGACAGATTTTCATCCAACTTCACAGGAATGCTGATCTAGCTAACAAAACCTATCAGTAGAGCTTCAAGGTCATTGACCTCTTGTGTATTTGATATTTTCCAAACTTAAATTTGTTGTTGATATTGAAGAAAGCTTGGACAAGTTTGAAAAACTGCTAGATCGGATCACTAACACCAGAGTTTTGGTCCTTGATTTAGTTAAATAAGCTATATTTTGCCTCGTTAAGATGATAGGGCATTCCTGTTTCATCTGATCTTTACCAAACTTTACCAGTAGATATCGTTTAAAGCTCAGACAGGTTTTTCTACATCATCACATGCAGGAGGTCGTGGGCTCAAACCCCCCATGCCGGGGGTCATACCTAAGACTTTGTACAAATGGTACCAGTAGCTCCCTTGCTTGACGTTCAGCATATGAAGGATAGTTCTAGGACTGGTCGGTCTGGTGCCGGTGTAATGTGACAGGGTGGGGTATCACGTCATGGTTTTCCAGTGTAACAGCGATATAAGGTTGAGCTTGAGCTTAGGGCTACAAGTCTGAGACCGTCGTAATGTGACTGAAAGATTATTAAAATCAAATTAAAACCCTATATGCAGATTCATTCTATATCTATAATACATACTTTTTTCTTTCTTTCTTTACAGGTAGAACAAATGGTTGGAGCCAGTAAAGACAAATTGAAGGAACTGTTTGAAAAGTACAACTAACTTGCAAAGTGACTTACTTCAATGTGTCGGTTCTATTAACATTAATTCTATGATATTCACCAACTTGTTTATTGTCTAAATGAATTGTGCTGAAAATTATCCTATGCTAGGGTGAGGGCTATTCCATTAAAACACAAAAACATACAAGGAACCCCAGGAAGGCACTTTTGAAATTGAAACACCCACCCATAGATGCAAAACTTTGGAAAACAGGGATATTTGTTAAATAGCCCGTAGATGTTGGTAAATTGCCTTCCTTGGGTCCTGGATATATGTTTTAATGGAATAGCCCTTGGTTGTTTTTCATAAACTGGTACACATATTTTTATTTCTTGTATCCATTGCTAGGTGAAGATAGCGTTTACTTAAATGTTTATACCCAGGTGTAAAATATCATCTTCTGGCATTTACCATTTCCTGACACTGTTGGTACTTTGATTTCTGTGCAAGATTTACCTTTTCTTTCTCTGCCAAAATATTGTCAGCATTTTGAAAATTGATAAAATTAGTAAAATACTTTAAATACCCAAAGCATCACCAACAATATACAACTTAACCTTTAAAAATCAGATAATAGAAATTCAGAAATGTATTTTAATTTGACACTTATAACAGTTTAATCAATACATCCCGACAGTTTTTAAACATTTTTAGACTATAGTGCTAGGAAAATATGAAGTTTCATTGACTAACAACTCATTTTTTATTCGTTTGTACTGTTTGTATTTATAAAGGTGTATTTTACTTCATTTGATGTTAAAATGTACTTCCATTTATCCATGCATCTTGTTTATATGTTGAAGTAGCTTGTTTAAATATACAATAATCACTCATATTTCAGACTATTTTACCAGCAAACATTTTTATGGTTTAAACTTATAAGAATTGTAGACAATTTTATTTAAATGAAGTTTTTTTTCTTCAAATATTCTTAACAAAAAAAGTTTCCATTGTATCAACTTTTAGCTTTATATAAAAATGTCCGAATGAAACAATTGTGCACTTATTCTTTTAAATAAACATTAAAAATTTAAGTATAACTTTGTTATTTGTGTTGTGTTTCCAGTATGTAAACAATCAGCCCATATCCGATCAGTGATATTCAACCTATTAGACCAATGTCTCCTTAAAGACCTACTCTTCTGCATGTGGTTTTTGGGGGCCACATGAGAGGTGGCAGAACATTAGACAAGCCTCACTTTTGAGTTTACTTACCATTATCTTTGTTAAACTTAAGACATAGCTTCGGATTTTTTGGTAAGACACAGTTGACTCAAACTGAAAATATAAATTCCATCGCAAACTGTACATCTTCATGAAACTTTGTAAATACATTTTCTTTGGGGCTGACAATAATGATTTTGAGGTATGTAGTCAAAAGGACAAGGTAGAAATGAACTGTAACTACAAGGTATCCAGAGTTGTCGTTCCTTGTATCCATACACAGATGGGACCATGTTAGAGATTGCTATAACTGCAGTCTGTACCCAGAGTTGTCGTTCCTTGCATCCACATACAGATGTGACCATTTCAGAGATCCTGTAACTACAATATGTACCTATAGTTGTTGTTCCTTGCATCCACATACAGATGTGACCATGTCAGAGATCCTGTAACTACAATCTGTACCAAGAGTTGTCGTTCCTTGCATCCACATTCAGATGTGACCATGTCAGAGATGCTGTAACTACAATATGTACCCAGAGTTGTCGTTCCTTGCATCCACATACAGATGGGATCATGTCAGAGATTGCTGTAACTACAATCTGTACCCAGAGTTGTCGTTCCTTGCATCCACATACAGATGGGATCATGTCAGAGATTGCTGTAACTACAATCTGTACCCAGAGTTGTTACTTGCATCCACATACAGATTAGACCATGTTAGAGATTGCTGTAACGACAATATATACCCAGAGTTGTTACTTGCATCCACATACAGATGGGACCATGTTCGAGATTGCTGTAACTACAATCTGTACCCAGAGTTGTTGTTCCTTGCATCCACATACTGATGGGACCATGTTAGAGATTGCTGTAATTACAATCTGTACCTAGAGTTGTCATTCTTTGCATCCACATACAGATGGGACCATGTTAGAGATTCTGTAACTACAATCTGTACCCAGAGTTGTCGTTCCTTGCATCCACTTACAGATGGGACCATGTTTAGAGATTGCAGTAACTACAATCTGTACCCAGAGTTGTCGTTCCTGGCAACCATATACAGATGGGACCATGTTGGAGATTGCTGTAACTACAATCTGTACCCAGAATTGTCGTTCCTTGCATCCACATACAGATGGGACCATGTTAGAGATTGCTGTAAATACAATCTGTACCAAGAGTTGTCGTTCCTTGCATCCACATACGGATGTGACCATGTTAGAGATTGCTGTAAATACACTATGTACCAAGAGTTGTCGTTCCTTGCATCCACATACAGATGTGACCATGTTAGAGATTGCTGTAACTACAATCTGTACGTGTACCCAGAGTTGCCGTTCCTTGCGTCCACATACAGATGTGACCATATTAGAGATGCTGTAACTACAATATGTACCCAGAGAAGTTCCATCGCATCCACATACAGATGGGACCATCATAGAGGTTGCTCCAACTACAATCTGTACCCAGAGTTGTTGTTCCTTGCATCCGCATACAGATGTGACCATGTTAGAGATTGCTGTAACTACAATCTGTACGTGTACCCAGAGTTGCCGTTCCTTGCGTCCACATACAGATGTGACCATATTAGAGATGCTGTAACTACAATATGTACCCAGAGAAGTTCCATCGCATCCACATACAGATGGGACCATCATAGAGGTTGCTCCAACTACAATCTGTACCCAGAGTTGTTGTTCCTTGCATCCACATACAGATGGGACCACTAACTACAATATAATCCAGAGAAATCGTTCATTGCATCCACATACAGATGTGACCATGTAAGAGTTTCTGTAACTACTATCTGTACCCAGAATTGTCGTTCCTTGCATCCATATACAGATGGGACCATGTTAGAAATTGCTGTAACTACACCATGTACCCAGAATTGTTCCTTGCATCCTCATACAGATGGGACCATGATAGAGATTACTGTATCTACACTATGTTCACAGAGTTGTCGTTCCTTGCATCCACATACAGATGGGACCATGTTAGAGATTCTGTAACTACAATATGTTCCAGAGTTATCGTTCATTGCATCCACGTACAGATGGGACCATGTTAGAGATTCTGTAACTACAATCTGTACCCAGAATTGTCGTTCCTTGCATCCACATACAGATGGGACCATGTTAGAGATTGCAGTAACTACAATCTGTACCCAGAATTGTCGTTCCTTGCATCCACATACAGATGAGACCATGTTAGAAATTGCTATAACTACAATATGTTCCAGAGTTATCGTTCATTGCATCCACGTACAGATGTGACCATGTAAGAGATTGCAGTAACTACATTCGGTACCCAGAATTGTCGTTCCTTGCATCCACATACAGATGGGACCATGTTAGAGATTGCAGTAACTACAATCTGTACCCAGAATTGTCGTTCCTTGCATCCATATACAGATGGGACCATGTAAGAGATTGCAGTAACTACAATCTGTACCCAGAATTGTCGTTCCTTGCATCCACATACAGATGAGACCATGTTAGAAATTGCTGTAACTACACCATGTACCCAGAGTTGTTCCTTGCATCCTCATACAGATGGGACCATGTTAGAGATTGCTGTATCTACACTATGTACCCAGAGTTGTCGTTCCTTGCATCCACATACAGATGTGACCATGTTAGAGATTGCTGTAACTACACTATGATCCCAGAGTTGTCGTTCCTTGCATCCACATACAGATGTGACCATGTTAGAGATGCTGTAACTACAATCTGTACCCAGAGTTGTCGTTCCTTGCATCCACTTACAGATGGGACCATGTTAGAGATTGCTGTATCTACACTATGTACCCAGAGTTGTCGTTCCTTGCATCCACATACAGATGTGACCAGTTAGAGATTGCTGTAACTACAGTATGTATCCAGAGTTGTCGTTCCTTGCATCCACATAAATATGTGCCCATGTTAGAGCTGCTGTAACTACAATCTGTACCCAAAATTGTTGTTCCTTGCATCCATATACAGATGTGACCAGTTAGAGATTGCTGTAACTACACTATGTACTGTAACCAGAGTTGTCGTTCCTTGCATCCACATACAGATGGGACCATGTTAGAGCTGCTGTAACTACAATCTGTACCCAGAGTTGTCGTACCTTGCTTCCTCATACAGATGGGACCATGTTAGAAATTGCTGTAACTACAATCTGTACCATGAGTTGTCGTTCCCTGCATCCACATACAGATGGGACCATGTTAGAAATTGCTGTAACAACACCATGTACCCAGAGTTGTCGTACCTTGCATCCACATACAGATTGGACCATGTTAGAGATTGCTGTATCTACACTATGTACCCAGAGTTGTCGTTCCTTGCATCCAAATACAGATGTGACCATGTTAGAGATTGGTGTAACTACAGTCTGTACAGAGAGTTGTCGTTCCTTGCATCCACATACAGATGTGACCATGTTAGAGATTGGTGTAACTACAGTCTGTACAGAGAGATGTCGTTCCTTGCATCCACATACAGATGTGACCATGTTAGAGATTGCTGTATCTACACTATGTACCCTGAGTTGTCGTTCCTTGCATCCACATACAGATTGGACCATGTTAGAGATTGCTGTATCTACACTATGTACCCAGAGTTGTCGTTCCTTGCATCCACATACTGATGTGACCATGTTACTACACTATGTACCCAGGGTTGTCGTTACTTGCAGCCACATACAGATAAGGCCATGCTAGAGATTGCTGTAACTGTACCAAGAGTTGTCGTTCCTTGCATTCACATACAGATGAGACCATGTTAATTGATGTAACTACAATCTGTACAGAGAGTTGTCGTTCCTTGCATCCACATACAGATGTGACCATGTTAGAGATTGCTGTAACTACAATCTGTACCCAGAGTTGTCATTCTTTGTATCCATATACATATGGGACCATGTTGGAGATTGCTGTAACTACAATCTGTACCCAGAGTTGTCTTTCTTTGCATCCACAAACAGATGGGACCATGTTAGAAGATTGCAGTAACTACAATCTGTACCCAGAATTGTCGTTCCTTGCATCCATATACAGATGTGACCATGTTAGAGATTGCTGTAACTACAATCTGTACTAAGAGTTGTCGTTCCTTGCATCCACATACAGATGTGAATATGTTACAGATTGCTGTAACTACAATCTGTACAGAGAGTTGTATTTCCTTGTATCCACATACAGATGGGACCATGTTAGAGATTGCTGTAAGTACAATCTGTAGCCAGAGTTGTCGTTCTTTGCATCCATATACAGATAGGACCATGTAAGAGATTGCTGTAACTATAAATGTACCCATAGTTGTCGTTCCTTGCATCCACATACAGATGTGACCATGTTAGAGATGCTGTAACTACAATCTGTACCCAGAGTTGTCGTTCCTTGCATCCACATACAGATGGGACCATGTTAGAGATTGCTGTATCTACACTATGTACCCAGAGTTGTCGTTCCTTGCATCCAGATACAGATGTGACCATGTTAGAGATTGCTGTAACTACACTTTGTATCCAGAGTTTTCGTTCCTTGCATCCACATAAATATGTGCCCATGTTAGAGATGCTGTAACTACAATCTGTACCCAGAGTTGTCTTTCTTTGCATCCACATACAGATGGGACCATGTTAGAGATTGCAGTAACTACAATCTGTACCCAGAATTGTCGGTCCTTGCATCCACATACAGATGGGACCATGTTAAAGATTGCTGTAACTACAATCTGTACCAAGAGTTGTCGTTCCTTGCATCCACATACAGATGAGACCATGTTAATTGCTGTAACTACAATCTGTACAGAGAGTTGTCTTTCCTTGCATACACATACAGATGAAACCATGTTAGAGATTGCTGTAACTACAATCTTTACCCAGAATTATCTTTCTTTGCATCCACATACAGATGGGACCATGTTAGAAGATTGCAGTAACTACAATCTTTACCCAGAATTGTCGTTCCTTGCATCCACATACAGATGGGACCATATTAGAGATTGCTGTAACTACAATATGTACCAAGAGTTGTCGTTACTTGCAGCCACATATAGATAAGGCCATGCTAGAGATTCCTGTAACTGTACCAAGAGTTGACGTTCCTTGCATCCACATACAGATGAGACGATGTTAATTGCTGTAACTACAATCTGTACAGAGAGTTGTCGTTTCTTGCATCCACATACAGATGTGACCATGTTAGAGATTGCTCTAACTACAATCTGTACCCAAAGTTGTCGTTCCTTGCATCCACATACAGATGGGACCATCATAGAGATTGCTGTAACTACAATCTGTACCCAGAGTTGTTGTTCCCTGCATCCACATACAGATGGGACCATGTTAGAGATTGCTGTAAGTACAATCTGTACCCAGAGTTGTCGTTCTTTGCATCCACGTACAGATGTGACCATGTTAGAGATTGCTGTAACTATAATCTGTACCCGGAGTTATAGTTCCTTGCATCCACATACATATGAGACCATGTTAGAGATTGCTGTTACTACAATCTGTACAGAGAGTTGTCGTTCCTCGCATCCACATACAGATGGGACCATGTTAGAGATTGCTGTAAGTACAATCTGTACCCAGAGTTGTCGTTCATTGCATCCATATACAGATGTGACCATGTTAGCGATTCTGTAACTACAGTCTGTACCCAGAGTTGTCGTTCCTTGCATCCATTTACAGATGTGACCATGTTTAGAGATTGCTGTAACTACAATCTGTAAGCGGAGTTGTTGTTCCTTGCATTCACATACAGATGTGACCATGTGTTGCTGTAACAACACCATGTACCCAGAGTTATCGTTCCTTGCATCCACATACAGATTGGACCATGTTAGAGATTGCTGTATCTAGACTATGTACCCAGAGTTGTCGTTCCTTGCACCCCCATACAGATGTGGCCATGTTACTACACTATGTACCCAGGGTTGTCGTTCCTTGCATCCACATACAAATGGGACCATGTTAGAGATGCTGTAACTACAATCTGTACCCAGAGTTGTCGTTCTTTGTAGCCACATACAGATGTGACCATGTTAGAGATTGCTGTAACTACACTATGTACACAGAGTTGTCGTTCCTTGCATTCACATACAGATGTGACCATGTTAAAGATGCTGTAACTACAATCTGTACCCATATGTGTCGTTTCATGCATCCACATACAGATAAGACCATGCTAGAGATTGGTGTAACTACAGTCTGTACAGAGAGTTGTCGTTCCTTGCATCCACATACAAATGTGACCATGTTAGAGATTGCTGTAACTACATTCTGTACAGAGAGTTGTCTTTCATTGCATCCACATACAGATGGGACCATGTTAGAGATTAATGTAACTACAATCTGTACCCAGAGTTGTTCTTTGAATCCATATACAGATGGGACCATGTTAGAGATTGCTGTAACTACAATCTGTACCCAGAGTTGTCTTTCTTTGCATCCACATACAGATGGGACCATGTTAGAAGATTGCAGTAACTACAATCTGTACCCAGAAGTGTCGTTCCTTGCATCCACATACAGATGGGACCATATTAGAGATTGCTGTAACTACAATCTGTAGCCAGAATTGTCGTTCCTTGCATCCACATACAGATGGGACCATATTAGAGATTACTGTAACTACAATCTGTACCAAGAGTTGTCGTTCCTTTCATACATATACAGATGTTACCATGTTAGAGATTGCTGTTACTACAATGTGTACCCAGAGTTGTCGTTCCTTGCATCCACTTACAGTTGTGACCATGTTTAGAGATTGGAGTAACTACAATCTCTACCCAAAGTTGTCGTTTCTTGCATCCGTACACAGATGGGACATGTTAGAGATTGCTGTAACTACAATCTCTACCCAGACTTGTCTTTCTTCGCATCCACATACAGATGGGACCATATTAGAGATTGCTGTAACTACAATCTGTACCAAGTGTTGTCGTTCCTTGCATCCACATACAGATGTGACCATGTTAGAGATGCTGTAACTACAATATGTACCCAAAGTTGTCGTTCCTTGCATCCACATACAGATGGGACCATCATAGAGATTGCTGTAACTAAAATCTGTACCCAGAGTTGTTGTTCCTTGCATCCACATACAGATTGGACCATGTTAGAGATTGCTGTAACTACAATCTGTACCCAGTGTTGTCGTTCCTTGCATCCACAGACAGATGGGATCTTATTAGAGATTGCTGTTTCTTGCATACCGGACAAGGATATCCGCCTTTTTACCGGGGCTAGATATTTCCATCTCACCTTAAGGTCGAGATAAAATTCACGCGCGCTATCATCCGGTATGTCAGGAAAACATGCAAAACGTTAATAGCCGGCGGCGTCAACGCACAACATTTCTCTTATATGCAAGAAAAAGAATCTATCATGGGTATTCGGTTCAGATAGGGAATTCCAACCCTCGGTATAAGTGTTTTAATCGAAACCTCGGCAGAGCCTCGGTTCCGATAAAAACACGTATACCTCGGGTTGGAATTCCCTATCTTCACCGGATGCCCATGATAGATTCTTATAATCTACACTATGTACCCAGAGTTGTCATTCCTTGCATCCACATACAGATGTGACCATGTTAGAGATGCTGTAACTACATCAATACCCAGAGTTGTCGTTCCTTGCATCCACATACAGATGGGACCATGTTAGAGATTGCTGTAACTACAACCTGTACCAAGAGTTGTCGTTCTTTGCATCCACATACAAATGGGACCATGTTAGAGATTGCTGTAACTACACCATGTAACCAGAGTTGTCGTTCCTTGCATCCACATACAAATGGGACCATGTTAGAGATTGCTGTAACTACAATCTGTACCAAGAGTTGTCGTTCTTTGCATCCACATACAAATGGGACCATGTTAGAGATTGCTTTAACTACACCATGTAACCAGAGCTGTCGTTCCTTGTATCCACATACAGATGGGACCATGTTAGAGATTGCTGTATCTACACCATGTACCCAGAGTTGTCGTTCCTTGCATCTACATACAGATGTGACCATGTTAGATATTGCTGTAACTACACTATGTACCCAGAGTTGTCGTTCCTTGCATCCACATACAGATGTGACCATGTTAGAAGATTGCAGTAACTACAATCTGTACCCAGAATTGTCGTTCCTTGCATCCACATACAGATGGGACCATATTAGAGATTACTGTAACTACAATCTGTACCAAGAGTTGTCGTTTGTGGATCCACATTCAGATGGGACCATGTTAGAGATTATGTAACTGCAATCTTTACCCAGATTTGTCGTTCCTTTCATACATATACAGATGTGACCATGTTAGAGATTGCTGTAACTACAATGTGTACCCAGAGTTGTCGTTCCTTGCATCCACTTACAGTTGTGACCATGTTTAGAGATTGCAGTAACTATTATCTCTACCCAAAGTTGTCGTTTCTTGCATCCGTACACAGATGGGACATGTTAGAGATTGCTGTAACTACAATCTCTACCCAGACTTGTCTTTCTTCGCATCCACATACAGATGGGACCATATTAAAGATTGCTGTTACTACAATCTGTACCAAGTGTTGTCGTTCCTTGCATCCACATACAGATGTGACCATGTTAGAGATGCTGTAACTACAATATGTACCCAAAGTTGTCTTTCCTTGCATCCACATACAGATGGGACCATCATAGAGATTGCTGTAACTACAATCTGTAGCCAGAGTTGTTGTTGCTTGCATCCACATACATATGGGACCATGTTAGAGATTGCTGTAACTACAATCTGTACCCAGAGTTGTCGTTCCTTGCATCCACATACATATGGGACCATGTTAGAGATTGCTGTAACTACAATCTGTACCCAGAGTTGTCATTCCTTGCATCCACATACAGATGTGACCATGTTAGAGATGTTGTAACTACATCTATACCCAGAGTTGACGTTCCTTGCATCCACATACAAATGGGACCATGTTAGAGATTGCTGTAACTACAATCTGTACCAAGAGTTGTCGTTCTTTGCATCCACATACAAATGGGACCATGTTAGAGATTGCTGTAAGTACACCATGTAACCAGAGCTGTCGTTCCTTGCATCCACATACAGATGGGACCATGTTAGAGATTGCTGTATCTACACCATGTACCCAGAGTTGTCGTTCCTTGCATCTACATACAGATGTGACCATGTTAGATATTGCTGTAACTACACTATGTACCCAGAGTTGTCGTTCCTTGCATCCACATACAGATGTGACCATGTTAGAGATGCTGTAACTACAATCTGTACCAAGAGTTGTCGTTCCTTGCATCCACATACAGATGAGACCATGTTAGAGATTGCTGTAACTACAATATGTTCCAGAGTTACCGTTCATTGCATCCACGTACAGATGTGACCATGTTAGATATTCTGTAAATACAATCTGTACCCAGAATTGTCGTTACTTGCATCCATATAAAGATGTGACCATGTTAGAGATTGCTGTAACTACAATCTGTACCCAGAGTTGTCGTTCCTTGCATCCACC
The DNA here is from genome assembly GCA_037043455.1 of Cyrtodaria siliqua. Classification (NCBI taxonomy): domain Eukaryota; kingdom Metazoa; phylum Mollusca; class Bivalvia; order Adapedonta; family Hiatellidae; genus Cyrtodaria; species Cyrtodaria siliqua. The sequence continues at coordinate 37,363 of JAWPHD010000673.1, read as the reverse complement.
ATGTTTAGAGATTACAGTAACTACAATCTGTTCCCAGAGTTATCGTTCCTTGCATCCATATAAAGTTTGGACCATGTTAGAGATTGCTGTAACTACAATCTGTAACAAGAGTTGTTGTCGTTCCTTGCATCCACATACAGATGGGATCATGTTAGAGATTGCTGTAACTACACCATGTACCCAGAGTTGTCGTTCCTTGCATCCATATTCAGATGGGACCATGTTAGAGATTGCTGTATCTACACAATGTACCCAGAGTTGTCGTTCCTTGCATCCACATACAGAAGTGACCATGTTAGAGATGTTATAACTACAATCTGTACCCAGAGTTGTCGTTCCTTGCATCTACATGCAGATGAGACCATGTTAGAGATTGTTGTAACTACAATCTGTACAGAGAGTTGTCGTTCCTTGCATCCACATACAGATGGGACCATGTTAGAAGTCGCTGTAACTGCATTCTGTACGTCTACGCGGATTTGTCGATCCTTGCATCCACATACAGATGGGACCATGTTAGAGTTTGCTGTAACTACAATCTGTACCCAGAGTTGTCGTTCTTTGCATCCACATACAGATGTGACCATGTTAGAGATTGCTGTAACTACATTATGTACCCAGAGTTGCCTTTCTTTGCATCCACATACAGATGGGACCATGTTAGAAGATTGCAGTAACTACAATTTCTACCCAGAATTGTTGTTCCTTGCATCCACATACAGATGGGACCATATTAGAGATTGCTGTAACTACAATCTGTACCAAGTGGTGTCGTTCCTTGCATCCACATTCTGATGGGAGCATGTTAGAGATGCTGTATCTACAATATGTACCCAGAATTGTCGTTCCTTGCATCCATATACAGATGTGACCATGTTAGAGATTGCTGTAACTACAATCTGTACCCAGAGTTGTCGTTCCTTGCATCCACTTACAGATGTGACCATGTTTAGAGATTACAGTAACTACAATCTGTACCCAGAGTTGTCGTTCCTTGCATCCATATACAGATGGGACCATGTTAGAGATTGCTGTAACTACAATCTGTAACAAGAGTTGTTGTCGTTCCTTGCATCCACATACAGATGGGACCATGTTAGAGATTGGATTGCTGTAACTACACCTTGTACCCAGACTTGTCGTTCCTTGCATCCACATTCAGATGGGACCATGTTAGAGATTGCTGTATATACACTATGTACCCAGAGTTGTCGTTGCTTGCATCCACATACAGATGTGACCATGCTAGAGATGCTGTAACTACAATCTGTAGCAAGAGTTGTTGTCGTTCCTTGCATCCACATACAGATGGGACCATGTTAGAGATTGCTGTAACTATAATCTGTACCCAGAGTTGTCGTTCCTTGCATCCACATACAGATAAGACCATGCTAGGGACTGCTGTAACTACACTATGTACCCAGAGTTGTCGTTCCTTGCATCCACATACAGATGTGACCATGCTAGAGATGCTGTAACTACAATCTGTATCCAGAGTTGTCATTCCTTGCATCCACATACAGATAAGACCATGCTAGGGATTGCTGTAACTACAATTAGTACAGAAAGTTGTCGTTCCTTGCATCCACATATAGATGTGACCGTTTTATAGATTGCTGTAACTACAATCTGTACACAGAGTTGTCGTTCCTTGCATCCATATACAGATAAGACCATGTTAGAGATTGCTGTAACTACAATCTGTACAGAGAGTTGTCGTTCCTTGCATCCACATACAGATGAGACCATGTTAGAGATTGCTGTAACTACAATCTGTACCCAGAGTTGTCGTTCTTTGCATTCACATACATATGTGACCATGTTAGAGATTGCTGTAACTACAATCTGTACAGAAACTGTCGTTACTTACATCCACATACAGATGAGACCATGTTAATTGCTGTAAGTACAATCTGTACAGAGAGTTGTAATTCCGTGCATCCACATACAGATCGGACCATGTTAGAGATCTGTACCCAGAGTTGTCGTTCTTTGCATCCACATACTGATGTGACCATGTTAGAGATTGCTGTAACTACACTCTGTACAGAGAGTTGTCCTTCCTTGCATCCACATACAGATGAGACCATGTTAATTGCTGTTACTACAGCCTGTACTCAGAGTTGTCATTCCTTGCATCCATATACAAATGGGAGTATGTTAGAGATTGCTGTAACTACAATCTGTACCAAGAGTTGTCGTTCCTTGCTTCCACCATGTTAGAGATTGCTGTAACTACACCATGTACCCAGAGTTGTCGTTCCTTGCATCCACATACAGATGGGAGCATGTTAGAGATTGCTGTATCTACACTATGTACCCAGAGTTGTCGTTCCTTGCATCCACATACAGATGGGACCATGTTAGAGATTGCTGTAACTACAATCTGTACAGAGAGTTGTCGTTCCTTGCATCCACATACAGATAGGACCATGTTAGAGATGCTGTAACTACAATCTGTACAGAAAGTTGTCGTTCCTTGCATCCACATACAGATGGGACCATGTTAGAGATGCTGTAACTACTATCTGTACCCAGAGTTTTCGTTTTTTGCATCCACATACAGATGGGACCATGTTAGAGGTTGTTGTAACTGCAGTCTGTACGTGTACCCAGAGTTGTCGTTCCTTGCATCCACATACAGATGGGACCATGTTAGAGATTGCTGTAACTACAATCTGTACAGAGAGTTGTCGTTCCTTGCATCCGTATACAGATGGGACCATGTTAGAGATGCTGTAACTACAATCTGTACAGAGAGTTGTCGTTCCTTGCATCCACATACAGATGGGACCATGTTAGAGATGCTGTAACTACAATCTGTACAGAAAGTTGTCGTTCCTTGCATCCACATACAGATGGGACCATGTTAGAGATACTGTAACTACTATCTGTACCCAGAGTTGTCGTTTTTTGCATCCACATACAGATGGGACCATGTTAGAGGTTGTTGTAACTGCAGTCTGTACGTGTACCCATAGTTGTCGTTCCTTGCTTCCACATGCAGTTGTGACCATGTTAGAAATTGCTGTAACTACAATCTGTACCCAGAGTTGTCGTTCCTTGCATCCACATACTGATGGGACCATGTTAGAGATTGCTGTAACTTCAGTCTGTACCCAGAGTTGTCGTTCCTTGCATCCACATACATATGTGACCATGTTAGAGATTGCTGTAACTTCAGTCTGTACCCAGAGTTGTCGTTCCTTGCATCCACATACAGATGAGACCATGTCAGAGATTGCTGTAACTACAATCTGTACAGAGAGTTGTCGTTCCTTGCATCCACATACAGATGGGACCATGTTAGAGGTTGCTGTAACTGCAGTATGTACGTGTACCCAGAATTGTCGTTCCTTGCATCCATATACAGATGGGACCATGTTAGTGATTGCTGTAACTACAATCTTTACCCAGAGATGTCGTTCTGTGCATCCACATACAGATGGGACCATGTTAGAGATTGCTGTAACTACAATCTGTACAGAGAGTTGTCGTTCCTTGTATCCACATACGGATGGGACCATGTTAGAGGTTGCTGTAACTGCAAACTGTACGTGTACCCAGAGTTGTCGTACTTTGCATCCACATACAGATGGGACCATGTTATAGATTGCTGTAACTACAATCTGTACCCAGATTTCTCGTTCTTATCATCCACATACAGATGGGACTATGTTAGAAATTGCTGTAACTACACTATGTACCCAGAGTTGTCGTTCCTTGCATCCACATACAGATGGGACCTTGTTAGAGATTGCTGTAACTACTATCTGTACCCAGATTTGTCGTTCATAACATTCACATACAGATGGGACCATGTTAGAGATTGCTGTAACTACACCATGTACCCAGAGTTGTCGTTCCTTGCATCCACATACAGATGTGACCATGTTAGAGATTGCTGTATCTACACTATGCACCCAGAGTTGTCATTCCTTTTATCCACATACAATTGGGACCATCTTAGAGATTGCTGTATCTACACAATGTACCCAGAGTTGTCGTTCCTTGCAACCACATACAGATGTGACCGTGTTAGATATTTCTGTAACTACACTATGTTCCTAAAGTTGTCGTTCCTTGCATCCACATACAGATGTGACCATGTTAGAGATGCTGTAACTACAATCTGTACCCAGAGTTGTCGTTCCTTGCATCCACATACAGATGAGACCATGTTAGAGATTGCTGTAACTACAATCTGTACAGAGAGTTGTCGTTCTTTGCATCCACATACAGATGGGACCATGTTAGAGGTTGCTGTAACTGCAATCTGTACGTGTACTCAGAGTTGTCGTTTCTTGCATCCACATGCAGATGTGACCTTGTTAGAGATTGCTGTAACTACAATCTGTACCCAGAGTTGTCGTTCCTTGCATCCACATAAAGATGAGACCATGTTAGAGATTGCTGTTACTACAATCTGTACAGAGAGTTGTCGTTCCTTGCATCCACATACTGATGGGACCATGTTAGAGGTTGCTGTAACTGCACTCTGTACGTGTACCCAGAGTTGTCGTTCCTTGCATCCACATACAGATGTGAGCATGTTAGAGAGTGCTGTAACTTCAGTCTGTACCCAGAGTTGTCGTTCCTTGCATCCACATACAGATGGGACCATGTTAGAGATTGCTGTTACTACAATCTGTACAGAGAGTTGTCGTTCCTTGCATCGACATACAGATGGGACCATTTTAGAGGTTGCTGTAACTGCAGTCTGTACGTGTACCCAGAGTTGTCGTTCCTTGCATCCATATACAGATGGGACCATGTTAGAGATTGCTGTAACTACAATCTGTACCCAGAGTTGTCGTTCTTTGCATCCACATACAGATGTGACCATGTTAGAGATTGCTGTAACTACAATATGTATCCAGAGTTGTCGTTCCTTCCATCCACATAAAGATGGGACCATGTTAGAGATTGCTATAACTAAACAATGTACCCAGAGTTGTCGTTCCTTGCATCCACATGCAGATGGGACCATGTTAGAGATTGCTGTAACTACAATCTGTAGGCAGAGTTGTCGTTCCTTGCATCCACATACAGATGAGACTATGTTAGAGATTGCTGTAACTACAATCTGTACAGAGAGTTGTCGTTCCTTGTATCCACATACAGATGGGACCATGTTAGAGGTTGCTGTAACTGCAAACTGTACGTGTCCCCCAAAGTTATCGTTCCTTGCATCCACATACAGATGTGAGCATGTTAGAGATTGCTGTAACTACACTTTGTATCCAGAGTTGTCGTTCCTTGCATCCACATACTGATGGGGCCATGTTAGAGATTGCAGTAACTACAATCTGTACCCAGAGTTGTCGTTCTTTGCATCCACATACAGATGTGACCATGTTAGAAATTACTGTAACTGCACTATGTACCCAGAGTTTTCGTTCCTTGCATCCACATACTGATGTGACCATGTAACTACAATCTGTACCCAGAGTTGTCGTTCCTTGCATCCACATACAGATGTGATCATGTTAGAGATTGATGAAACTACAATTTGTACCCAGAGTTGTCGTTCGTTGCATCCACATACAGATGTGACCATGTTAGAGATGCTGTAACTACAATATGTACCCGGAGTTGTCGTTCCTTGCATCCACATACAGATGAGACCATGTTAGAGATTGCTGTAACTACACCATGTACCCAGAGTTGTCGTTCGTTGCATCCACATACAGATGTGACCATGTTAGAGATGCTGTAACTACAATCTGTACCCAGAGTTGTCGTTCCTTGCATCCACATACAGATGGGACCATGTTAGAGATTGCTACAATGTACCCAGAGTTGTCGTTCCTTGCATCCACATACAGATGTGACCGTGTTAGATATTGCTGTAACTACACTATGTTCGCAGAGTTGTCGTTCCTTGCATCCACATACAGATGTGACCATGTTAGAGATGCTGTAACTACAATCTGTACAGAGAGTTGTCGTTCCTTGCATCCACCTACAGATGAGTTCATGTTAGAGATTGCTGTAACTACAGTCTGTACAGAGAGTTGTCGTTCCTTGCATCCACCTACAGATGAGTTCATGTTAGAGATTGCTGTAACTACAGTCTGTACAGAGAGTTGTCGTTCCTTGCATCCACCTACAGATGAGTTCATGTTAGAGATTGCTGTAACTACAATCTGTACCCAGAGTTGTCGTTCCTTGCATCCACATACAGATGAGACTATGTTAGAGATTGCTGTAACTACAATCTGTACAGAGAGTTGTCGTTCCTTGTATCCACATACAGATGGGACCATGTTAGAGATTGCTGTAACTACAATATGTACCCAGAGTTGCTGTACATAGAATTGTCATTCCTTGCATCCACATACAGATGGGACCATGTTAGAAATTGCTGTAGCTACAGTTGTCGTTCCTTGCATCCATATACAGATGTGACCATGTTAGAGATTATGTAACTATAATCTGTACCCAGAATTGTCGTTCCTTGCATCCACATACAAATGTGACCATGTTAGAGATTGCTGTAACTACAATCTGTATCCAGAGTTGTCGTTCCTTGCATCCACGTAAAGATGGGACCAGGTTAGTACCCAGAGATGTCGTTCCTTGCATCCGCATACAGATGGGACCATGTTATAGATTGCAGTTACTACAATCTGTACCCAGAGTTATCGTTCCTTGCATCCACATACAGATGGGACCGTGTTAGAGTTTGCAGTAACTACAGTCTGTACCCAGAGTTGTCGTTCCTTGCATCCACATACAGATGAGACTATTTTAGAGACTACTATAACTACTAAAATGGTTCATCTTTATGGAACAATGAAGCATTATACTCAAGTATACTGAACGAATTAAAAAAACGCATATTGTTTCAAAAATATTATCTAAACGGCACAAATGGCCATGTATGTATGAGTATAAAAAAGAAAGCCACAGAGTAAGTAATCAATGACTTGACAGAAGCAGGAGCAACATGAGAGAATAAACCGTTAAGGGAGTGACAAGAAAAGATAAGGTTGATGAATATTCTAACATTACTTCCATTTCATGATAGGGTCTAAAATCTGTCGGGTAATCACACAATCAAGAGGAAAGCTTAGTGGCAAACTGTAAATGGGTCAACAACTAAACATGCAATACGTTGAAAAATGATACCATAACCTCGTTTGATAATTTGTCTAACATTTTAATAAAGATTGTATGCAAGTGATCATGACCAAGATTCTTACGAAGTGTGTAAATATGGTAGCTACAGAAGTCCGGTTGTGACAGTCCTTGTCGCAGAAGAGTTAAATTACTTTTATATTTTAAAAGGCGACCAGGGTAACGATAATAAAAGTTTACAAAGAGTTTTCAACGTTTATGGTGACGGTAGCCCTGACGCATTACCTTTATAGTTATACAAACGTTATACAAACGTTACCATTGTTTAAGTCCTCAACTCGACTACAAGCTCTCGAAAAAACGGATAAGTCGAGAAACATATACTCCATAATATATTGCTCGGGGAACATCCCTGTCTAAAAGGAGGACATTGAACTCATCTCTCCTGTCATAGATTCTACATTTTTCAATCGAGATATGTAAATCGAGAAAAGAAGCGACGGTATCAGAAACATGAGCTACCGGTATGTTTATCAGAAACATTATCTACCGGTATGTTGAGTTGAAGTTCTTTTGGATAGATTTTATTAACAATAGTAGAAAAGGAAGGGGGTTCAATGATTAATATATCATCTCGATACTTGGAGGTGTTATTAACAGCTTCAATGGCGTCTACCGGAGCATCGGGTAAAATACTCAACACGAAATGTCTTAAGTAGCAATACAAAAGCAAATCTACGACAACAGCTGCACATTTCGTACAGCTGCACATTTCGTACAGAGCGTCTCCGTGGCCGAATGGTTAACGACGTTGCGTTGTAAATCTTGACCACTCACCGCTGCAGGTTCGAATCCCACTGTGAGCTCGACTTGTAAGTGAGGAAGTGTCGATTCTTACGGGCGGCGGGAGGTGTACAGTACTGGTTCTACCAAGGAAGAGTGGGTGGTCTGCCTCCACCACAAACAATCGACCGTCATATATAACCTTACATGTGTTGAAAATGACGTAAAACACAACACAAACAAACAAACATTTCATACAACAATGTGTCTATAAACATAAGTTCCATACTTTACCTGACGAAAATATTATCTAATAGGAATATAAGTGCTTCACAAATGTATTGGCAAATCCACATACTAGTGTTACAATTGTCTAAATTGCTGTTAGAAAAATATCCTTTATATTGAAAATGGCTAAACATGTAGTGTGCTTTTTTCCTAGGACAAATGTTTTTAGAATAAGAGCAATACGCTTGTATTATGATGTTATTAATTAAGTGGTTTCATATTGGTCCAGTTATTGGTCCAAGGACTGTCATAGTGGCCCAAGGCCGAAGGCCGCGGGCATATATGACAGTCCGAGGACCAATAACTCGGACAATATGAAACCACTTAATTAATGACAATTTTATTAATTAACAGCCACTACTGTATAATTTGTTTTAATCAAATTATTTTGACATACTTTGCATTTATTTATAGTAGCGTTAATTACATTTATATGTCAAAAAGCGAGCGCGAATGACGTTACTTAACGTGAATGACGTCACTTAAATCTGAGCGTGAATGACGTTACTTAACGCGAATGACGTCACTTAAATCTCGTATTGGCGAGTTTTTTCATATTGGCCTTGTTTTTTCATATTGGCCGACTTCCGGTTCATATTGGCCGAGTTTGCGTCGTATTGTGTGTAGAGTTTCTAGTAAAACAAGGCTAATATAGTTAATTTAATTAATAAAAGGCTTGTATAAGGTTGTATGGTATAAGTAGATACACAAATCGAACAGGAAAAGTAGCATTCAAGGACGACAGTCAACCACAAACACACAAAGAAAGAAAGAACAACTATAAAAAGGCAAGCTAAGACATCACAAGCACACAACGGTTGACAATAGGGTTACCTTCTTGGAACGGTCAGTGGGGAAAAGGCCGTAGGGTTCACCAAACCTCACACTTACCCTATTGTCATCCCAATAAAGCAAGGTTGTCAGGGGCGTAGCCAGAGCCTTTTGGAGAATACGCCCTGGGGGAGGGTGCGGGAGGGGGTGTCCCCCTCCATCTGGTAGGGGGGAATTTTGAAATTTGAGTGCAATTTCGGAGGTTTGTGGCTTCGTTTGAGCGAGATTTTGAAGGCTTTCGCCTCCATTCATTAAGTGCGTTCTTAAAAATAGTGCCTCACCCCCTACTGTACCCCACTTCAATTTATATTGCTGATTTAAAAAAAAAACTTTTATTTTTTCATGTTCAATTTTCTAGAGTACGCCCGGGCGTACAGGAGTATGCCAGGCTACGCCTCTGGTTGTATAACGTGTGGAAGGTTGGTAAGGTTTTATAAGTGTGGAAGGTTGGTAAGGTTGAATAACGTGTGGAAGGTTGGTAAGGCTGTATAACGTGTGGAAGGTTGGTAAGGCTGTATAACGTGTGGAAGGTTGGTAAGGCAGTATAACGTGTGGAAGGTTGGTAAGGCAGTATAACGTGTGGAAGGTTGATAAGGTTGTATAACGTATGGAAGGTTGGTAAGGTTTTTTAACGTGTGGAAGGTTGGAAAGGCTGTATAACGTGTGGAAGGTTGGTAAGGTTTTATAACGTGTGGAAGGTTGGTAAGGTTGAATAACGTGTGGAAGGTTTGTAAGGCTGTATAACGTGTGGAAGGTTGGTAAGGCTGTATAACGTGTGGAAGGTTGGTAAGGCAGTATAACGTGTGGAAGGTTGGTAAGGCAGTATAACGTGTGGAAGGTTGATAAGGTTGTATAACGTATGGAAGGTTGGTAAGGTTTTTTAACGTGTGGAAGGTTGGAAAGGCTGTATAACGTGTGGAAGGTTGGTAAGGTTTTTTAACGTGTGGAAGGTTGGAAAGGCTGTATAACGTGTGGAAGGTTGGTAAGGTTGTATAACGTGTGGAAGGTTGGTAAGGTTGTACAACGTGTGGAAGGTTGGTAAGGCTGTACAACGTGTGGAAGGTTGGTAAGGCTGTATAACGCGTGGAAGGTTGGTAAGACAGTATAACGTGTGGAAAGTTGGTAAGGAAGTATAACGTGTGGAAGGATGGTAAGGCTGTATAACGTGTGGAAGGTTGGAAAGGCTGTATAACGTGTGGAAGGTTGGTAAGGCAGTATAACGTGTGGAAGGTTGGTAAGGTTGTACAACGTGTGAAGGTTTGGTAAGGCTGTATAACGTTTGGAAGGTTGGTAAGGGGAAGGCAGTATAACTTGTGGAAGGTTGGTGAGGCAGTATAACGTGTGGAAGGTTGTTGAGGCTGTATAACGTGTGGAAGGTTGGTGAGGCAGTATAACGTGTGGAAGGTTGGTGAGGCAGTATAACGTGTGGAAGGTTGGTAAGGCAGTATAACGTGTGGAAGGTTGGTAAGGCTGTATCACGTGTGGAAGGTTTGTAAGGCTGTTTAACGTGTGGCAGGTTGGTAAGGCAGTATAACGTGTGGAAGGTTGTAAGGCTGTATAACGTGTGGAAGGTTGGTAAGGCAGTTAAACGTGTGGAAGCTTGGTAAGGCTGTATAACGTGTGGAAGGTTGGTAAGGCAGTATAACGTGTTGAAGGTTGGTAAGGTTGTATAACGTGTGGAAGGTTGGTAATGTTGTGTAACGTGTGGAAGGTTGGTAAAGAAGTATAACGTGTGGAAGGTTGGTAACGTTGTATAACGTGTGGAAGGTTGGTAAGGTTGTATAACGTGTGAAAGGTTGGTAAGGCTGTATAACGTGTGGAAGGATGGTAAGGTAGTATAACGTGTGGAAGATTGGTAAGGCTGTATAATGTGTGGAAGGTTGGTAAGGCAGTATAACGTGTGGAAGATTGGTAAGGTTGTATAACGTGTGGAAGGTTGGTAAGGTTGTATAACGTGTGGAAGGTTGGTAAGGAAGTATAACATGTGGAAGGTTGTATAACGTGTGGAAGATTGGTAAGGTTGTATAACGTGTGGAAGATTGGTAAGGTTGTATACCGTGTGGAAGGTTGGTAAGGAAGTATAACGTGTGGCAGGTTGTAAGGTTGTATAACGTGTGGAAGGTTGATAAGGTTGTATAACGTGTGGAAAAGTCATAAGTACTTATATACACTACTCAACTTTTATAATCGGTCACCCAGGTTTTTTGAAATAACACGAATACTAAAAATTGGAAATAACAATATTTTATTAAGTTTAAAAAACAAGCTTTTAGTCCAATCAAGACAGATTACATTTTATAAATCGCTAGCGATATTTGTTAAACGACGCCAGTTAAAATTTCAAATGAAAATATGAATTTATATTAAAAAAGATATAATTCTTTGAAAAGTGACCGATTATAAAAGTTGAGTAGTGTATAAAACCTGACGCTTATTGCACATTTTATCAAGAACGCCTCCAGATTTTTGAACTGTCCAAACTAAGTTAATTAATTAGTTGTCACGAGCTTTAGCACAACACTGTATAACGAGTTGTCACGAGCTTAACACAATACTGTTTAACGAGTTGTCACGAGCTTAACACAATACTGTTTAACGAGTTGTCACGAGCTTTAGCACAATACTGTATAACGAGTTGTCACGAGCTTTAGCACAATACTGTTTAACGAGTTGTCACGAGCTTTAGCACAATACTGTATAACGAGTTGTCACGAGCTTTAGCACAGTACTGTATAACGAGTTGTCACGAGCTTAGCACAATACTGTTTAACGAGTTGTCACGAGCTTAAGCACACTACTGTTTAACGAGTTGTCACGAGCTTTAGCACAGTACTGTTTAACGAGTTGTCACCAGCTTTAGCACAATACTGTTTTTCGAGTTGTCACGAGCTTTAGCACAATATTATTTAACGAGTTGTAACGAGCTTTAGCACAATACTGTTTAACGAGTTGTTGTCACAAAATGTCACGGGTAGAGCGTATTGGTCGTACATAGCTCTTGTAAACTGTTAGTTACACCACCCTAATTCATTGTTTAGTTGAACCAAATTCACAATGTTCATGATATATTCAGGTAACTCGGAAAAGCGTGCACATTTTAAGTAGCCGCCAGAGGGCGTCCGGAAGGGCCGTTTAATAAGTTTAGTTTTGTGCTAATGCATGTAAAAGTATGGGTCTATGTTGTGTAGGGGTCCTTTCGTGTAGATTCAATACTGCAGCTTTAGCCAAGTTTGTCATGGACTGAACTAGGGAAATAATGGTTGGGCGTAACGTTTGCTATAAAATCCATTGTCTTCTAGTTTTGACAGGGATTGCTCGATAGCTGCTTTGTTTGGAGCAGGAGTTGGACGGAGAAATTCACAGGCAATATGTGGTCAGTATTTATTTTATTAACTTTTATCGTACATTTGTATGCAGTGGGCGGTGCCATCTTGGTTGGCGGTTACGACATCCGGTTAGCTTTGCTGTTTCTCAAACATTAACTTGACACTAGCATATGATTTTGAAGTTACTTTATTAGATGTAATTATTGTAATTGATCATTAATTGTAAAACAATATTAATTTGATAACGGTGTATAATAGGTGCATTTGTTAACATTAGTTAACAATGAGATGAGTGACTAGTATAAATGTTCGACGCGTATACATAGCGTTGTATAATATGGGCATTAGTTGACATACATGTGTGCATGCATAACTCAGTGAGTGTAATATACGAGTGATTTGATAACGTTGTATATTACATGTATTTGGGGCATTGGTTAACAGCGACGTACATGGCGTATACATGGCGTTGTAGAATATGTATACATTGCTACTCATCATTAGTACAGCTTACATATATTTATTAAATAATGATTTGTTTGGGTAATGATAATTATACAAGATGGTTATGTTTATCAACCGACATCTAAAACGTATGCATAATTACAGCCTAAGCCATCCAGGTTTGGATATAAGCCATCCAGGTGTGGATGTAAGCCTTCCGGAGTGGAGCTAAGCTTCCACATATAACGTTTACGAGCGGTGGAGACGGTCCCCGTACCTGCGCAACATGGCCAGGTTCTAGTAGCGACAAACCCCTGGACACAAGGTGGGCCCGTTATCAGTCCTCACTGGAGGAACATCATCCACAACCTGAGTGGAGATTAATCACCATACATATCGCGTCATCAACCCTTATAGAAGGCATTTGATGACAATCACCCATTGGATTCGCGCATCATCATCTTCATGAGCTCTCGCGCATCACAGTTATCGCGCTAGGTCATAGATCAACATTGTTATAACTTTAACAACACTTTAGTGTCGTAAATAATCAGTCGACACATTCAGTATTTGTAACAATACTAAGAACGTCTTACACGTTCATGCGAACATTCTTTTCATATTTTATCCATGTATTCGCTTTTTTTTTTAGATAATTGTATATATATTTAACATATTTTAAAAGTTGCATTAAACTTATGTAAATGCATTCACCGTCATTGATTCTTTCCTGAGTTAGCCCTAGGGTCATCTTGCGACAGTTGTCACGAGCTTTAGCACAATACTGTTTAACGAGTTGTCACGAGCTTTAACACAATATACTGACGGTCAATTAAAACGCACCATTAACTCCATATATGTTTATGCTGTTATTCGCAAACCAATTGAAAAAAAAGCTAACCATCTCTTTTTTTTTAAAGTATTTAATCTTGATATCTAAGTTGTTTCGTAGTTATTTGCCGTGACATTTAACATTGTTTACTATGGATAATCATAAAAAGAGATATGTTCCACTAAATGTTCAAGCTGTTTTCCGTGGGTATATATATATACCCAAATACAACTGAAAAATACTGTGATAAAAAAACAACTTGATTCTTAAAATATTGCTCTAAACTCTGTTTATGATTTCAGATGTCAGATTTCCAGAGATTGGTACTATTGGTCTCAAGATGAGTCCGAAAATTTACTTTATATGGCATATTTACATTATATGGCTTATTGATATATTTTAAAGCACAGAAAATCACTGCAAATTGATTAAAAATAAATATACAGATGTAAAATGTATAAATTGTATCCAGATTTTTGAACTGGCCAAACTGAATTAATCCCAGAGTTGTCACGAGCTCTAGCACAATACTGTTTAACGAGTTGTAATAAAAACACTTATAGTGATTTTCTTTGCTTTAAAAGACGTTTTGTCACTATGCCATATATGGTAAAAAGGCGCGATGACGTCATCGTTCCAGATGGCCGCCTCCATTTATGTTCCTTTGCAAATGTTCGATAGGTCATATCTCCTTTGTTTTTCATGTCATTTTGGTAATTCTTTCAGCTTTTTTCAAGTTTTTCTAGGCCCTTTAATATAAACCCTCTTTGAAACGACATCAACCCCTTTAATAATGCATGTGCCAATTTGGTTCCAGTGTTTCATATGTTTACTGAAATTCTATAGGCTGTGAACGTACACGCTTGACCTATTGTACGGTACATGTAGTCTTGGTACTTAATGCCATTTATGAGCTCGCGTTTGTTCTGCTGAATAGCGAGACAATGAACCGCTAAGTTCTGCTGAATAGCGAGACAATGAACCGCTAAGTATGCGTCCTTTGTTTCAATGTGTGCACAAAGTAATGTACGGTATATTGACCGAGAGTGAAATGAATAAGACGTACACCCGCTTAAAATGGGTTCCAGTGGAAGTGTTTCGAGGAAACCCAAAGGTAATGTTTTCTATTATTGTTATTATTACTATTTTTAATCGACATTAACATTAGTTTCAACTTACAAAACTGTACACTATCACTATATTATATGTATGGATAGTAATAGATATGCCGTGTGCCTTTGTTTACAGTCTTACGTTATAGATGAAGCCATTTTATTTTCCTTCATTCATTTGTTGATTTTCAGCTGGAAAAAGTTTATTTCCATTTTTGAACAATACCTACATAATAATATAGGTCATATTCCTACGCTTGATGGTATTTCTCATAGTATAAAGCTCTACTCATATTAAATATAAGGAATGTAATATGTAATGTCATGATTTATTTTCCTCAGATTTACCTAAAAGAGTGTCAGTAGATATAGCAGCAGTAGAACTAATCGAGAATGAGATAACATGCTTGCACAATGCCATACAGAGTACGGACACCCTTGATGCGTTCACAGAAGCCTCCTATACTAGTACTCAGAAAACAGACGATGACAAACTGCACGCAGCCATTAATTCACTCGGAAATGGGACGAAAAGCGACAGACGTTCTGTTATGGACTCTGCTGGGAAAGTTGTACAAGACGTATGCAAGTACCTTGATACCATAGATGAATATTTGGATGATCTGCGTTCATCTGTAGATAAGTTCAGCGATGCAGTCATCAGCAGAAGTCGAACAAAACATGCAGGTATAATTCTACCACTACCACTACCACCATCACCACCACCACCACCGCCTCATTTTTAGCTCGACTGATCAGAGATCAGCAGAGCTTATGCCGTGGTGCGGCGTCCGTCGTCCGTCTGTCCGTCTGTCTGTCTGTCCGTCTGTCCGTTAACTTTTTTTTGTAGCGACTACTCCTCTGAAACTACTGAATGGATTTTCATGAAACTTTACAGAAATGTTGCCCATGAAGTCTAGTTGATCCTAGCAAAAATTCATGTTGACGTGAAATCCAAGATGGCCGCCAAATCTAAAAATAGGTTTTTAAAAAACAAGTTTGTAGCGACTACTTCTTGAAAACTATAAGTGATATTGATATGGGACTTTTTCTAAAATGATCAGCATGACATGATGTTGGTCGTTGTCAAAAATCGTTTTGATTCGACGTTAAACATGGCTGCCAGCGGCCATCTTTGTTTACATAGAGTTATATAGTAAAAACTTGTAGCGACTACTCCTTTGAAACTACTTGGTGGATTTTCATGAAACTTTACAGGAATGTTGCTCTTAATGTCTAATTGATCCTAGCAAAATTTCAGATCGGCCAGAAATTCAAGATGGCCGCCACAGCTAAAAATAGATTTTTAAAAAAGAAGTTTGTAGCGACTACATCTTGAAAACTATAAGTGATATTGATATGGGACTTTTTGTAAAATGATCAGCATGACATGATGGTTATCAGAGTCAAACATTATTTTGATTCAAAGTTAAACATGGCTGCCAGTGGCCATCTTTGTTTACATAGAGTTATATAATGAAAACTTGTAGCGACTATTCCTCTGAAACTACTGGACGGATTTTCATGAAACTTCACAGGAATGTTGCTCTTGATGTCTAATTGATCCTAGCAAAATTTCAAGATGGCCGCCACGGCTAAAAATAATTTTTCAAAAAACATGTCTGTAGCGACTACTTCCTGAAATCAAAATCAATCAGTAGAGCTTCAAGGTCATTGACCTCTTGTTGATATAGCCAATAAGAATGAGCAAAATTCAAGAATAATAAATCTCTAAAATATATGTTATTTTTTAATGTGAAAAACATACTCTCAGTAAATCAAGATCCATCATTCTGTAAAACAAAAATGCAGAATCGAAAACTGTTATGCAGAGACACATCATATCATGATATGTGAACTATACGTCAGGTGTAATAACAGGCCATGAACAATTGTGAAGTGAAAACCACATGAAAAAGTAGAACATGAAGGTCATTAAAGAGTGGAATAAACAGTGCAGCTAAATTTTCTTGGAATGTCTTGTGTAGGTATGATAGACTTTTCGTTTGGGTTGCAAAATTATACAATACTAGAGTGAAGAATTCTAAGTCAAACAAAGGGTCATAATTCTGTAATAAATTAGGCAATCAACGTGTTCTGTAGAGGAACATAAGTTCATCAGTTGTTATGTATATATGAAGTTTGCGAACAATCCATAGGAAACTGTTCAAGAAAGCAAGTAATAAACATGAGTTACATGACGGGACCGGACGCGACGTTACGGGACATTACGGACAGTGTGATGTATAATAAAAATGTATCTAAAGCATTAATCAATAGTAATACTTTTAGTCCCAGGCATATTAAGGGTAGTGTAGCAGATGGAATAATAATCGCCTTAAAACTTCAGAAGAGTGTGAGCGTTAGTCGAACGCAACTAACGAGCATCTTCATACTACTTGCATTTATAATTTTGACATCTTTAGACGTAGGACGTGAGCTCGAAATATATCATTTTCAACATTTACTTTGGCGTGACCCGTTTACTATGAAGTGTATTATAGAAACGGTTAAATTTTATTAGGCATTGATCAACAAATATAACACGATTTTGCTGAAGTAATCATCGGAAAACGCTTTGTTTAAAAGCTTTCGCAGGAACAGGTCACTAAAGTAGATTTCGTGTAATTGATAAAGCCAGACATGGACGCTGTGCATATCTCCATTTTCTGATTTGTTCTGATATATCCTCTGTTGTAGATAGTGATCGCGAAGTTGCAAACCAGCAGATACACACGGTGGACGATCAAATATTGAAGGCAAAAGAACGTCTTCGTATAATGAAGAAAGAAAACGGCACGTCCGAAACGATTGAATCATTAAAATGTCAGCTAAATGCACTTAAAATGATAAAATCCGATTTGGAGACACAGGGGCAAGATATTCTATTTCAAAGAGCAAGATATGATAAAGCTATTAGAGCAGAATACCAGGTTGCCGAGAAAGAAGATAATTTGAAGCGGACAGACGATGCTTTGAAAGTGGAAAGAAAATATGAACCACACACAGATGATAACAACACCGTGAGTATTGCAAGTGGAGAGCAAGTTGACAAAAGTAATACCAGCCTTATGAAACAATTAAAAGACTTACGGTATGAGCATAAACTCGCTGAAAGCAAACTGGCAGAAACAATGGAAAAAGTTCAAAAGGTAGAAGAAAAGATACTGGAGGAAAGACTCTCACATGAAGTAGAGATAAATTCACTGAAGGCAATGATTGAAAAGAGAGACGAAATGATAGCACTTCTTAACTATCAATTGGCCAGCAAAGGTGATACATTCCGCAGTAACGCGTCTGTGTATTTGGACGACAAAGAAAACATTTTGGAGGAAATAAGAAAGCCAAATAAGACTGTAACAGACTCATCAACTATGCTTGTGCCTAACCAATGCATAAGTGATGTTGCTGGTAATAAAACGGACGGTTTAAATATAGTGGATCCCGTCTCTTTAAAAAGAGACGTACATTTAGCATTTCGTACTTCGCCGGAAGAGATAGCAAGTTCAGAAAGCAGCGACAATCGGGGTGATACGGTGGCAGTTTCAACCTATGATGATTCCGAAAATAATAACAACATTACTATAAAGGATGAACTAAATACAGACTCCAATTTTCTGGGTGATCCCGAAGTCAACGACAACGTTACGACTCCAGATATATATGAGAGCGATCACCAGATTAACACTAACACTAACAGTCTAATAGAAGGGTCTGGTGCTCCTACATTCAACGAAAACGTTTTACAAGTTCAGACAACTGTTCATAAAAAAGAGGTTGAAACAGAACGTGTTGAAAAGTTAAACAATACTGAAAGATCTGTTAAAGGTACCGAAGATGTGATCTCGATAGGTGAACATGAAAAAAATATTTCAACAATAAACAGTGAAAGTACCAATTTAGAGTATGTTTCGTCAGCGGAGACCGAAAGCGATATTTCCCAGATGAAAGACTCTAATCAAGACGGTGATAAGACCAAAGCCGTTACTGCTTCAGATAATCAGAATACTATTGCTAATGGAGATGATAATCCTATAGTAAATACTGAATCAAATGTACAGAAGAATGCGGATTTAATGCATGATGCCAAAATACACGAATCGAACAATAAAACAAAGCTCGATGCGAATCATACCTTTGACACAGAAAAAGAAACGCAGATGCAAGACATATTAGTGTACGAAGAAGGAACAGTCAAAGAAATCATGTAAGTAGCGGAACATTTGAAGTATGACTAAAAAGTAGTTCAAACAGAAAAAAGCAATTTTATTATTATTATTATTATTATTATTTTAGAAGTGCTCCAATGGTTTAACTATAAATAAACTGACCCCTTGACGATAAACATCATCTTAGTTTTGCTAATTGTTGATTCAGAATTAAAAACACAGTTGTTATTGATAAGGATTTCATTTCATGATTTGCACATGAGTGGATGCGAATTTACATTACCTTAAAATAATGTTACTTTCAACGTTTTCATAAATTTCTTTGAAGCAATGAATGTTTAAATCGATGTACACGAAGAATAACTCAAGTAGAGAAATAATCAAAACATAGAGCTAGTTATTGCCCTTTTTGACACAATTCTATTTTTATCTCGTCTGTTTTAATATATACCTCCATTTTGTCCTGTATTAAGTACGGTCGGCTCAGTCATGTGGATACTTCGTTGAAATGTTATTAACAATTTACCCTACCTGTAAATTGGGTACTGATTCGTCAGTATCCAAGATCCACTGACGCAATCCGGCTTTAATTTTCCTATCTGTCTTATCTTTCAATTCAAACAACAAATCTGATGAAAACTGCACTTTTAAAAGAAAATAAACATTTGCCATGTTAGATCAACCTGAACGCAAGTGTTCAAATCTCGATCACAGATTTTTCCTTTTTTTTCCTTCTTTTTTTACGCGCTTTAAAAGAACAAAACACCTTTCACTAAAATACCTGTATGTATTTTTCCTCTGTTTTAGATACAAACGAAATGACAGTGAAATTGACGGTAACCTTTCCTACCACAAGGGTATTGGTGCAGTTGTAAGAACAACCAGTGTTAAATTTGGAGTGGACACCGTCCAATGTGACATCATTGACGAGGTTGAAAACGAGATGTTACCCGATTTTGTCGAAGGAGAACGTACCGTCAGTTTTCATATGCACATACAGAAGAAATATGGCGTGGATGTCTCACTCAAGGTAATTTATATATATATATATATTTTAAATCTCTGGCTTTATATAGTTAGACTTGACATTAACGGTATATGGATAGTTCTTGTGCTATTATATTGCATTAAATATATAATGAATACATTTCTCACTTCATTTAACTTGATGTATATTTAAATTATGCCTATACTAGGCTTCCATAAATTAAACTGCCTTTAAAACAATGAAAAACACAGAATCCAATTCCCATTACAACACGTATTCACTGCAAAACATTATGTATGTGTTTATATATTGTAACAGTAAAGACGTATTACTGTACAACTCTATCTCGGATACCAAGCGTTAAATATAGATATACAAATCGAACAGGAAAAAGTAGATTCAAGGACGGCAGTCAACCACAAACACACACAGAAACAGAGAACAACTATATATATATATAAATGAATAAAAGGCAAAATGACATCACAAACACACAAGAGCTGACAATAAGGCTACCGCCTTGGAACGGTCGGTGGCTGGGGGTTTAATAAAGTCTGCCGTAGAAGTGTTCTGGATAATGCTATCTTGCTATTGATGTTTATAATTATATTTCCATTGTTTATTTATGTACTTTGACGGATTTGCTCAATTTATTTGTTATTGCAACGACTTGTTTAATATGAAGAGTTACTAAACACGAATATGTGTAACTAAATACCTTATCTAGTGGCACTTTGCCACCGACCTTTCCGTGCATGGCTTTGATCTACAATTTTCACAGATTCCCGTGATTTGTTTTTAATGGTTTATTTTCTTATTGCTCTGACTTCTGCCAATTCATTGAGCACTTGCTTTGTGGTTTGCTAAGTGTTTTTTCATATATTTATATATACATGGTCATCTATGTGTTATATTGCATATTAATGCTGCCCAGTTTGATACAGGATATAGTCAGTCGGGGATTTCGATATTTACACTTCCCGTTTTATTGGGATGACAATAGGGTAATCTTGAGGTTTAGTGCACACTAGAACCTGGTTTGACACACCAACCCTCCCACCCCAACGGCCTTTATGTCACTGAATTTTCCGGTTTTCCTATTGTCAACTCGTTTGTGTTTGTGGTGTCACATGTTTTTCTACTATTTTTCGTTTTACTTGACTGCGTGTTTGATTGTGTTCTGTGAATGCTGCATTTCCTGTTCGACTTTTATACCTACTTAAGTAATGTGTAGCTTGTGTGAATACATAGATACATTTTGCTTATATTTTATATACAGAAGGACGAATCCATAAAGCTGTTTATACCTCATCGGCATATACACGAGTTTGAAGAAGCCATCTTAATATGTTCTGTAAACGGTGATGACTGGGAGTCATGTGATCTTGTTGATGACGAGAAGCCAGTTGCTGTTAATATGGTATTGCAAGTCGATTTTTTTATATTTATTTGCCTACATATAAACTGATGTCAGCACACGAAAACAATTCTTATACAATCATGTTCGAGTTATTCTCCCTAAATTATTTAAAATAGCTATCCTGCCAACAACAGCTAAATTTTACACAATGTATACACCGTCTCTTACTAACGGCGAGGTATATATATAAACTCTATAGACACAATACAAACCGCTTTAACCAGCCAGACCAAACCCCAAAACTGGAGGTCAAATTAAAAGTTACCAACTAATAATTCCTTTTACGCATATTCATTGAGGGGTATTTTAAAATCCTAAACTTGTACTTTCAATCGGCAGGTCTACATTATTATATGATATGAACACCTGTCTAGAGTTTTAATGAACGGTTTTGTAGTGCAATTTTGCCGTTATTTGGAGGGTTAGCTTCTTTTAAATTCAAATACACCTGTTTTAAGATACCACATGTATTAAAGGACATATTTTGCTCATCCCGTAAGTAGTCTCGTAATACAGTTGATTGTATAACAATAAACAGAAATAATGAAGATACATTTTGCCAATACTAATATTTTAAAACTGTTGTGATAATTCTGTTAACACATATTAAAAACTTCCGTTGAAAGTATACGTGTTTGTCTCTTATTTGTCTAAAATGAAGGTATATCACTACGGTATTTACTGTTAACATAACACTAATGTATTTACCTATAATTGATGTGTGTTTGACTAACGTACCATTTAATTTGTGCCAAAACATGTAAAACAGAATTTAAATCTCAAAATATCTATGTGTATATCTACAAAGCTAATTGACAAAAGCACATAACAGTTGTGTATCTTATTTTTCAGGGCATTCAAATGCTCGGTACTCAGCTTAAAGATGTGACGGATGTTAAACTCGTGGTCATTGCACGAGAAAAGACAGTTAATTTGATCGCCGGTGAAAATGACATTGCCTACCAATCACAAGTGGATAACTCGGTGGTGATAAAAATAAACACAGACACATTCAAGGCCAGAACTGAAGTGAAATTACTTGTAAGTATTTCACTGTACTGTCGTAATTCTACGTCTAGTAACGGTCAGAACCATATTGTATTTTTTTTTGAAAAACATGGAGCAATATCTTTAAATATTACTTACTTCTAGTTAAGATGGACAGCAACAACTTTTAACATATTATAATTTTTCTTCATGCATTGTTGCTGTGTTTTTTGACGTACATTTTGCTCTTTTATGTGATATACTTATATATTTCTTATTAGACATGCTCATAATTCGTAAATAAAGCGTTGTCAAAATAACGTTGGAAAAGATACGATGCACGTAAGAACTTTTGTGCGAGGAATATGATCTTTTGTTCGAAGAATATAAACTTTTGTGGGAGCATCTTGTCGATAGTGCTCTAGCGCTTTTTGTTGTTGTGAATGAGCGGAAAATGATTTTGATTACTTGTATTAACTTCTATACGGCTAACAACTCCCTACTTCACCCTAGACCCAGGTTTTCATTTTGTAATTTAAAATCGGGAATCCAGGAATTTCATAATAAGTTTATTTTAGTTCCTGCTGATAAAGCAGCTAATAATATAATTATTGTATGACGCCTCCATCACGTCAATGAGTACTGCTCAACCCGGGGCTAGAGGGCGTGAGCGGAAGCTAGCACATTTCACTACCGCTCATGAACAGTCTCAATCAAACCGAGACTGCAATATTTCGTATGTATCGTGCTCGGCCGTTTCCAAAGGTCCATTATTATTCTCTTTTTTTTTATCTCAGAAACTCGGGAGTATTAATTTGTATACTCCAGTGAAATCAACTGAAGATAATGTTGTTTCGATGCATATCACTCAGTGCAAGATTTTCAAGGCTGGAATAGACGAAAAGCAAAATAAACTTCCAATGATGTACTGAATTCCCAAACTACACAAACAACCATTTAAAGCCCATTTTATTTCCAATTCTAGCTCTTGCACCACTACAAATATCTAACAAGTAACACCTTGTCTTACTGCCGTTAAAGATCACGTTAAACAATATTGCGCTAAAGCTTAGGAAAACTCTGGGATTAATTTATTTTGGTCTATAAAAAATTCAGGCGACGTTCTTGATAAAATTTGCAATAAAAGTCAAGCTTCACCTATAAGTACTTCTGATATTTCTATATTATATTCAACTTTACCACACAACCTTATCAAAGACAAGCTTATTGCTCTCATTAAAAAATACGACATTTTTGGCCTGTAACAATAGTAAAGCTTTTTTTACTAACGGTAGTTTGGACAATTACACTATGTGGACTTGCCATGAAGTTTGTGAATCACTTATTTTTCTATTAGATATTATTTTCGTCAGGTATAGAACTACCGTTTATAGACACATTATTGGAATACCTATGGGTACGAACTGTGCATCCCTTGTCGCAGATTTGTTTTTATATTGCTATGAAAGAAATTTCATATTGTCTTTCACCAGATACCCAGGCAGGTGTTATTAAAGCCTTAATGACACCTCTCGGTATCTGGATGACACACTGAACATTGACGACCCTTTCTTTTCTACGATGGTTAATATAGTGGGGCAGATTGATGACAGATATTGGTAAAATTGTGCATATTGTGACAAAAAGCACCAAACTTGACACATAGCTAGATAATACTCTACTAGACATTTTTGCTATGCCACGTCAGATTTTGAAAAAATGGCCGTCATTTTCAAAATGGCCGCCAAATATTCCGTAAAGAATTAATGAATCTCATAATTAATTGGTTTCAAAATGGCCGCCACCAAATGCTGAAAATAGTTGCTTTTTTTTCCAGAAAGCAATCGAAATGTTGATATTTTTTACAAAGGTGTTGTCTGGATATATGTATGTGTATGTCAATACTTCAATAAATAGATGTTAGATACACCCCTATACTTCGGGAGTATTAGGGATTTACACATGTATACCTACTATGCCAATTCTGAGTCTACTTTGTCTTTAGTCGTCTTTAGCCTTAAGCATTTCTGAAGTGTGTTTAAGTTTCAGTCTCATCTTTAGTAGACGTTTTTATAATAACTCTTAAGTATACATCCAGTGACGTGATAAAACACTATTAAAGGGACACACAACTATCTTGAAATATGTATCAAGCATCCAAATGATCACCTAGATCTATTAATTGAATATCATTTTGACTTTAAAACTGAACTGCTTGCATAAAAATAAATAGTTCATGGTTATTTTTTCCCAATGAGTAATACGTAAATCTAATTTGCTTTGCACTATTTACATAATTATTAATACTGATTTTAAAACATCATATGAAGTAGCAACACTAACGGGACGCCGCGGGTTATAAAAAAGATCAAGCTTTCCGAGTCTTCTAAACGCTCAGAGAAAAAATATCACAAAGGATACTTAATATTTCTCATCTCCGATTTATCTGAATTTAATTAGGACCTGGTTAAACAATATTAACAAGACACTATCAGAAAACAAAATAAAAAAAAGTAGTTTATATACACAAATACAAATGTCATATCAATTGAACATTTTCGATATTAGAGCTACCATTAAATTTAATCTAATCTTACTGACATATGATTTGAATAGTCCAATTTTTCTTAATCACAGTCACAGTACCCCACGTCCCATTTTCAAAAGATTGTTTACATCATTCCTGCTTTGACAGACACATCGTTTGCAACACACTTGTCTCTTTGACAAGTTCCTTGCGACGCTGAGACAGTGTTATCGAGAATGGCTCCAAAATACCTTCTTTCAACCCCAGTCGCCGGATGTAGACATTTCAGAGATGGACCTAAAGGATATGTCTTCAACAATGGCCAATACAACCTGTTAAACAGCTCGGCAGGTGTGCTTGTTAAAGACAACTGCAATTGGTGACATGGACTTGTTGTATCTTGGAACCATTGAATCTCAACAATTCTTTGCGACATGAACATGCACTTCCTCTCGTCATACATTTTCCAAGAATTACACATTTTGAATTTGGAAAGCTTGTGAAACCTCAACATGGTATTGCCAGATTTTCCAAGCACAGGGTTTCCCTCTTTCAGCAAATGAAGATGTAAATTGGGGTCGTAAGAAACAGATAAACTAGGGTTTTATATACATTTAATGTATAGGAAGAAGAAGAAGACCTACAACACAAATAATAACAATCAGTACAAGTTCACAACATTCTAACTAACTCACAATTTGACAAGGCGTAATAAAAGAATATTACAGAAGTAATTAAATAAGTAAAACATCTTACCAGCACCAATATTAGGCAGACTCAATCAATATAATATACCCCTCAAAATAATGTAAGTACCACAAAATAGAACAGTAATAATGACTTAATCTTTAGTATTATAGATTTCATATTCATATAAACAGTTAATACATGTTTGTAACATAACAATGGTAAAGGAATACAACTAAACTTAAAATTTGCAAAAAGACGGTACATTATTCAATTACAGCACTTTAAAAATGGCCCAAATCTAAACATGGTCCTTAAATTATTTTGAGAAGTATATCATATTAAATATACTGTTTACAAAGTATATATCTATTACTTATGAAAGAACATCTCCAACGTTGTTGATTGCGATACAGTCACAATTAAGCAGAATGATGGAATAGAACGAAAGGAGGAACACGTTGTTAGAATTTGACGGGTTTCTTCTGCGACAAGGACTATCACAACCTGACTTCTATGGTGACGTGATCGTAAGATACTTGGTCATGATCATTTTCATACTATCTTTGTTAAACTTGTTAATCGGTTCACCAAAAGAGGTTATGACCCTATAATTTTGTAACGCACTGCATGCTTGGCGGCGGACCCATTTACAGTTCGCCACTATGCTTTCCTCTTTAATTGTGCGATGACCGGACAGGCTGTGGACCCTATGATGACGTCTACCAAAAGCCAAAAAGGACGATGACGTTTGATGTTTGTCTGCAATCTTGTCTTGTCGTGCCCTCAATGGTTTATTCCCGTGTTTCTCTGGCTTCTGCCAAGTCATTGAGTACCTTCTTTGTGGCCTTGTAGGCTATTGTTTTGTTTTTAGATAACCTGAGCCGAAGGCTCAAGGTGATCTATTGGGATCACTCTTCGTCCGTCGTCTGTCGTCCGTCGTCGTCTGTCGTCGTCGTCCGTCGTTAACTTTTGCTTCAAACGACTTCTCCTCAGAAACCGCTTGGCCAATTTTGACCACACTTCACATGGATGGTCCTTATATGAATGCTTTTTAGAATTGTTAAAATTAGGTCAGCACGACATTCAAGATGGCCACCATTACAGCTTTCGACAGTTTTTCTTTTAAAATGACCGCCAAGTTTGTTCAAATGAAGTCCCCGGGTCAAAAATGACCATGCCCCGGGGGTCCAAAGTTTGTATATTGAGATTTTGCATGTTTTTCATAGACTTGTATAGGAAAAAACTTTAAAAAATCTTCTCTGAAACCACAAGGCACAGAGCTCTCATGTCTTACCTGTAGCATCAGCTTATGGTCCTCTACAAATGGTGACCCTTGGGTCAAATTTGGCTCCACCCCGGGGGTCACAATTTTACATAGACTTATATAGGGGGAAACAATCTTCTCTGAAACTACAAGAGCCAGAGGTTTAATATTTTGTATTTATTATAAGCTTATTGTCCTTTACCAAGTTTGTTCAAGTGGTGACGCTGGGGCACATTTGGCCCCGCCCCAGGGGTCACATGTTTTACATAGACTTGTATAGGGAAACGCTTAAAAAATCATCTTCTCTGAAACTCAAGAGCCAGAGGTTTAATATTTTGCTTTTGCTATAAATGTTTTTTAAATTTATTAAAATTAGGTTAACACGACATCCAAGATGGCCGCCATAGAAACCACAAGGCACAGAGCTCTCATGTCTTACCTGTAGCATCAGCTTATGGTCCTCTACAAATGGTGACCCTTGGGTCAAATTTGGCTCCACCCCGGGGGTCACAATTTTACATAGACTTATATAGGGGAAAAAAATCTTCTCTGAAACTACAAGAGCCAGAGGTTTAATATTTTGTATTTATTATAAGCTTATTGTCCTTTACCAAGTTTGTTCAAGTGGTGACGCTGGGGCACATTTGGCCCCGCCCCAGGGGTCACATGTTTTACATAGACTTGTATAGGGAAACGCTTAAAAAATCATCTTCTCTGAAACTCAAGAGCCAGAGGTTTAATATTTTGCTTTTGCTATAAATGTTTTTCAAATTTATTAAAATTAGGTTAACACGACATCCAAGATGGCCGCCATAGAAAAATGTTTAAATTACTTCTTGTATGCTGGGAAGCTATTTAAAGGCCATGGGTTCAAATCCCATTAGATTTTTTTTTGTCGTTTTTATTATTGTTTCCTGTTTTTCTTTTGTTTAATTTTCAAGTTGGTACAGTATATACAGATTTTGCATGTTTTACCTAGGCTTATATAGGGACAATTGAAAAATTCTTCTCTGAAATTACAAGAGCCAGAGGTTTAATGTTTTTCGTTTGCTATAGACTTATGGTCCTCTACCAAGTTTGTACAAATGGTGACCCTTGTGTCACATTTGACCCCTCCCCAGGGGTCAAATGTTTTACATAGACTTGTATAGGGAAATACTTAAAAAATATTCTTCTGAAACTACAAGAGCCAATTGTTTAATATTTTGCATTTACTATAAGCTTATGGTCCTCTACCAAGCTTGTTCAAATGGTGATCCTGGGGTCACATTTGGCCCCGCCCCAGGGGTCACATGTTTTACATAGACTTATATAGGGATAATCTTCAAAAAGTAGTCTTCTCAGAAACAGCTTGGTCAATTTTGACCAAACTTCACATGGATGATCCTGTGATGAATGTTTTTCAAATTTGTTAAAATAAGTTAAACGTGACATCCAAGATGGCCACATAGAAAATCTTTGAAATACTTCTTGTATACTGGGTAGCTAGGGCTTTGGATGCATTTTTTCTTTTGTTATTTTTTCTAAAGTTTGTATAAAAAGATTTTGCATGTTTTACATAGACTTATACAGGGAAAACTTAAAAAAATCTTCTTTTAAATTGTTAGCATGGAGCTGTGGGTTTAAATCTGTTGAGGTTGTTGTTGTGTTTTGCACTTGTAAAAAGGTATTGAAAGGAATTTAATGATGAAACCCCTTGATATAAGACCCATTTTAGCTTGTAGAGCATCCACATGCCCTCTTGCTCTCTTGTTCTTTATTATTATTAATGATCGCTAACCGTCTATCGTCTATCAAGTTTGCTCATTTGAAGTCCCTGGGGTCAAAGATGGCTGCAATCCCTGGGTCCAAAGTTTGTATGAAGAGATTTTGCATGTTTTTACATAGACTTACATAAGGAAAGTCTTAAAAACATCTTCAATCAGCATTTGCGAGAGGACAATTTTTTCATCATTGCAAAGATCCTCAGGTGATCGATTTAGGGCCATTTGGCCCTCTTGTTTATATTTATATACACACGAGTACCTTTGTGTTCTACTTATATTGCCTATTAATGCTGCCTTGTTGGTTAGAGAATAGTTTATGGCGAGGATTTCTTTATTTACACTGCCCCGTTGTATTGTGTTGACAGTAGGGTAAGTGTGAGGTTTGGTGCACACAAGAACCTGGTTTAAACCCGCAGCGGC
This sequence comes from Cyrtodaria siliqua, assembly GCA_037043455.1. NCBI lineage: Eukaryota > Metazoa > Mollusca > Bivalvia > Adapedonta > Hiatellidae > Cyrtodaria > Cyrtodaria siliqua. Next base: position 8,433 of record JAWPHD010000673.1, on the reverse strand, counting down.
CTTTTTTGCCACTGACCGTTCCAAGGCGGTAGCCCTATTGTCAGCCCTTTCTGTATTTGTGACGTCATATGCCTTTATTCTTTATTAACATTGCCATTTATGTTTGTCTTTTTGTGTGTTTTTGGGTTTACTGTGTTCCATGAAAGCCGCATTTCCTGTTCGACTTTTATACTTATTTTTAAGTGGTAAATATAACCACGATTTTGTTTTTGGAAATAAAGCCATACACATATAGCCTGGTGGGAATTTCTTCCTTTACACTGTCCCGTTTATTAGAAGTTGCTGCACCCTATATAAACTGGTTTAACCACCCCTCCCCCTTGCCCCCCGCCCTTGCCCACCCCCTTGCCCCCCCCCCCCTCCAGTTATTGTCACTGATCGTTCCAAGGCGATACCCCTTTTGTGAACCGTTTTGTGTTTGTAGTTTCGCATACTTTGCTTCTTTTCCCCCCCACGTTGTAATTGCTGTTTTGCTTGCGTGTTTTTGGTTGACTGTGTACATTTCCTGTTCGACCTTTATACCTACTTTTGAAATTGTATTTTAGTGTACATTCTTGGCCAGTTAAACATTTGAAACAGTATTCTTCGCAATTGTAATGAAACAATGGCTCTATTATGTTGTAAATAAATAGATTAATGTTAAAGTAGTGTTTTTTAGTCCGCCTTCTCCGTAACGAGGTTCACATAGGAAAAGTAAGCCTTGTCAAAATGTTGTTTGTTTTATGTGTGCTGTTGAGACCCATCGTTGGGGTGGTGGTGGTGGTGGTATGTGTGTTTGTGTGTGTGTGGGGTGGGGGGGATGGGGTGGGGAGGGGAGTGGGTGTCCATTCCATATGACATATGGTAAAAATATTTGCCATATGGCATAAGGAAAATAATAGTTTTGCTATACCATGTGGAAAAAATGTTCATATGCATAAAAAAACAACCCACAAGGCTCAATGTTTATTTTTTAATTTAAATTGTCCATATTTAATATCAACTTACTTAACTATGCGTCTTAAACAATTTAACCGTTGGTTTACTCTTAACCTTTTTTGTGTTTGTGACGTCATAGGCCTTTATTATTACTATTGCCATCCTTGTTTGTCTTTTTGCGTGTTTTTGGGTTTACTGTGTCTGTGAAAGCTGCATTTCCTGTTCGACTTTATACTTACTTTTAATAACCGATGCATTAATAACAATGTCGCGTTTCATGACTTTTGCTCCATATAGGTTCACCACAGTCACAGACAGCAGATGTTGTCCGCCATTGAGATCCACCACGAGTGCCAACACATGATGTCGTGTACCGCCTCGGTCTCCTTGCTATGTGAGCAGATCACAAAGAACGATTTATCCATTATTATGGATTTGCCTGAAGAAACAGGTAGTGTATACGTTCAAAGAGCGGGAGTTGGTGTATTTTTCGTTATTATCGATAAAAAATATGTTGTGTTGAACACCCAAACGTTTGAATTACCCGAATACATGGTTGTATTTCTTGTCAGTGAAACAGGCCGCTGTGGTTCTAGGGTGCAACAAACTTCATTTTTACCTATTGTTAACCCGATTAAACGGGACAGTGTAAATACAGAAATCATCGCCAGACGATGTTGTCCATTACACTAAGCATCAGTAATAGGCAATATAAGTATAACACAAAGATGATCATGTATATATGAATATAAAAATAACCCTAACAAAATCACAGCGCAAGTACTCAACGACTCGACAGAAGACAGAGCAACAAGAAAATAAAACGTTAAGAGCACGACAAGACCAGATTGAAGACAAACATAAAACTTACCTTACCTTCCCTTCGGAATTTAGACAGACGTATTTATAGGGTCTACAATCTGTCGGATCATCGCACAATCAAAGAGGAATGAACTGTAAATGGGTTAACCACTTAACATGTAATTCGTTGCAAATTTCTGTTTCATGAATATACCCAATTCAAACCATGTGTACTTATTTAAGGGCATGGATCCGATTCCGAATGAAAACAAATGCTAAACTTTCTGCTCTGTTTAACTCAAGAATACACCAGTATTGTAGACACAAACTATTTTCAAATGCTGACACTAGATCGATCGTATTTTGTATCAAAGAACCGACCAAAATATTGTTAAGAGGATGAGTTGAATTTATATATGTTTTCCTTGAAAGCTTATTTTTAAATCCCTTGCATTTTCTTTTAACAAGGGCCCTTCTGTGGCAAAGCAATGAAAGTGTGCAGCTATATATAGTCGAATATTGCTATTAAAGACCAATTCCTACCAACAGAAGTAAGCGGTCCTCAGAAAGTGCTATTAAACAATAAATAGACTGTGTGTGAGTTTTCGACTAATGACTACATGCACTCATTATTTCTCCGTCTTCAGTTGTTTTTTTGTGTGTTTTTTAATGGTGTTCAATACTTCGTTTAAGCAAATGTTAGGCTATAAATGAAGGTTGATTTTTTGTTTGTGGTAGAGGCAGACCACTCACTTTTTCATGGGTAGAACCACTACTGTATACTTCCAACCATCTATAAGAATCGACACTTTGTCACTTGACAAGTTGAGCTCCCAGTTGGATTGGAACCCGTAGCGGTGCGAGGCGAGGACGTTTCAGACCAACGTCTTTCGATTTAATGGGTTCAATAACTACTAAGGACATTCTTTGTTGAATATGTTCTTTGGACAAATTATTAGCTACTCAAATACATACTTTCTCTTGTGGTTTGACGACATTCATTTCATTCCGCGTTCTGATAATTGTGGGGGATAAAGAAGTTCATCATTAAAACTGTCTCAAAATCTGACGAATAACAACTAGACGATGTAGTGATGTTTGTGTGTAAATGTTTTCTGTTTCGTGTTTATTTTGATAACGCGTGATTTGGTAAAAGGACTGGACTATTAAACCAACTGTCTTTCAGATAATGAGTGCAAGTATACGATATTCAGTTATGAAGACTCTGGCTGGAAACTTGCCGATTGTGATTGGGAGGAAGATGAGAAACGACTCACGGTTCATCTGCTGGCAGGTGCTCGTAAATACAGGTAACTAGAAAGTATTGCTCTCATGAGCCGAGTGCATAAATAAAGCCCGAAAATGTGACTTTATAAATAGAACAGCTAGTGTGAGAGTTTCTACTGGTTTTAGATTTTTCTAGGGAGATTTGTGTCGATTTTCGAAACTATGAGAAGCCTTCCATTTATTCAATCGGTTTTAACATATAGTTTCCTCATTCAGAATTCTGGGTGTAGAGCTTCCTTCAGTCATGAGTGTTGAGGAGAGATTTCTGGCAGTAAAGACTCTACACGACCACACCAGCCACTATACGATGCGGCTCCTCTTCAGACAGAGGGACGATGATCCCCAGCAGGCTGTTGTCATATGCTTGAGGTCAAACCTCGTCAAACAAGGTGAGTTATTAGCTTATATATGTATACTTTATTTTGATAATGCGTTATATTTTACGTCCATTTTCAAATGTTAATTAGTAGAGTATAATGTTAAAAACCGCTGAAACGGGAGCTAGGGTGTGTGTGCTGTACGTGTAACAACGCTAAAGGTAACAATTCCGCTAAAGGTAACAACCGCTAAAGGTAACAATTCAACGCTAAAGGTAACAACCTCCGCTAAAGGTATCACTCACCTCTTCCGCTAAATGTAATAAGGCTAACGCTAAAGGTAACAACTTTTTTCAACATCTACAGTATCAATGAAAATTGAGTAAACGGGTTCATTTTAGTTACTATGGCACCTGTGGCGTAAGCACTGTTACCTTAAGTGGTAGAGGTAATTGTTATTTAGCTGCACATATTATTGCCAACTATGAGTTGACTAAAAAATCAAGTTTATAAGTTTCTACTTCTTTCAATGTAAGAACAGGTTTAATAGGAACTAATTAGCATAGATAATATGCCCGTTCAAAGGTCATAAGACGGTCAACAAAGTGCAGAGGGTGGTACTACTCTAGCTGTGAGAATCATTGCTTCTATGGTTGTATATACTGCTCCTGATTACCGTGATACAACGTATATATTGCATTGTTTCAAACATTATTTGCTTCATCTGGAGCGTTCAAACTGATGAGTTATGTAGAATGTTCGTTTTATGTGTTATGTGTTCTTTCTTATCAATTTGCTTTCGACAGTTGCGCCATGACACCGGTCATCCCGACTTCGGTTCTGCGATTGACATTTTCTATTTGGTGTCGGCCTTTTACATGTCAGTGTCCTAAAAATTCCGGATTATTTTATGTTCATTGAATGCTACCTTTCCATTTTGACATATCTACATTTAATAGTTAATGTCATGTTTTAGGTTATGATATCTTCATCACTGTTCAGATCATCTATTGTTTTTTAATTCTCCACCTCAGGTATTTGTGAGCTTGAGAGTATGGGATATTCTATTGGCGGGTTTCCGAGTGCTCAGTTCTGTTTACTGGACGGAGACACATTGTCCATAACATTTACAGGAAACGTCACTGCAAGGCCAGTCAATTCCAAAAAGGTATGGTTTTATTATATGGTACTCGGTTGATGGCTCTCGTATGTTTCAATATTCTTAAATGACCTCTGTGAATTGTTTGACGATACTGGTGGTAAAGTGTCTATAGATGATCAAAATGTATCATGCTTGATGTGTGCAGATGATGATGTCTCAGTGCCGAAGAGTACAAGCGACTTACAGAACGCTTTGAATAAACAGTGCTAATTTTGTTCAGTGATTGGGCACTTACTCAAATCTTCCATGATCTCGTATGACACAAGGTAAATCTCGTTCTTCAGTTTCTCTTCTTATATTTAAGGCAGAAAGAATAAAGCGACATCACTACACACAGGATATAAGATTTCAGAAAAACTACAACAACAACTGGAAGTAGCATAAAATAAGCCATAGTCGGACTTTTTAAATAACATTTGGTGACATCTTTAGCAAACATAGGAATGTTCTGAACATACAAGTACATTCTAAACATAACTGTTTTTAATTTGAGACCATTTGCTGACCAATCTCCCAATTACGCTTTGATACTCTCCGCTTCTAGCGTAGAGGATAGCGTAGAGTATCCTCTCCGCTTCTAGAGTAGAGTATTGGAAATAAAGGGTCTGATTTTAATGAGATTGTTTGCAGATTGTTGCTTTAAGAAATGACAATGTCTATAGAATTACCAATGAAAGTACATACGTGAAATTTCGAGTATTTTCTATTTGAAAGCATACGTTGCAAATCTCTGATTTATTAAGTCTCTGATTTTTTGGAACTTATCAGTTAATATCAACAAGACTAAAAAAACAAACAAATCTAATAACATGTTGAAAAAATATGGTTTTAAATATAATGGCAGTACAGTAGAATTAGTGAATGCATATAATACTTAGGAATGTTTTTAAACCACCAGGTACGTTTTTCTTTGCAATGGAACACTCACGTACTACGGCTCTCAAAGCTTCATTCTGAATAAGCAAAGCCTTAATTACTTTCTGATAAAAAAATTAATGTACATTCAACTATATGAACACTATCTTAAGCTAATAATGTTACATGTTAGTGAATATTAGGTATAGATTATTTGATTCTATGTCTGAATTAGCTACAAATTAAATATGATTTGTTCCTGTAATAACTCGAACACTTTGTAAATTCGTGTTAGGTGTGCAAAAGTCAGCTAGTATTAACACTATTAGAGCTGAACTTGGAATGTTCCCCATTGCCGTATTTGGCCTTAAACAACATTTTTGATTGCACATTTTACAATCTTCAGATGAAACGCTGGTTCGTAAATCATAAAAAGACAGTATTTCACTGGAATGTCCCCATTGCCGTATTTGGCCTTAAACAACATTTTTGATTGCACATTTTACAATCTTCAAATGAAACGCTGGTTCGTAAATCATATAAAGACAGTATTTCACTGGATAACGGGTTTTGGAATAAAATTTGCTTAGTCAAAGATGTGTGAGGTATTTACTTAAAAATGTACTCCTAAGTTAGCTGTTGAGGAAGTTAGACAATTCCTCATGATGATAGAATATGTTTGTTATGCAGTTTAGAAGTTAAAAAATAATTTAACTTTTTAATGACTTGCACATTACTAAATTCATTAAGAAGAAGAAAAACTTTCTTTCGGGAAGTAATTGTTATTATTTAAAAAACAAATGTTTGGCATATTTGTTTCAGATGGAGCTTACTTTTTATTCTCAAAAGGAAATAGCAACAAAACAGCTGCTGCTACAAGCTGAACACATTGATGAAGGTTCTAGTGGACTCAAGATGCTACAGGGCACTCTCAACATTTCAAAAATGCATGATGAAACGTGTATAATGCTTGCAGAAAATGTACATTTACCAATTAACCAATAGCTTGTGGTGAAGATGCATTCTCATATAGACTGTATGTTGACAACAGACATGACACTGTACAAGACATTATTTATGAAAGTTTTTTTTTTATCAGTAATAAGTAAAAGAGTATTTTAAATACTTAATTACCAATTTCTTTTGGGGATTAGATTTTGTAAATATAGTTGTAATTCACTATTATTACGCATACAATTGCATAAAAAAAAGTTGCTCTCCATGCTATGGTCAGTATATATATATATATATATATATACAAAATCAAAAGAAACTATAAACTATTAGTGCACCTCTAAAGGCGCCCATCAAACGAAGGCTATAAGATACTACAAAACTGCCTTTTTCTCGCTAAAACTATGCATATATATATATATATGTATGTGTGTATAACAACTTTTTTATGTGTTGTATTAAACAAGAGCTGTCGGAGAACAGCGCAGCTCGACTATTCGATTTTTCAGAGAATAATAAATTATATAGCCAGTATATACTATGAGAAAACAAGGCTAGGGTGTCAACATAGATATATGTGTAAGTATTGAACAAAACAACACAGAAATATGTAAAAAAATAAATAATAAAGAGTTTCGAGTGGGAGTGGGGTGGGGAGAGTGGGTGGGTGGGGAGGGAGGGGTCATATGTGTCAGAATTGACCAAAACAACACAGAAATATGTAAAAATAAAAAAATCCGACTTTCGAGTGGGATGTGTGGAAGGCGGGGAGGGGGGCGGGAGGGGGCAGGGAGGCGGTGTCAACATAGCTGTACATGTATGAATTGACCAAAACAACACAGAACTATGTAAAAAACAAAACAGTTTTGAGTGTCGGGTTGGGGAGGCGATGAGGGCGGTGGGGGCGTCAACATAGCAATATGTGTAAGAATTGACCAAAACAACACAGAAATATGAAGAAATTTTTTTTATAGATATATACAACAGGTTACATGCAAACCTAGATCTGCCTTTATTGCACATTTTATGGGCCATCACAATTTGTGTTCCATGGGAGCCCAGAATTTGCCGAATACAAAATTACCTATGCAACCCTTTACAACATACTACAACGAAACCAATTTCCAAAATTAGTTGAGCTAACTCACCCTAACGATATTGTAATTAATGTAAATAAAAATATGTATTGTATATATTGCTATATTATTGCTATTTTATTATTGTTATTATTAAGGATTTTACATCATTTTTATTTTTTACATAATTGGACTAAGTATGATTGTAGCACCACATCTCCAAACGTGTTCATAGTTGGCATCAAGGTCATATTGGTTCGAATGTAAAGTCACACTACTTCCATTCTCTAATGCAGCAAGTTGAAGGCGCATTTTTGTTGCAAAAATGTTTTTGCATATATACTTCTGTGTTGTTTTAGTCAATTCTTACACATATATCATGTGATTAATTGAGTGTTGCCATGATAGGAAGTACATTGATCTTTTCCGCTGGAGTCACGATCAGTGTTTTCTGCCACCACATAAGTAGCAACTGAAACAATACACGGTTCATGATGAAGACCTTTAATGAACATGGCAAAATTGACCAAATCAGCATGAATTCGGGAGGAGGGTGGTGGGGATTTTTACCCCTCTGTCTGGATAAGCAGTGGCCCTATTCTTGCCCGGGAACCACAAGGACTAGTTCAGAATTAAGATGTGAAGTTCATTGGTGACCGAGTTACATATACCCGGAAACAAACATTCATCTTCAACATATTTTCGTTTTCGGGATTTAAACAATGAGGAATTGAGAAACAAAACTTCTCCACACGGTGCGGACTACGGAAAGGAAGCTAGGTTGTTATTCGGGTAACTCTGTCGAAGGTCAAGGCCACTGTTGCTATAAATATTGGAAATGATATTCGGGTAATTTGATTAAAGGTTACTATAAATAAGAAATTGTTCCGTTCAAAACATGTGCAGGTGTATTCCAAGGGCAATACAGGGTTGTGAATGTGCAGGTTTTTAATTAGGTAACGGAATATAAAACGAAATATAAAACGGTCTTAACTGTTATCAATTTATTCACAATATCAACTTGTTAAACAATTATTACATGTAGTAAATTTGTAAACAAAAC